>SJYX01008640.1:42353-175369 GCA_006410675.1 Oreotragus oreotragus | reverse complement strand
GGTGGTGGGGGTGGTGGAGGGGGTTGTAGAGGAGGGAGACCCATGGGTGGGGGCGGCATGGGAATCCCCGAGAGCTGTCGGGGAAAAAAAAGACCATTAACTATGAAGCATCTATGTAATGGCAGGCATTTGCTGGGGAACTAATATAAGGCTGGTACTGGGATTCAAAATCAAATGATGCACAATTCTTGCATTCAAGAAAATGCAGGGCTTCCCTGAAGGTCCAATGGTTAAGAATCTGCTCAATGCAGGGCACATGGGTTCGAGCCCTGCTCTAGGAAAATTCCACGTGCTGCGGGGCAACTAAGCCCATGTGTCGCGTGTGCTGCAGCTGCTGAAACCCGTATACCCTGGGGCCTGTGCTCTGCAACAAGAGGCCACTGCGATGGGATGGCCGCACACCGCAACTAGACAGTAGTCCTGTGCTCGCTTCTACTGGAACACAGCAATGAAGACCCAGTGCAGCCAAAGACATAAAGGAAGCAAGAAAGAATACTCTACAGCAGTATCGAAAGAAGAGCATTTTAACTTTGTGCCACCAACTGATGAAAGCTATCAACTCTGTCCCAGAAGAACATCGTGAACACAGACTTCACATACAATTTCAGGAGACTCACGGACACCTCTAAAGGTCTTCTAAATCTTATGCCACACATAGAAGTCCCTGGACCCCAAGTCAGGGCCACTGCTCTACATAAAAACAATCAAATCCCGGATCAGAAAAGACATGGAAATTGAGAGAATTTAAATAAATAAGACCCAGTGTGCCCCAATGATTGATTAAATATAGATGGTATGAAATTAAATCAGAGAGTAAGCCCTAATTTCTCACTGAATAACATAGGAACTCTGCACAGGGAGGGCAGAGAAGAGAGTGATTACTTCCAGCTGGGGGAGGATTCTGTCAGGTTTCCAGTTATTTAAGCTGAATCTTAAATGACACATGAAATTTGGAAGAGCTGACACTGAGAAAGGAAGTAAGAATCTGGACGAAGGAAGAACTGAAGAGTTCCCAGTTCTTTCATCAGTGTACCTCCCTGCCCAAAGGGCTAGGTGCATCCCCCTGTACGCTCGGAGGAGGGGCTACTCTGGGTAGAAAAGAATCTTAGCAAGTGAGACAGTCTCCTTACCTGTGCTGACATAGGAGGAGGAGCAGCTTTGTCCCCATCTTCACCTCTCAGAACGGGACGATTCAGGACGATGCCAGTCTGTGAAAGAGAAAAGACTCTAGGGCAGTCTAAAAGGAGCTGGTGCATGAAACAGCGTTCGCTCTCGTCTATTCAACAAAATTTACCCAGTGACTGCCAGAGCTCGGAATGGGCTCTGGTGAGAAACGATATATACAAAAGCAATTACAACACAGCAGACAAGAAGCAGCCAAGACCCCACATGCTGTACCGAGACTGGTAAACAACGAAGGCCGAGTTGCAACGGGTCATTAATGCCTCCTGCAAAGGCTCGGCCTATCCTCATGTCCCGCCACCAACACTTACTTGGCGAGTGTAAGTCTGCAATCGCTCCACAAGCTCCTCGCGACTCCCTGCTAAGCAAAGCACAGGATCAACGGGGTAGGTCAGGCCGACCAGGCCGGCCTGCCCAAGTCAGGCCACCGCGGCCAGCCTCCAACCCCCGCCCCCGGGTCTCCGGGGTAACCAGCTCCGCTTCCCCGCAGGCCTGCACTTTCCGGCCCTTGACTTCCCATGCTCCTCACCCTGGATGGGAGCTCCGATCTCTGCTAGTTTGGCCTGAAGCTCCTGGGCAGCCCAGGCACCATAGTGCCCAGGAGGCGGCGGCGGCGGCAGCTGCAACTCTCCCTTAGGAGGCTCGGGATGCTCGGCCGCCATCTTAGCCGCAGGAAGGCGCGCGACCAACCCGGAAGCTCGGACCAGCCTCAGGGCCCACTTCCCGGAACTTCCGGTAGGGCCATACGCCACGTCCGCTCGAGGGTTGCCAGGCAGTTCTCATTAGGACCCACCCCCGACCGTTCTCCAATGCTTCTTAGGCTGCCTGGTCGCGAAGCCTTCTGGGAGTTGTAGTGCACAGGTCACGATCTCTGCGGATCCAAGTCCGGAAGACCGCGGCCGGCGGCGACGCGGGGAACATTGGAGGCCAGAGCCGGGGCGGGGCTGTGAGGAAAGCAGGTCCTGCCCGAAGGGCGTGCTTTCTGCATCTCACTGGCCTCAGCGCAGACTTCCCGCCTTGCGGCGCTACTCCCTGGTTGAACTTGAGAGGCCAGGACGCTTACGTTCTCCAGGGACTCGTTCCCCCGGCGGTCGCGCGCTGTGGGCGCCAAGCGGGAGTTTGCCGCCGATGCCTGTGATAAAACAGTGTCTGATTGTCTGCCCGCCCATCCCCGGCCCAAGCATGGATGAATGGGCTGAAAGGAGATCGGAGACAGGAGCGAAGCCGGCCCTCCGGGCTGAGATCCAGCTGCCGACCTGGGGGAAGGGCCACACTAAAGCCCCTTTTTCCACCTTCCTGGTCGGCTGAAGTGTCATCTACGTTAAGATGTCTCCCGCCTTTCCTGCCCTGGAGCGGCCAAACCTACACCATTTGTTTTGAAATCTTTCTTGCCCTTCTCTGCACTTACAACTCCAAAGACATGAGTTTTTACTGTCTCACAGTACCTGGCGTTAGAAGTGCTCAATAAATCATTACTGAAAAAAAATAAAAGCAGTCTTAAGCGACAAGATTTGGATCCTTTTTAGTCTTGAAAATAAACGTAGGGGAATTCCTTGGTGGTCCAGTGGGTCGGACTCAGTGCTTTCACTGGGGAAACCCGGGTTCCATCCGTGGTCCGGTAACTAAGATCCCACAAGCCGCACCGCAAGGCCACAAAAGAAAGAGAAAATAAACTCAGGACCTTTTCTTCCCTCATCCCCACCAGCCTACTGGCGCAGCAGACCCTGTCTGGTGCTCTCCTACCCCACCAGCGGCCTGTGCCCCTGAGGGAGGGATGGGCAGGTGCCCCTTGCTTGCCCACCTTCTGCTTCTCCCTGTCCTGATCAGTCAGTTCAGTTCATCTTCCCACCTCTGCCTCTAGCTCTGAGATCCTCCTCCCATTCTAGTGCTGCTGTCTCAGGGACAGCCAGGTCTCAGACAGTGTGCAAGTATGCGTGTTGGATGAGAGAGCGGGGCAACTCAAAATGGTCTCTATTCCCTCTCCCGGCCCTCCACACCCACATCCCTCAGATCTTCTCTCTGCTGCTGGGAGGAGGGAAAAAAGAATGGGATGTCAGGTCCAGCGAAGGTGAGGTTTAGGATAGACAAAGGACTGGGCCAGGAAGGTTGCTTGCAACCTAACCCTGGTAGAAAATTCTCTTTGCTCCTGCCCAAACCTAAACCCTCCCCCTTTTCATCACTACCATCATCCCAGTCTCCTGACACTCCCAGAGGAGATGCCAAACCCAGAAAGGACCGAAGAAAGAACAGCAGTGCCCCCCAGCCCTCCAGCTTGTCAGCCCACTCAGGCAGAACCATTCCTGATGCAAAGGAAATGTCTTTCTGCTTACTGTAACTGGAGAGCCACTGTCAGGTCATCTGAGGCCAGAGGCCCCAGGGCATATGTATGTGCTAGGGAAGAACTTGGGGTCTCTGAGGCAGGATAAATTAAGGGCTGACGGGTGAGGATGCAGTGTGACCAGGGCTAGAAAGGGACAAGCCAGGCGGTGGGGTTCATTTGATGATAACAGCCTTGGGACCTGGGCAGGATATGACCCTCTTCCAATTGTGCAGAAGAGAAGACAGGGACAGAGAGAAACTGACATCCCCAAGGGACCAAATGGATCACAAGCAGTTCTCTTGACTTTGACATTCCCCATTCCCTTCTCCTGCTTAGTATGGACCCTCACACAACACCTATGTATCTGTGTGGGCCTAGAATGGAATCCAGCCCCTTCCAGCCCCAGCTTTGGGTGGCTGCCTCAGCTCCAGGATTCTGGCCACAACAGGCCCAAACGGCAGTAGAAAGCAGGGGTTCATAAGAACCACGTAACTCAATGTGGGGCTCTGGATGTCTGGGAGGACTCAGCTTTCAGGTGGTTGGAGCGGAGGACTAAGAAGGCAGTAGAAAAATCAGGACCATTCTCACAGAGGCTTCACATGGGTCATCTCTGCAGCCTCAGAACAGCTCTACAAACAGCTCCCTATAGTAGAGCTGGAAGCAACCAGGTCCAGGGAGTTGCCTCTTAACCCTAGAATTTAAGTTCACCCCAGGTTGAACTTGAGTTCCCTGATTCCCAGCACAAAGTGCCCAGGCAGGGGTCCCGGGTCCACGAAAGCTCTGGCCAGGAATACGTGGATCCGGACTCCTGGTGCAGAGGAGGAGAGGGTCAGCAGCAGACTGGAAGGGAAGGGATCCCCAGGGGTATGAGGACAGATGGAACCAGACCCCAGGCTGGAAGGTATTTCTCTGCTGGAGGTGCAAAGAGAAGGGGGTGGCCGGAAAGCATGTGGGGAGTTGTGCATGTACCTGTGTCTCTAATTCCCCTGGGACCGACCTGCCAAGGGTGACCAGTGGGGGCCCTGGAATGCCCAGCAAGGCTGGAGTGCCCAGACACCTTCCAGGCCTTAGTTTCCCCTTCCGTAGAGGGAGGGCAAGCAGCTGGCCACCCTGGCGGCCAGACTCTGCCAGACTGCCCAGAGAAGATGCCCGTATTCGAAGACACCCCTGGGAGAGAGTCCTGCGGGCGGCCCCCTCCTCTTCCAACTCTGCCCCTCCCCCTCTCCTGCTCGCCGGCCCCCGCCCCCGCCCCGCCTCCGCCTCCGGTGTGCGATGGGGGGCGGGCAGCGGGCTGAGCCAAGAGCAGTGGAGCTGGGCCGACGCTGCCACCTGATCCCATCCAAGCGCGGAGAGGCCAGCGAGCGACCAGCACTCTGCGCGCTGGGCCCCCAGCGCCCTCGGACCCTCAGCGGATTTCGCCGCAACGTCTGGGGAGATAGCGGCGACCCCCCTCCACGCGGGTCCCGGCAGAGTCCGGTCAGCGTGAGTACTGCAGCGGCCGGCCTGGGGCTGGAGGGGCGGGGGTGGACCGGACCTGAATGAGGGATGCGGGCTGGGGCGGGAGAGTGTCTTGGGGGCCGGCGCCTGAAGAGCATGAGGAGGGAGGGGGGCTCTTGGCCGCCGGCAGAGCAGGAGAGGAATGGGTGAGAGCGCGACGCTGGCCTATCCCTTACTGGGGACCAGATCCCAGTGACCCGATCCCTGGGGGAGGCTGGCATGCAATTGAGGGAATGGGGTCTGGGAGAGTGGGGGTCAGTGATGGACAGAGGAGGATGAAGGGAAATCAAAGGCAGGGAGGAGGTGGCCGTGGGTGACAGGCAGAGGGGACTGGGGGGCGGGGGTGACCTGGCGAAGGCTGGCGGGAAGAAAGGAAGGAAAGAGGGAGCTGGAAAGACATTTCATCTCCTGGGCCACTAGTGTGCAGCCCTCTCTGCCCTTGGTCCCTTCCTTCTCAGTGCAGGGGGCAATTGCCCTCAATTGCCCTCTTCACCCGTGATGCCATCCTCAGTAAAGAGGCAGTCTCCAGGTCACCCAAGGGTCAGGTCCAGGTGGTGGGGGTCAGGGCGCCCTCCTCCTCCAAGGGCATCCAACTCAGCCCTAGAGCCCCCAGGGAGCGAGCAGAGGGCTTGTGTGGGAGTGGGTGGGCATCCAGACCAGTTTTCAAAGCTTTGGCCAGCTAAGCCGTTTCTTCTTTGGTTCCCTGGAGAAAGGAAAGCAATTTGCAAAACCGGGCAGCAGCCTGCGGTAGATTGTTCTGACTAAAATTAGCACTGATTTTCTCACGAGCCTGGGCACCCTGACTGTCTGGGACACGACTGAGGGAAACTCTCATCAGAGAAGATAGAGGGGAGGCCAGGAGAAGTCTGAAGCATGTGAAAGGCAGGAGCCAGGGCCCTTGTTCTCAGTTCTGATCCCAGCAGGCTGCCACCCACCCCCACTGACCTAGGGGTTACCGAGGGAAACCGAGAGCCCCAGGTGGCCCCCCTTCCTGGGTGCCAGTGGCCTGACCCCGCGTCCACAACAGGCATCCCGGAGTGAACTTGCTAAGTGAAGGGGCGCCCTCCTCCAGCACCCTCTCTCGGGACCTGGAATGTTTAGCCTGGCCGAGTGCCCACCCAGAGGAGACAGGGTTACTGCTTTCAAATACCTGAAGGTCTGTCATGGAGAAAAAACTTACAGGGTTCCTGTGGCCTAGCAGGGCAGCATGAGCAACCCCGAGTGTGGAACATGGAAGGGGACAAGCCGAGGAGGGCATGACCAGCAGTAGGCTGAGTCTAGCTGTCCCAGAAAGAACTTTTGAAACAGCCAAGGCTGCTCAGAAACAAACCAGGCAGTATCTGCAGGCAGTGAGCCTCCAGTCACGGACGGGGAACGTGCAGTTGCTGCCTACCTTGAAGGACTGGCATCCAGAGAGTTCTTACGCGGATGATACCCTGTATCCGGCTGGCTCTCCAGGGCTAGGCCATGGTGGGGAGTGGGATGGAGGGCACCACCAAGCACCCCCATCACCTTTCTCCCTATGGCCTGGTTGAAGCATCTCCCAGGCAAAGTCCCACTGTAGCTGTCCCCAGGCTTGACCTCCTGGGCTGACCTGGAGTCTCTGAAAAATAGACTGGTTTCAGCAACTTAGAATGTATGTAATCTCGGATTTTAGCTCCTGAGTATATGTACTTTGATGTATGTTTCTTCACCTTTTTATACTGTTTTAGTAAATGAACCGTTTGTGTAATTTCTATTGCCAAAAAAAAAAAAAAAAGGATGGTTTCAGTGAGTTGAGCGAAGATAGGAATTGGTGGTCCTCCATGTAGCCCCAGTGAGAAATTCCCGCCTGGTCACCAAGTCCTCTCGGCAGGATAAGTGACAGGGAAGAAGGTGTGTGTCCTGAGAGGGCTCTGACCCCTCGTGCCTCACGTGGGCAGCACCAGCCCTCCTCCTCCCCAGCAATCCCTGAAGACGGCGCTCTTAGGCTTTCTCTGCTGCGCCCTTGGTTGCCCTCTGTGGCTGGGTGCTTCACGTCCCTTGGCTCCGGGAGGATTAACTCTGTCTGCAGGCTGGTGGATAAAACCAGGTGAGGGGGCCTGGAGAGAAGGGAAAGGCATAACCAGGACATCTTCACACCCCAACAGGCTTCAGTGTAATCCAGGATCAATTAGGAGGAGGGGGCGCTAAAGGAGAAGGACGGGAAGCCAGCCCAGGGGAAGGTCACGGTCAAAGAGTTTTCACATTACTTCAACCCTCCGGAGACTGAGGTGTCCTAGTTCCACACACATGCACATGCCCAGAAGGTTCCAGGCTCCCCCTTCCCTTTGGAGAGGGGTGCATGTGAGGACGAAGCCAAACTCGAACCTGGAGACAGAGGCCCCTGAGACAGAGACCCCCACCCTCCCCAGGGTCAGGCATTGCCACTGAAGCTGACTTTCCACTGAAGCTGCCAAGGGTCAGGATGCCCTTGAGCTAACATATTCACACGGGGACAGGTGACTGGCCAGACACCAGTCCCTCCTCCAGCCTCTCGCTCCTGCTGCTCAGCTGGGATGGAGGCCCACCTTCCCCTGGAGAATCTCTGTNTTCCACTGAAGCTGCCAAGGGTCAGGATGCCCTTGAGCTAACATATTCACACGGGGACAGGTGACTGGCCAGACACCAGTCCCTCCTCCAGCCTCTCGCTCCTGCTGCTCAGCTGGGATGGAGGCCCACCTTCCCCTGGAGAATCTCTGTAGGGCAATGAGCAGGAACCCCCCTGTATTCCCCTCCCAACTCCCAGGCGGCCACCCTCTTACTTGGCCAGGCGTCTCTCACTGCCATCAGCCGACGGGGCAGCCAGGGTTTCAGGTGTCTGGGGATGGAATTCAGATAGGGTTCCAGGATCTCAAGTCCTCCCTTTCTTTCCCTCATGGATCAGAGGTATGCAGAATTGCAGAGTCCAGAGCAGGGATGGGGAAATCAGTTCTCTGTGGAAGCGGCACACATGCTGTCTGAGGGCATGGACTCTGGAGTTGGAAGTATCTGGAAGCAGATCAGAATCCAGATCCTGCTAATACCAGCTGTGCGATCCAGATAAGTGACACCAGCCCTTAGAGCTTCAGTTTCCTTGTCTGTAAAATGGGAACACCTATGTTAGGGCTGCAGTGAGGATTAGATGGAAATAAGTGTGCAGTCGTATAATACATAGTAAGCCTCTTCCTCATATCAGAGACTCAAGAAGGTGAAGATCTGGTCAGCGCTTCTGAGGAGCTCAGTGTCTGGGGAGTCAAGACTAACCCCTGTCTGAAGAAGCAGTCATGCAAAGAGTCCTATAGGAGAGGAAACCCTGAATTGAGACTTCTGGGCTAAGCCAGACGCTGGTGGTAAGACAGACATAAATGGCCACGAGACAAAGATGAATTAGGGGCAAGCAGAGAAGCAGAGACTTGGCTCAAGGGAGGGAGTGGCTATAGCCTGAAGGGCTGGCCAGACCCCAGAGCCTGTAATTCCACCCAAGACTGAGTTATCTGAAGATAGGGTCATGGTAACAGGAGGTAGGAATCTGATCTTCCCTGGCCTCTCTGCGCACCCCACCCTTCGGAGCTCTCATTTGCAGCAGTCCTGTTGNGCTGGCCAGACCCCAGAGCCTGTAATTCCACCCAAGACTGAGTTATCTGAAGATAGGGTCATGGTAACAGGAGGTAGGAATCTGATCTTCCCTGGCCTCTCTGCGCACCCCACCCTTCGGAGCTCTCATTTGCAGCAGTCCTGTTGGGGCTCGGCGCCCATCTCCTCTGCCCGCTACAAACCTGTTTTCCTCCTTCTCCTGCCAGGCCTCACAGGAACACTGGCCCTGCTACCGGAGCCCCAGGAGCCCCCATGAGTGCCGGCGAAGGGAGTCCTGGATAGTGAGGCCCTGGCTGATCCAGGGGTGGGTACCCCATCATGCCACCCATTCTCCAGCGCCTGCAGCAGGCCACCAAGATGAGCCGTAGGAAAATCCTGCTGCTGGTGCTAGGATGCAGCACCCTAAGCCTCCTCATCCACCAGGGGGCGCAGCTCAGCTGGTAAGGGGGCGGGATCTCGGTGAGGGGGCGTGGCCCGGGAATTGCTTTCCTCCGGAGCTCAGCTGCCTGGTTAGCGGGTGGGAGCTCTCTTTCTCCCTTCCCGTTCCTTAAGCCTGACGGAAGAGTCCACCTTCTTCTGGGCTTTGCTCTTTCCTGTGTTCTCAAAGCGCTTTCCATACATTCTTCTTAGATCCACACAACCTTCCTGGGAAGGACTTCACTGAAAGTGTTGTGTGTAATGGATGTGGACGTGAAAGTCGCTCAGTCGTGTCCAACACTTTGCGACCCCATGGACTGTAGTCCGTGGATTTCTCCAGAATACTCGAGTGGGTAGCCTTTCCCTTCTCCAGGGCATCTTCCTACCCAGGGATCGAACCCAGGTCTCCTGCATTGCAGGCGGATACTTTACCAGCTGAGCTACAAGGGAAGCCCAAGAATACTGAAGTGGGAATAGAATACTATCCCTTCTCCTGCAGATCTTCCCGACCCAAGAATCAAACCGGTCTCGTGCACTGCAGGAGGATTCTTTACCAACTGAGCGGTCAGGAAAGCCCTGAGTGTGTAAACTGAGGTTCTATTCCAGCCCGAGTCTTTCCCTCACCATCACTTCTGAGTACCTGATGGATGGGAGGCAGAGAGGTTGAATATCCTACGAAGTGAAAAAGAACTTTAAGATCAAAAACAGAAGTGGGTAACTCCATATAAACTACTCTTAATAACTTTACTATGGTAAGTTACATACAGGCATGAAGGACCTAGTAGATGGAGGATCCAGAGGCATTCACAGTGGCGTCGAAAGGAGTACAGGGAGATTTAAAGGGGCAAAAGCTAAAAACGGAATGTGACTACTCAGGAGTACATCCCCATGGATGGACAGGTGGTGGTGTCCTCCACCCTGGAGTCGGGGGTTGGGGGTTTTGTGGCCATTAACTATCTGCATTAGCAAAAGACAGTCTTTCAGTTTTCACATGGGATGAAGGCAAGGATAAAGTCTGACAGGGAATTTATCTGGCTTGAGTGCACTTCTTATGAGTAGGCTAAAGTGCAGTTACACAGAAAAGAAGGGTGTAGGGCTGCGGGCCTGTGATAGAGTCAGTGTACTTCAGCCACACACTCCCCAGAGAACTGCAAACAACTTCACACTACTGTTTTTCTGGGCAAGTCTCCTCACTTCTCTGAGCCCATTTGCTCATCTAGAAAATGACAATGACACTATGTGTGACCCTGCCAGTCACCCTGATACAGGATACAATGTGATGATGAATAGGAGCCCTGACCCTGCTCCTGGCTCACTGCGTGACCCAAATAAATCCCTGCGCCGGCCCCCCCCTCCCCCCCGCCCCCCGGCCTGTTTGCCATTCTTTACATGGTCATCCATGAGAACAGTGTGAATGGGCCCAGTCCCTCCTGCCAAATGCCTTTCTGGTCTTATGGACCATCCGTGTAGACATCCTGAACCCAAACCAGAAAGGTAATCTCACTAGCATCCTCAAGGCTGCTTAGAGTTGCCCTTGTTGCCTNCCCCGCCCCCCGGCCTGTTTGCCATTCTTTACATGGTCATCCATGAGAACAGTGTGAATGGGCCCAGTCCCTCCTGCCAAATGCCTTTCTGGTCTTATGGACCATCCGTGTAGACATCCTGAACCCAAACCAGAAAGGTAATCTCACTAGCATCCTCAAGGCTGCTTAGAGTTGCCCTTGTTGCCTGATGCTTAGGATGATAGAAAAGAGGAGAGTGACTCAAAGTCAGGCGTGAACTTACAGGTCACCTAGTAAGCTCACCTTGAACACCCTTGTTTTAGGAACAAGGAAACAGAAATCAAAGTTTCAAGAAGGCTAGGATTATTATATTTTTTATACTATTATATTTCTGGACCCTAGAACAGCTCCTAGCATATAGTAAATTAGATGCTTAAATAAAAAATACTACCTGAATGAATGAATGAGGTTCCAGAGGACTTGATGGAATCATGTAACAAGTTGCTTCAGAGTCCCTGCCATTCATCTACAATGTGAGGACCCTGTCGTTCACTCGCTAAGTAGTGTCCAACTCTTTGCGACCCCATGGACTGCAGCACACCAGGCTTCCCTATCCTTCACTATCTCCCAGAGTTTGCTCAAATGCATGTCCATTGAGTTGGTGATGGCATCCAACCATCTCATCCTCTGTTGCCTTCTCCTGCCCTCAATCCTTCCCAGCATCGGGGTCTTTTCCAATGAAGTGGAAAGAGTAAAAATGAGAAAGACGACAGACAGCAAGAGGATTTGGCGATTTTATCTGAGTTGTTGGACTTAGAAATTATGTTCCTCCTCCTGTTCTTCAGTTTGCACACCTGTAAAGTGGAATTCCTCAAGGGTCCTCAAGGGCCTCTGTCCTTGTATTATTCTACTTTGCTTTTTAAAAACACTAAGGGTTTGTTTGGCTGTGCCGGGCCTTCGTGCCGCACGCAGGCTTTCTCTAGTTGCGCTGCACAGGCTTCTCACTGAAGTGGCTTCTCTTGTTGCGGAACACTGGCTCTAGCTGTGCGGGCCTCTGTGCTCGGGGGCTCTAGAGCGCGGGCCTGGCAGCTGTGGCACAGGGGCTTAGTGGCTTAGCAGCATGTGGGATCTTCCCAGACCAGGGATCGAACCTGTGTCCCCTGCATTGGCAGGCAGATTCTTAACCACTGGACCACCAGGGGAATCGCTGTCCTTGTATTATTTTTTATGAGTAACCAAATACCACAAAACTTAAGAGGCTGAAAACATCAAACATTTATTATCTCACTCCTGTGGGTCAGGAATTCAGGCTTGCCCTAGCTGGATGCCTCTGGTTCGAAGCCTTTCACAGAGTTTTAGTCAAGCTGGTGGTTGGAGAAGGCGGTTTAATATGAAGCCCTGATTGGAAGGGCTCCCCTTATAAGCTCCTATATGTGGTTGCTGGGGGAGGCTTCAGCTCTTCAACCAGGTGGATGATGGACTGAGGGCCTGGCTCCTCGAGGACTGACTGTTCCCACCTGGTACCTCACCCTCACCCTCTGCAAGTTACCCTAGAGAGAGTGAGAGAACGATACCAAGATAGTGCCATAATCTTTTTATAATGTAATCTCACAAGTCACATCCGACCATTTCTGCCCTATTTTAACTCCTTAGAGGCATCAATAAGTCCCATTCATATTCAAGAGGTGGGACATACACACGTGTGTGAACAAAAAGAAGCCAACAGGTGAAAGGTTGTTGCTGAACCACGAAAGACTCCAGGATTTTTGGCCTCCAGAAGAGAATTCAATCTGGGGTCAGGGATGAGGCTTGATTGCTCAGAGCTTTTGTGTAATAAACTTTTATTAATAAAGGAGATAGAGAAAGCTTCTGACAGACATCAGAAGTGGGCAGAAAGAATACCTGCCTGCTAGTCTTTACTGGATGTTATATAGTTACTAAGTAAAAAGTAAAACTAAAGTCTCCCAGTTCTGCCCGACTCTTTGCGACCCCGTGGACTGTAGCCTACCAGGCTCCTCCGTCTATGGGATTCTCCAGGCAAGGATACTGGAGTGGGTTGCCATTTCCTTCTCCAGGGGAGAAGTTACTAGCAGTCTGTTAATGAAAGAAAGGAATGTCTCAAAAATCAGAGAATGGCACCAGGCCCCTCACCCACAAGATGTATTTTGAGATAATCTTTGCACCAGGCGAGTCATCCCAGGCCATAAAACGATTGATCTGAATCCTGTAGAAAGGCAGGTTCAGTTCAGTTCAGTCTTTCAGTTGTGTCCGACTCTTTGCAACCCCATGAACCACAACACACCAGGCCTTCCTGTCCCATCACCAACTCCCAGAGTTTACACAAACTCATGTCCATCAAGTCAGTGATGCTATCAAACCATCTCATCCTCTGTCGACCCTTCTCCTCCTGCCCTCAATCTTCCCCAGCATCAGGGTCTTTTCCAAGGAGTCAGTTCTTCGCATCAGGTGGCCAAAGAATTGGAGTCTCAGCTTCCACATCTTTCCTTCCAATGACACCCGAGATTGATCTCCTTTACAATGGACTGGTTGGATCTCCTTGCAGTCCAAGGGACTCTCAAGAGTCTTCTCCAACACCACAGTTCAAAAGCATCAGTTCTTCAGCGCTCAGCTTTCTTTATAGTCCAACTTTCACATCCATACATGACTACTGGAAAAACAATAATTTTGTTTACATAAGTTAGGAGAACAGTGTCTGAGTATAACAAACTGGTTTGTCAAGTCGGTTCTGAGCCTAAATCTGAGCTTTTAGGCAGCACCAACTTGAAGATAGAGTCTAGGGTAAATGCATAGTACATTAACATAGCTTAAGACAAACATTTCCATTTAAAAATGCATTGGTTAGCTCAAGATTTGAGAAATGTTAAGTTCAGGTGGAACCAGGTGTCATCATGGCAACATAGTATTTTAAGAGAAACCTCTTTTTAACTTTGTATAGAGAAGGGGAAAAATTTTAACACTATTTTGTCTCTTCCTGCTGCTTAAAGTGAAAGTGAGGTTCAGTCCTGTCCAACTCTTTGTGACCCCCATGGACCATAGCCTACCAGGCCCCTCTGTCCGTGGGGTTTTCCAGGCAAGAATACTGGAGTGGGTTGCCATTTTCTTCTCCAGGGGATCTTCCTGACCCAGGGATCGAACCTGGGTCTCCCACATAGTAGGCAAACACTAGAGAGATTTTTTTTTCCTCCGTTTGGAGGCCCTTGGCCTTCCTGCCTGTTACCCTCTCACAGGGACTCCCTGGGGGTGGTCATCTTAGATGTCCATACCATGCTTGTGTGTACTGTTTGGTGGGTAAAGCCCTGGGCCCATCCCCAGCATCCTTGGGGAGAGGCCGGTCAAGCAGCACCCTTCTCACACCCTCCTCCCTGCACACCCCGGACCCTGCAGGTACCCCAAGCTGTTCCCTCTGAGCTGCCCGCCTCTGCAGGACTCTCCGCCGCGCCCCAAGCACATGACCGTGGCCTTTCTGAAGACGCACAAGACTGCGGGCACGACGGTGCAGAACATCCTGTTCCGTTTCGCCGAGCGCCACAACCTGACGGTGGCCCTGCCGCACCCGAGCTGCGAGCATCAGTTCTGCTACCCGCGTAACTTCTCGGCGCACTTCGTGCACCCGGCCACGCGGCCGCCCCACGTGCTGGCCAGCCACCTGCGCTTCGACCGCGCGGAGCTGCAGCGCCTCATGCCGCCCGGCACCGTCTACGTCACCATCCTGCGCGAGCCGGCCGCCATGTTCGAGTCGCTCTTCAGCTACTACAACCAGTACTGCCCCGCCTTCCGGCGCGTGCCCAACGCGTCGCTCGAGGCCTTCCTGCGCGCGCCCGAGGCCTACTACCGCGCGGGCGAGCACTTCGCCATGTTCGCGCACAACACCCTGGCCTACGACCTGGGCGGCGACAACGAGCGCAGCCCCCGCGACGACGCCGCCTACCTGGCGGGCCTCATCCGCCAGGTGGAGGAGGTCTTCTCGCTCGTCATGATCGCCGAGTACTTCGACGAGTCGCTCGTGCTGCTGCGGCGCCTGCTGGCCTGGGACCTGGACGACGTGCTCTACGCCAGGCTCAACGCGCGCGCCGCCAGTTCGCGCCTCGCCGCCATCCCCGCGGCGCTCGCGCGGGCTGCGCGCGCCTGGAACGCGCTCGACGCCGGCCTCTACGACCACTTCAACGCCACCTTCTGGCGCCGCGTGGCGAGTGCCGGCCGCGCCTGCGTGGAGCGCGAGGCGCGCGAGCTGCGCGAGGCCCGAGAGCGCCTGCTGCGGCGTTGCTTTGGCGACGAGCCGGTGCTGCGGCCCGCGGCGCAGATCCGCACCAAGCAGCTGCAGCCGTGGCAGCCCAGCCGCAAGGTGGACATCATGGGCTACGACCTGCCCAGCGGCCGCGCCGGTCCAGCCACCGAGGCCTGCCTCAAGCTGGCCATGCCTGAGGTGCAGTACTCAAGCTACCTGCTGCGCAAGCAGAAACGCCGAGGCGGCATGCGCCTCCGGCCCGAACCGGTCCTAGACAACCCTCCTCCTCGGCCCATCCGGGCGCTGCGCCCAGGCCACTGAGCTCCAGGTGGGAATCTGGCCCCTGACCTGCCCACCAGGCTCTTTCCTAGGGCTGCCTCCGGGTCCCACCGCATCAGGGCCCTTTCTCCCGAGAGGAGCTGCCCCAGTAAGTGGGGGCGCATCTCCCTGTTTGAGCCCACCTCCCAGAAAGGTATAGGCCCGATCGAACCCCGGGCCACTCTCCTTTGTCCTAACTGGTTGGTGCTTTGCCAAGAGATTTGAGGCCCATTGAGAACTGCCCACCCTGCCTTCTTAAGGGGATTGAGGACCCCTCCCCCCCCACCTATCTTTTCCGAGTGGATGAGTCCATGCCACAGAGAGGGGCTGAGCTCTGAAAAAGGCTACTCTGCCTCTCAGGCTCCCCAGCTCTTCTTCCTGCCAGGGGTCAGGCCCCCACACTGTCTGTCTTCCAGGTTCCACCATCCTAACAGACCTAAGCTGCTCCCAGACCCCCAGAACCAAAAGTTCTTGGGGTGGGCTTTTTGTTTGGTTGGTTTTCCTTTTTTAAATAAAATATTTTAAAATGTGCATGTTGTATGTCAGTCATTGAAAGCCAATTACTCCCTCTTTGAGGATGAGGCAGATGCCTAAGAATAGATGTGGCTGTTACCATGAGAATGGGGACCCAGTGAAACCGAGCAGGATCTTGTGGGGCTCCTGGACATAAAAGCCTTTCCATGTCTTTTGTTTCTTGTTTGTAAGCAGCAGTCTCCAGCCTCCGTGACCTTCCCTGTGTTCCAAAGGGCAGATTTGAACAGTTGCTCATCAAACAAGGTAGAGGATGCAGAGACAAGACAGGAGCAGCAGCCTGGGGGCAGGGTCCTGGCTCCACCTCAAGGGATACACATAACAGTATCTTTTAAGCTCTTTATAGAATTAAAACCTCCAATAAATGGCAGGTATCAGCGTTCTTCAGAGAAGAAGAACGCTTCTCTTCCAGAGAAGACCACCTGAGGCCAGATTAAAGACCAGAGAAGTCTCTCAAGAGATTGTTGTCCTTCAGTCGCTAAGTCCTGTCCGGCTCTTTGCGACCCCATGGACTGCAGCACACCGGGCTCCTGTGTCCTCCACTATCTCAGGAGTTTGCTCAAATTCAAATGCATTAAGACAGTGATGCTATCTAACCGTCTTATTCTCTGCCACTCGCTTCTCCTTCTGCGTACAATCTTTCGCAGCTTCAGGGTCTTTTCCGATGAATCAGCTCTTTGCATCAAGTGGCCAAATTCTTGGAGCTTCAGTGACAGTCCTTCCAATGAATATTCAGAGTTGATTTCCTTTAGGACTGACTGGTTTGATCTTGCAGTCCAAGACGCTCTCAAAAGAGTCTTCTCCAACACCATAATTGGAAGGCATCAATTTTTCAGCGCTCAATCTTCTTTATGGTCCAAATCTCACATCTGTACATGACTACTGGAAAAACCATAGCTTTGACTATATGGACCTTTGTCAACAAGTGATTTCTCTGCTTTTTAACACACTGTCTAGGTTTGTCATAGCATTCCTTCCAAGGAGCAAGTGTATTTCTTCCAGACCACCTGACCTGCCTCCTGAGAAATCCACATGCAGGTCAAGAAGCAACCATTAGAACTGGACATGGAACAACAGACTGATTCCAAATAGGGAATGGAGTACATCAAGGCTGTATATTGTCACACTGCTTATTTAACTTATATGCAGAGTACATCATGAGAAATGCTGAGCTGGATGACGCACAAGATGGAATCAAGATTGCCAGGAGAAATAACAATAACCTCAGATATGCAGATGACACCACCCTTGTGGCAAAAAGCGAAGAACTAAAGAACCTCTTGATGAAAGTGAAAGAGGAGAGCGGAAAAGTTGGCTTAAAACTCAAACTTCAGAAAACTAAGATCATGGCATCTGGTCCCATCACTTCATGGCAAATAGATGGAGAAACAGTACAGTAATAGACTTTATTTTGGGGGGCTCCAAAATCACTGCGGATGGTGATTGCAGCCATGAAATTAAAAGACGCTTGCTCCTTGTAAGAAAGGTTATGACCAATCCAGACAGCATATTAAAAAGCAGAGACATTGCTTTGCCAACAAAGGTCCATATAGTCAAAGCTATGGTTTTTCCAGTAGTCGTGTATGGATGTGAGAGTTGGACTATAAAGAAAGCTGAGTGCTGAATAATTGGTGCTTTTGAACTGTGGTGTTGGAGGAGACTCTTGAGAGTCCCTTGGACTGCAAGGAGATCCAATCAGTCCATCCTAAAGGAAATCAGTCCTGAATATTCATTGAAAGGACTGATGCTGAAGCTGAAACTCCAATACTTTGGCCACCTGATGCGAAGAACTGACTCACTGGGGAAAAGACCCTGATGCTGGGAAAGATTGAAGGCAGGAGAAGGGGACAACAGAGGATGGGATGGTCGGATGAGAGCACCGACTCGGACATGAGTTTAAGTAAGCTCTGGGAGTTGGTGATGGACAGGGAAGCCTGGTGTGCTGCAGTCCATGGGGTTGCAAAGAGTCGGACACGACTGAGTGACTGAACTGAACTGAACCTATTTTTTACCTACAAGAGTCATAGAGATCAAAAGTTTGTCAACTTGGGCTCAACCCCTGATTGGGGCACTAAGATCCTACAAGCCACATGGTGCAGCCCCAAAAGCAAGAATCCACCTGCCAGTGTAGGGGACATGGGTTCAATCCCTGATCCAGAAAGATTCCATGTCCGCGAGCCACGACCGAGCCCTCGTGCCCCAGCTCCTGGAGGCCCGCGTGCTCTGGAGCCTATGCTCGGTACAAGAGAAGCTCTGCACTGCACTGCAGCTAGAGAGTAGCCCTGCTCACCACAACTAGAGAAGACCCCCTGCAGCCATGAAGACCCAGCACAGCCAAAAACAAATATAAACATTTAAAAAAACAAAGTTACCGTATCAGCCAGGATTTAATCAGAGAAACAAAATTACTGGTCACAATTTTATGTAGTCAAGATGTATCCTAGGGATAAGACCCTGCCTAATTGTGAGGGCTGAGCATAGAAGACTGCTGTTTTTGTTTCTGGTGCTGGAGCTCAGAGACAGCAGGCAGACTGTTGGAAAGCATGTGATGTGAGGTGAGGGAAGCAAGAACGAACTGGCACCTGTGAGGACTAGCTAGCACCCACAGGATGGAGCAGAACTCTCACTGCACCTAAGCCTCTAACTTTAATGAAGCAGACGGTTCACAGGAGAAGCTGGCACTCTATCCGGGAGCTGACCATGTGCCTGGAACAAGAAGAGCAGAAGCAGGAGGAGCTGTGGACCCAGCTATTGCCCGATGCCAACATGCTGAGCCAGCAAGTGAGGGTCACTGTGACAGAGGTGCCACCACTTCGGGGGCCCTGCAACAACCTGCCACATGGAAAAAAGGATGCAACTCCTGTTTCACTTCCACTTTCCAAATCTTACACAAAATGTCACTTGTGGGCCACATTAACAGAACTATGCAGGGAAGAGAATTCTGGGAAATAGATCCAGCTTAGTTAAAACGACACAGTACAAATTCACCGCAGTTTCAGATGTTAATTTGAAAATTATTACCCATGGAGACCAATTAGCACCAAAGGATTTTAGAGATGAAAGGTCACATTCCTGAGGCCCTCAGATTCATGCTGTGGTTGTTTCCCCTGTCCCAGAATTGATTGTGAGATTAGCGCTCAGTAGCTGGCAGACACCCATTGGTTCCCTGCCACTGCAGTCTGTATGAATATGGCAAAAAGGACCAAAAGGAAAGCCCTGGAATTGTCCCCTCCTCCACCAAGTTGTAAACCAGGTTATACCACAACCCTGAAGAAACTGCAGAGATTAGTGCCACCACTAAGGGTTTGAGAGATGCAAGAGATGCGAGGAATATGATGCCAGTCATATTCCTACCTGTTTGCAGGTGGAAAAGGCAAACAGTGTGGCAATGCCAGGAACAGCTGCAATTCTATTTTAAACCATAAAGAAGGCTGAGCACCACAGGACTGACGCTTTCAAACTGTGGTGCCGAAGAAGACTCATGAGAGACCCTTGGACACCATGGAGATCCAACCAGTCAACCCTAAAAGAAATCAACCCTAAATATTACTTGGAAGGACTGATGCTGAAGAGCTAATACTTTAGCCACCTGATATGAAGAGCTGACTCATTGGAAAAGACTCTGATGCTGGGAAAGATTGAGGGCAAGAGGAGAAGGGGATATGATGGCTGGATGGCATCACTGAACAATGGACATGAGTCTGAGCAAACTCGGGGAGATAGTGAAGGACAGGGAATCCGGGCATGCTGCAGTCCATCGGGTCACAAAGATCTGGACACCACTTAGTGACTGAACAATAACAACAAAGTATTTTTTAAATGTATTTATGCATTTTTGGGGGTTGTGCTGGGTCTCAGCCACAGCACACAGGATCTTCAGTCTCTGTTGCAGCATGCGATCTTTCAGTTCCAGTGCGTGGGATCTAGTTCCCTGACCGGGGATTGAACCCAGACTCCCTGCATTGGGAGTTCAGAGTCTTAACCAATTGGTCAATTGGTTAAGGGAAATCCCACACCATTGCAATTCTAGATTTGAGATCTTTATTGGAGAAAATCAATAAACCCCAGCAGCAACTGCTATTGAACAAGCTTTCTCTTACATTCCCGTGAGTATAGGAAATTACACTGCTTGCTTTTACCTAGCAAAGATAACAGTATCCCTTTACTGTCTTCAGTTCAGTTCAGTTCAGTCGCTCAGTCGTGTCCGACTCTTTGCGACCCCATGAATCGCAGCACGCCAGGCCTCCCTGTCCATCACCATCTCCCGGAGTTCACTCAGACTCACGTCCATCGAGTCCGTGATGCCATCCAGCCATCTCATCCTCGGTCGTCCCCTTCTCCTCCTGCCCCCAATCCCTCCCAGCATCAGAGTCTTTTCCAATGAGTCAACTCTTCGCATGAGGTGGCCAAAGTACTGGAGTTTCAGCTTTAGCATCATTCCTTCCAAAGAAATCCCAGGGTTGATCTCCTTCAGAATGGACTGGTTGGATCTCCTTGCAGTCCAAGGGACTCTCAAGAGTCTTCTCCAACACCACAGTTCAAAAGCATCGATTCTTCGGCGCTCAGCTTTCTTCACAGTCCAACTTTCACATCCATACATGACCACAGGAAAAACCATAGCCTTGACTAGGCGGACCTTAGTCGGCAAAGTAATGTCTCTGCTTTTGAATATACTATCCAGGTTGGTCATAACTTTTCTTCCAAGGAGTAAGCGTCTTTTAATTTCATGGCTGCAGTCACCATCTGCAGTGATTTTGGAGCCCAAAAAAATAAAGTCTGACACTGTTTCCACTGTTTCCCCATCTATTTCCCATGAAGTGATGGGACCGGATGCCATGATCTTCGTTTTCTGAATGTTGAGCTTTAAGCCAACTTTTTCGCTCTCCTCCTTCACTTTCATCAAGAGGCTTTTTAGCTCCTCCTCACTTTCTGCCATAAGGGTGGTGTCATCAGCATATCTGAGGTTATTGATATTTCTCCCGGCAATCTTGATTCCAGCTTGTGTTTCTTCCAGTCCAGCGTTTCTCATGATGTACTCTGCATATAAGTTAAATAAGCAGGGAGACAATATACAGCCTTGACGTACTCCTTTTCCTATTTGGAACCAGTCTGTTGTTCCATGTCCAGTTCTAACTGTTGCTTCCTGACCTGCATACAGATTTCTCAAGAGGCAGGTTAGGTGGTCTGGTATTCCCATCTCTTTCAGAATTTTCCACAGTTTATTGTGATCCACACAGTCAAAGGCTTTGGCATAGTCAATAAAGCAGAAATAGATGTTTTTCTGGAACTCTCTTGCTTTTTCCATGATCCAGCGGATGTTGGCAATTTGATCTCTGGTTCCTCTGCCTGTTCTAAAACCAGCTTGAACATCAGGGAGTTCACGGTTCACATATTGCTGAAGCCTGGCTTGGAGAATTTTGAGCATTACTTTACTAGCGTGTGAGATGAGTGCAATTGTGCGGTAGTTTGAGCATTCTTTGGCATTGCCTTTCTTTGGAATTGGAATGAAAACTGACCTTTTCCAGTCCTGTGGCCACTGCTGAGTTTTCCAAATTTGCTGGCATATTGAGTGCAGCACTTTCACAGCATCATCTTCCAGGATTTGAAACAGCTCAACTGGAATTCCATCACCTCCACTAGCTTTGTTCTTAGTGATGCTTTCTAAGGCCCACTTGACTTCACATTCCAAGATGTCTGGCTCTAGATTAGTGATCACATCCTCATGATTATCTGGGTCGTGAAGATCTTTTCTGTACAGTTCTTCTGTGTATTCTTGCCACCTCTTCTTAATATCTTCTGCTTCTGTTAGGTCCATACCATTTCTATCCTTTATCGAGCCCATCTTTGCATGAAATGTTCCCTTGGTATCTCCAATTCTCTTGAAGAGATCTCTAGTCTTTCCCATTCTGTTGTTTTCCTCTATCTCTTTGCATTGATTGCTGAAGAAGGCTTTCTTATCTCTTCTTGCTATTCTTTGGAACTCTGCATTCAGATGCTTATATCTTTTCTTTTCTCCTTTGCTTTTCGCCTCTCTTCTTTTCAGTGCTATTTGTAAGGCTTCTCCAGACAGCCATTTTGCTTTTTTGCATTTCTTTTCCATGGGGATGGTCTTGATCCCTGTCTCCTGTACAGTGTCACAAACCTCATTCCGTAGTTCATCAGGCACTCCATCTATCAGATCTAGGTCGTTAAATCTATTTCTCACTTCCACTGTATAATCATAAGGGATTTGATTTAGGTCATACCTGAATGGTCTAGCGGTTTTCCCTACTTTCTTCAATTTAAGTCTGAATTTGGCAATAAGGAGTTCATGATCTGAGCCACAGTCAGCTCCCGGTCTTGTTTTGGCTGACTGTATAGAGCTTCTCCATCTTTGGCTGCAAAGAATATAGTCAATCTGATTTCGGTGTTGACCATCTGGTGATGTCCATGTGTAGAGTCTTGTCTTGTGTTGTGTTTACTGTCTTGTCCTTAGATTATTCCCATTCTCCTGCAAACTGCTAGGTCCAAAGGGACTTTGTCCAAAGGGACACACTCAGTTTATGCCATTATGCTAACTGGACACTATGAGCAGGAAACAACAATCCCCTTAGGTGCCCTAGACATATGTGTGCCAGAGAGCTGGAGATGAAAATTCGAGGGCCTGCCACATCGGGAAAGTGTCCAAGTCCAGAGGTCTTCGGAATGGGGCATATCTCTTCTAATGTGAGAGATGAGTTGCTGTCACTGATATCATATGCCACAAAGAAAGAGGAGCAGTGTATGGTGTGCCTTTGGGTTTTGAAGTCAACACAGATCACAAGCTATTTTGACTCAATTTCTGGGTAACCTGTAAATCTGACAATGTTCTATCTGGATCTCAAAAAAGCTCTTCAAGTGCCCAGGGTGTGGTGCAAGCTGCCTACCACTACGGCACTATGCCTAGTAGACCCACGTGTCTGACTTAGGTGTCAGCCAAAGGCTCTATGTGGCATTGCTGACAACCCCCAACAGGAGGATCACAGCTAAGACCTCTGGAATCTTGGTCTTGCTATCTCTGCTGACAACTATTCTATCTCTGCAAAAGCAGTTTCTGGCTTGCTACTGGGCCTTAATGAAGACTGAATGCCTGATTTATGGAACACCATGTGATTATCAGACCCAGGTGTTCATCATAAACTGGGTGTTATCTGACCTACAGAACCATGAAACTGGATTTTCACGGTTGCATCTCTTTAGAAACTGAAATGATAGAGGGTCTTCCCGCGTGGTCCAGTGGTTGAGAACCTGCCTTGCAATGCAGGAGACATGGGTTCTATCCCTGGTTGGAGAAGGAAGGTCCCACAAGCCTCAGAGCAACCAAGCCTGCTACGCCACAACCACTGAGCCCATGCGCCCCACAACTTGAGCCTACGTGTCGGAACCAAAGATCCTTCTTGATGCAACGAAGATCCCGTGCACTGCAGCTGAGACCTGAGGCAGTCAAATAAACAAAAGAAATTGAAGTGGTATATAGGATACTGTGCCAGAAGGCACAAATAAATTACATGAGCAGGTGACTCTGATTCCCGTGGCATCAGTTTCTACAGTTTCACCTCAGTTTATACTCAAAGGCTCCAAGGGGAGGAGGAGAAAGGACAGGCCTGATTTCTGGAAGACTTTGTACAAGTAAACCAGCAACAGCCAGAAGTGGACGTGTGCTCAGGACAGCCCAATTCAGAGCTGGGCCTGAAAAACGGTGATGAAGAAAAACGGTCCCTGTGGGCAGAGCTTTGGGCAATACACATGTTATCCATTTGTGTGGAAGAAAGGAGAGGCTAAGGTACCAGTTTGTATGGACTCTTGAGCAATATCTGATGGGCTGGCCATTTGCAGAGACTTGAAAAGAACACATCTGGGAAATCGATGACATGGTGGTCTATGGAAGAGGTCTGTGGATGGCTTCTTTCTTTCTTCTTCCATAAGACAACAAACTATCTCATGGGGTTTCTTTTTTGTTGGTGTTCTGTTAAATTAATTTTTATTGGAGTACAGTTGCTTTACACATGCATGGTGTCTTAAAATGCTCACAGAATGGGAAGTTATTCATGTCCCATGTAAATGCTCATCACAAGGCAAACAGTGCCGGAGTCCTCACTAGTCGGATAAGACAGTCCATCCTATAGATGCGGTCAGCCTCTTGCCCCAGCCAAACTGGTGGTTCTCAATGGACGCTTCACAAAGTGAAGGTCTCTACACGTCTTTGTAAGAGGTGTCTGTGTTCTTTGTCCAGGTTTTCAGTTTATCTTAATTTAATAAATTTATTGTGGTAAAATACTTATTAACATAAAATTTGCCACTTTAACCATTTTTTAAAGTTTATTTATTTACTTTATGGCCGTGCTATGTCCTCATTGCTGGGCGAGGGCTTTCTTCAACTGCGGCAAGTCAAGTGGAGCCTGCTCTTTGCAGCGGCGCTCAGGCTTCTCGCTGCAGCGGCTTCTCTTGTTGCAGAGCACAGGCTCCAGGGCGCAGGAGCTGGCAGTTTTGGCCTGTGGGCTCAGTGGTTGTGGTGCTCGGGCTTGGTTGCCCCAAGGCATGTGGGATCTCAGTTCCCGGAGCAGGGAGCCAGTCTGTGTACCCTGCATTTGCAGGCAGACTCTCAACCACTGGACCACCAGGGAAGTCCCATGCTAACCATTTTTCAAGTGTACCATTCAAGTGCAGTGAGTACGCACACAACGTGGAGTAACCAATCACCACGGTCCATCTCCAGAAGTTTTCATCATCCCAACTGAAATTCTGCATCGTTAAACATTCACTTTTCATCATCCTCTGCCCGCGGCCTCTGCTAACCACTATTTAACTTTCTAAGACTGGGCCTATTCTGGGTAACTCATAAAAGTGGACCATATGATATTTGTTCTTTTGTGTCTGGCTTGTTTCACTTAGCATAATGTTTTGGGGGCTCATCTACATTGCTGTATGTTGTCAGAATTTCCTTTAAGGCTGAATAATATTCCATTTTATCTCTTTATCTGTCCAAGGTCATTTAGGCTGTTTCTGGCTCTTGGCTGTTGTGACTAATGCCTCCACAAACAGGTGTACAGATACCTGTTTGAGTCTCTGCCTTCCGTGTTTTTGGTGCATAACTAGAAGTGAACTGCTGCATCATAATCACAGCATAATTTAAACACTCTCGAGTAAACTAATCTTGGTTTCACCAGGCTAACATTTTGCAGCATCGCTCTTTTTTTTCCTCTCCAACAGTTTTTTCACACCAGCACCTCCGTGGACAGAAAGTAATATGCGTGGCAACATCAAGTTTTTGTTTGTTGAGTTTTGATTGGTTTCGGTTTTTCATATGAGCAGTGAAAACTCTCACGGAGCCAACTTTTTAAAAATGCATTTATTTTTGGCTGCCCTGGCTCTTCGTTGCTGCACACAGGCTTTCTCTAGTTGTGGCGAGGAGGCTACCCGTCGTCACAGTGCAAGGAGTTCTCACTGCAGCAGCTTCTCTGTTTCAGAGCTCAGGCGGCAGGGCACAGAGGCTCAGTAGTTGTGGCACTCGGGCTTAGCTGCTCCATGGCATGTGGGATCTTCCTGGACCTGGAACTGAACCAGTGTCTCCTGTATTGCAAGGCGCACCCTTAACCACTGGACCACCAAGGAAGACTTTTGATGGAAATGCCATCGGTTCAAAGGCCAAGACCAGGAGGCTGGGGAGAGGATAAATTGGGAGACTGGGAGTGACATACACACACTCCTATATAAAATACAGAGGACTAATAAGGACCTGTTGTAGAGCACACAGAGCTCTATTCAAAACTCTGTCATCACGCATATGGGAAGAATTTGAGTAAGAGTGGATGTATGCTTATATATATAACAGATTCAGTTTGCTGTGCAGCAGAAACTAACACAACACTCTAAATCAGCTAGACTCCAAAAAAAATTTTAATGCCAAGACAGTTCTTCTAAGACCTTTTGAGTCCAGATATGACGAAAACATTAACCATATCTTGGCTGGTTGTTAAAAGCTGCAGCAGAAAAAAAACTTTTTCTTGATTATCGACATCACTTGGAAATCTTACAAGCAGTATAATGGCATTTGTCAGTGAAATCTGCTGACTCGTCAGCCTGGATAAAGAATCTGTTGCTTTTTCAGTTAATTACCAAGAAAAAAAAAATGTCTTCAGCATCATGTGATATCAGTATGTCTCATTGTTGCTCCCTCTGAGAGTAGAATCTTTCCACTCTTTTGTTGAGCATCTTGCACTAACATTTCACTCATATAATTTTACACACTAGCATTATTAGTTTCTTTTTTTCTGAACAATAGGTCTGTTGCAAATAACTTGTTCTTTGAGGCTTTTTAATAAAACAAATGTGGTTATAAAAGCCTTGATCTGTTTGCTTTGTGATACCACGATTAAAATCAGCACATTTATTTGTCAAATGGCTGTAATTTGTAGTTAAATTCTTTCCAGTTTTGCTAAAGCCAAGGCTACATTTGTAAATTGTAATTTTTCATCACTAAGCCTGCCAGATTTGTCTACAGTCTTAAGCTCCTCCTCTTTCACTTCACACCTCATAATAAAACATCACCACGTTGAATCACTAGACGCCTTTGTAAAACAGAAACGCTAATAAGATATAAAATAAAAGGGCATCATAATAACTAAACAGGAAACTCGCAAAAAATATTAAATCATTCTGAAATTCACTTCTAACCTATATAATTCATGTTTTACATTGTTCATATCAACAGCAAAGTGGCAGCAAGGCCGCTGTGTGTGCTAAGTCTCTCAGTTGGGTCCAAATCTTTGCAACCCAATGGGCTGTAGCCCACCAGTTTCCTTTGTCCATGGGGATTCTCCAGGCAGAATACTGGAGTGGGTTGCCATGCACTTCTCCATTGGACCTTCCCAACCCAGGGATCGAACTAGCTCTCCTGCACTGCAGGCGAATTTTTTACGCCTGAGCTACCAGGGAAGCCCAAGAATACTGGAGTGGAAAGGACTGCCGCGAAGTCATGGGAAAAAATATTTCTTTTTAAAAAAATGTTATTAACTGATGTTTTTAACTGCAATGCCTGGCTTGTGGAATCTAGGTGCCCTGGCCAGGGACTGAAGCAGCACCAGGTGCAGGGGAAGCGAAGAGTCCTAACCATTGGATCGCCAGGGAAGTCCCTCCTCTCGTTCTCTACCACATCAGAAAGTGTGTTTGCGCCCCTAAGTCGGTCAGCCGTGCCTAAGCGGGAGGTAACCCGGGGGACAAGGGTGTGGTCATCCATCTTCACCTCCTCCTCTCCAGGCAACAGCATGTTCACACGTGATGGACAGACTTGTTATCTCATGCTGAAAACTGAGCAAGGCCCCACCCACTGAGCACTGCACCCGGGGCCGAACAACCCCTCACAAGTGTGTTCCGAGGCTGCTTCATTAGGGTCCATCCCTGAAACCACTGGCGTCGCACAGCACACGGGGTTCAAAAATAACGCTGAGTTCTTTTTCTCTTCACAAGACAGAATCCCTAACCTAAAAACATCTCAAGTAAATTCTGTGGTTCTGCAGAACTCAGAAATCTCTGCCTTAGACTATCACTTCTGTCTGCTGGTTGATCCACACTCCAGCCCAAAAGAAGCGTGGAAATACCTGCGCCCACGTCCTGGGCCTTAAATTGAAAACCCGGAAGTTGTTGCACTGCTTCCGCTCTCACTCTTTGGCCACGCCTAGATGCAAGGCACACTGGGAAATGTCTCTAATTGGGAGAATGTACCGGGAGGCAGAGGAGAATGGAACTGCGAAGTAACTGTCCTATTAAAAACTTTCCTTGTCTGCGGCTGGCAGCAGACACTGAGCCCCGTGAGGGCCATATCTCATCACTGGGCACCTGGTACCCAATGGCACTATGAACTTAGCTGTGACCGAGCACTGAGGAAACAGCTGTAGGCAAAGCGGAAACCTGAAAGTTCAAGAAGAGCTGCGCTGGTCATGAATGAATTCTGGTGGATTTCAGCAGGAAGACAGGACAGCATGGTGGAAAGTTTGGAATGAGTGCTGACTTTATAAGTTCTTATTTATTGAGCTGTTTGTTTATACTGTTTGAGCCGCATTTCCAAATTGGGATAAAACAAAATGGGCATAATATTATCCATCCTGTGGAGTTATTGTGAGGATTATATTTAAAGTGCATAAAGCTGGTCTTCAATAAATATTGGCTGTTAGTTTAATTTTAGTAATAACCCAAGAGGGAGGCTTCCATTACTGTCAACCATCAAGACAAGGATGACAATGCTAATTACCATTTGTTGTGCTATTAGTATAAGTTTTACATATCTTAACTTTTTTGACCCTATGAGGTAGGTGTTATTATCCCCATTCTATAGAAGAACAAACAAAGGAAGATTAAGCAACTAGACCAAGGTTACATACCTGTTTACAGTGGAAGTGAGCAGTTTGAACCTCAGAGCCAGTTGGTATCTAACATGTGGGCCCAAAAGAGCCCTTCCTGGATAACTGGATAGCCCTTCCTGGGAACTGGACTATCTGGCTTCTTAAAGTTTTTTTTCCAGTAACAGATTTAAAGCAACTGCTGGGCCTCTGATATCACCCTGAAATTCTTTGCCCAGCTTTGCCATTGACCTACTGGGTCACCTTGGGCCAGTCCCTTCCCCTTCTTGAGACCTCAGTTTCCTCCTTTTACAATGAAGAGTTGGACACAATGATCTTTGATCCTGAACTGCAGCTCAGAAGGAGGCATTTGGGAATTAGGCCTGAGTAGAGGTCTGCCTGTGACATCATAGAGGGGAGAATTCCATAAGAAGTCAAGCTTTCCTAGAAGCCCCAGTGTGACGGCTTAGGTGATTAGGCGAGACAGGTTATCCAGGAAGGGCTCTTTTGGGCCCACATGTTAAGCTTTCCTCATTCCAGGGTTCCCAGCATAGTCTGAGATCAATCTTCCATGTCTGCAAAGGCTCATGATGAAGGAGACGCTGATGACTCAGATGTGTTGTCTCACCTTGGTTCATCAACCCCCTACCATGAGCCAGGCCACGGTGGAGTCCACCACCATCACCAAGGTGCATCTGGTCACCATGGTGAGTCCCACCACCATGGCTTATCCCATCATCGTGGTGGACCTCACCACCCTGGTGAATTCCAAGACTCTCATGACAGTGTCTTCTCCCGCCACGCCCACCACTCCTATCACTCCCCCAGTCGTGGTGAGTCCCACCATCATGGTGTGGACCACCGCTCCACATCCCTTTCCCAGGATTCTTCCCGCGACACTCTCATCTCCCACCAATCCTATGGTGAGGACCACTTTGGCAGTGAGCAGCACCGTGGTAGCAGGAGACACCACGGGAGGTCCCGCCAACACAGGGAGCCCAGCCACCATGGTGGGTGTCACCACCACCCTGAGGTTCCTGACTATAGTGGACTCCATCACCAGACTGAGGCTCCCCACCATACAGACTCCACCCAATCTACTAGCCGCTCCCGCCTCAGTGAGGCCTATCACCATGGTGGGCACCACCACAGAAGGCTTGCCTCCATGATGTCCTACCACCATGGCCCACCTCACCACGGCGAACACCAGCACAGGGAGCACCAGCACGGCGCACATCCTCATGATGACCCCCACCGAGATCAGCACCATGGCAAGTACCGTCATGGAGGCTCCCAGCTCTTTGGCTCATACACGCCCCACACCGTGACCTTAGGCTCCCTCAGCTCTGCCTATTCTCGCCCAGCGGTCTTCCAGCCCAGCAAGCCAGACCGAAAGAGCTCAGCCTTCAACTTGGCTCGTTCCCTTAGTACAGTGAACTCATACCTCTCCGAGACCTCCAACAAAGTCTATCCTCAGGACTCCTCCTCCAAAACCTCGGAAAGCTGCCCTGAAGAAGACGAGCACGTTCAGAAGCGCAAAGGTGCGTCTTGAGCTCGCCCCTCACCCCCAACTCCAGCTGCCTAGCCCAGGTTCCAGACCTGAGTCAGGCCTGGCACGTCCTTCACGAGGCTCACTCTCCCCTGCAGGCGTAGTCCATTGGCTCTTCATGTGCCTGACCGTTCATCCTCCAATTTTTTATTCCTGGTATTAGGCACCTCTTCAGGCATCAATTGTTGGTTCGTTCAGTCACTGTCTTCTTCATTCTCATGTTCACTTCTCAAATATCAGCCTTCAACTTGGCTCGTTCCCTTAGTACAGTGAACTCATACCTCTCCGAGACCTCCAACAAAGTCTATCCTCAGGACTCCTCCTCCAAAACCTCGGAAAGCTGCCCTGAAGAAGACGAGCACGTTCAGAAGCGCAAAGGTGCGTCTTGAGCTCGCCCCTCACCCCCAACTCCAGCTGCCTAGCCCAGGTTCCAGACCTGAGTCAGGCCTGGCACGTCCTTCACGAGGCTCACTCTCCCCTGCAGGCGTAGTCCATTGGCTCTTCATGTGCCTGACCGTTCATCCTCCAATTTTTTATTCCTGGTATTAGGCACCTCTTCAGGCATCAATTGTTGGTTCGTTCAGTCACTGTCTTCTTCATTCTCATGTTCACTTCTCAAATGTTTCCTGTTATTGAATGTGAAAGCTGGTGTAGGTCACTTATATCACCAAACCCAGACTGCCCAGTGAAGGGGTCCATCATCTGTATCAGAACATTTACCATTGTGGATTCTGTTTGTCTGCATTTCCCACACTAAACTGTGACTTTCTTGAGGACAGAGGGAAGAACCAGTGCCTGAATGAGGGCCTGGTTGGAGGGCAGGGAGGACCTTGCCTGTTAACATATAATCCCCCCCAAACTGTTCCCCAGTAGTTCAGTAGACGTGACATTAGCTTCTTGAACAAGAAGCAAGGGATTTGTGTCTGTTTGTGGAAGAGAAGGCAGTCAAGAGGGGGAAGATATGTCGGAAGCATCTTGTAGGGAGAGGCCGAGGTTACCAAGAGGATGGGGTGGCAAGGAAGACTGGGTCTTCCACGTGTAAGCTGCCATGTGAGTAAAAAGCGTGGAGTAAAAGAGCCGGAACCCCTGAAATATGCTCAAATCCGAAGCAGACAGGCACCTGCAGGGCAGGGTCAAGCCTTGGCTTCTATACCAGCGCAGGACGAGCGTGCCAGCCCCTGAGTGAGCTCACGGCAGGCAGGCCGGGGAGGGTGCCCAGACCCCTGGGTTCTTCGCCCCAGGAACTTGCCTTTCTGGCCCCCTTACAGTTGCCCGAGCCCCACGGACCCACAAGAAGGGGCACTCTTCAGACTTCTTGCATTGGTTGTGGGAAAAAGTAAGCCAGCTCATTTGGGGTCTTCGGAGAATGCTCAGGAAACTGGTTGACTCCCTGGCCTTTGAAACCTTCATCATCTTCATCGTCTGCCTCAACACCATCATGCTTGTGGCTCAGACCTTCGCTGAAGTCGAGGTCCGGGGCGGTAAGAGCCAGGGAGCCCTGTTTATGTAGAGAAAGCCATTGATGTTGTTCTGTGCTTCCTGTGAGCCTGACCAAGTTCCGGGTGATTTAAACAACTTAGGGATCCCATCTGATCCTCACCCTGGGAGGTGGGCGACATTGCCCAGCAGTTAGAGTGAGGCTCAGAGAGTTTTGCTGAAGTCAACCAGATCGCCATAGACAGGAGGGTCTTTCTAAGCTTGAGCATGTGCTGTTTGTGACTACAGCCACCAGGTGGCGCATCAGCTCCAAGTACCTTGATTTGCGCAAGAAGGATGCCCAGAACCCATGTCCTCTGGACGGGTCAGGAGGCCCTGGAGGCCAGGAGACCTTGGAGGGAGGAGGCTGGGAAAGCTGGGAAGACCGTCCCTAAAACTCCAGGGAGATTATTGAATGTGAAAGCTGGTGTAGGTCACTTATATCACCAAACCCAGACTGCCCAGTGAAGGGGTCCATCATCTGTATCAGAACATTTACCATTGTGGATTCTGTTTGTCTGCATTTCCCACACTAAACTGTGACTTTCTTGAGGACAGAGGGAAGAACCAGTGCCTGAATGAGGGCCTGGTTGGAGGGCAGGGAGGACCTTGCCTGTTAACATATAATCCCCCCCAAACTGTTCCCTAGTAGTTCAGTAGACGTGACATTAGCTTCTTGAACAAGAAGCAAGGGATTTGTGTCTGTTTGTGGAAGAGAAGGCAGTCAAGAGGGGGAAGATATGTCGGAAGCATCTTGTAGGGAGAGGCCGAGGTTACCAAGAGGATGGGGTGGCAAGGAAGACTGGGTCTTCCACGTGTAAGCTGCCATGTGAGTAAAAAGCGTGGAGTAAAAGAGCCGGAACCCCTGAAATATGCTCAAATCCGAAGCAGACAGGCACCTGCAGGGCAGGGTCAAGCCTTGGCTTCTATACCAGCGCAGGACGAGCGTGCCAGCCCCTGAGTGAGCTCACGGCAGGCAGGCCGGGGAGGGTGCCCAGACCCCTGGGTTCTTCGCCCCAGGAACTTGCCTTTCTGGCCCCCTTACAGTTGCCCGAGCCCCACGGACCCACAAGAAGGGGCACTCTTCAGACTTCTTGCATTGGTTGTGGGAAAAAGTAAGCCAGCTCATTTGGGGTCTTCGGAGAATGCTCAGGAAACTGGTTGACTCCCTGGCCTTTGAAACCTTCATCATCTTCATCGTCTGCCTCAACACCATCATGCTTGTGGCTCAGACCTTCGCTGAAGTCGAGGTCCGGGGCGGTAAGAGCCAGGGAGCCCTGTTTATGTAGAGAAAGCCATTGATGTTGTTCTGTGCTTCCTGTGAGCCTGACCAAGTTCCGGGTGATTTAAACAACTTAGGGATCCCATCTGATCCTCACCCTGGGAGGTGGGCGACATTGCCCAGCAGTTAGAGTGAGGCTCAGAGAGTTTTGCTGAAGTCAACCAGATCGCCATAGACAGGAGGGTCTTTCTAAGCTTGAGCATGTGCTGTTTGTGACTACAGCCACCAGGTGGCGCATCAGCTCCAAGTACCTTGATTTGCGCAAGAAGGATGCCCAGAACCCATGTCCTCTGGACGGGTCAGGAGGCCCTGGAGGCCAGGAGACCTTGGAGGGAGGAGGCTGGGAAAGCTGGGAAGACCGTCCCTAAAACTCCAGGGAGCAGAGTGAAGGAAAGGACCTGCCACAAGACCCATAAACTAAGGAGACAAGAGTGAGCTGATGTTTCTTGCAAGCAGTTTAAGGCTCCCTTGGAAGCCCTTTACTATGTGAAATGCATTTAATGCTCATGAAAATTTTATCAGGCAGACTGTTACATCAACATTTCATAGATGAGGAAAGTGAGGCGCAGAGCAGTTGAGACGCACAGCCATTGGACAGAGCCAGCTTCTCCCTAAATGGCTGCTTGCAAGTGAGGTTCCAGTGAGGAGGAGGAGGAGGCAAGGGCTGGGCTGCTGGGGGGAGGGGTGGGCCTAAGCGAGGGCTCCCTCCTCCCTCCCCACCCCATGTCCTCACAGAGTGGTACTTCACGGCCTTGGACTATATCTTCCTCTCCATCTACATTGTGGAAGCTGTGCTCAAAATCATTGCTCTGGGCCTCGCATATTTTTTGGACCCCTGGAACAACCTAGGTGGGTAGAGATGGGGCCTGTGTGTGTGTGTGTGTGTGTGTGTGTGTGTGTGTAGCAGGAGCCCTTGAACTGCCCAGAGGTGACAAAAGCAGGGGGTGTTGGTGCTGGGAGGGCTGTGGGCCTGGGCACGGGGCCCGGGCAGCAGTCTGACACCAGGGCCCTCCTGTGTCTGCAGATTTCTTCATCATGGTCGTGAGTGTGCTGGACTTTGTGCTCATACAAGTCAACTCTTCCTCCATGCGCGCGATCCACAACCAAAGGGTCTTCCGCATCGTCAGGGTCTTTAAGACCTTGCGAGCGTTGCGGGCGATCCGAGTCCTTCGGAGGCTCAGGTTAGCAGGACCACAGCTGCCCATGACAAGGCTGTAGATTTCCAGAATGCTTTTCTGATGAGTCTCCTGCCTTTCACTAGGCTCAGTCTCTAATTTTCCAGAGAGGGGCTGGGACCCTCTGCAAAGTAACTAGCAAACCAGGGACCTACCGCCTCAGTCATCAGCAGTCTGAAATCTGTCATCATCTTTGGTTTCTGGGCACAGACCCACACTCCACTGACACAGCCTCTGTCTCAAACTCTGCCCACAGATTCCTGACCAACCTCCAGGAAGTGACCGGGACCCTGGCCCGGTCCTTGCCATCCATCACCGCCATCCTCATCCTCATGTTTACCTGCCTCTGTATCCATGTCATGGGGCTGGGTGGGAGTGTGAGGTGCTGTCATGGACAGAGTGGTGAGGCAGAATCAGAAGTTGGGGGCGGTAAGGGGAGAGGAAGTGGGGGAGAGGACCCCGTGAGCCAGGTTTGGTCCTCAACAGCCAGTCCTGTTCTCTGTGGTGCTCCGGGCACTGTTCCGCTACTCTGACCCCAAACGCTTCCAGAACATCTTCACCACCATCTTCACGCTCTTCACCATGCTCACCCTGGACGACTGGTCCCTCATCTACCTGGACAGCCGGGCCCAGGGTAGGGCAGGCCTCAGGCTGGGTGGAGGGCAGGGGCTGTCTGGGTGGGCGGACCCTGAGGGCTCAATTATCCCATCTGCCAAGTGGGGCTTCTGAGCTGTGCTGGCCGGGGTGTGGTGAGGGACTCAAAGCTCAAAGGAGCCCACCCCGTCTCTTCCAGGCGCCTGGTACATCATCCCCATTCTCATGATCTACATCATCATCCAGTACTTCATCTTCCTCAAGTGAGCACCTGCCACCCTGCACGCCCCAGCTTTACTGCCTGCAACCTCACCCCAGGGGCACCCCCTCTTCTCCTCTCTCACTATGGTTTTGCCACCACGAACCCAGAGGAGGGTGCAGTCTTGCCTCCAGCCCCCTCCTGTCTCTTGCCCCAGCCTGGTGATTGCTGTCCTGGTGGATAACTTCCAGATGGCGCTGCTCAAAGGCCTGGAGAAAGTGAAGCAGGAAGTAGTGAGGGGATGGAGTGGGTGGATCCATTGGGAAGACACGGGGAGGGGGCACAGAAGCCACAGGGAAGGGTGGAGGGTACTCCGGGACAGGCAGACATGGGGCTCTGGCAGAATGGAAGCCTCTTCTTTGCAGAAGGCGGCCGAGCTCCATGAAGAGCTGTTGGATGAATCGGTGACGAAGCTCATGGAAGCAGGTACCAACACCCCACTTCTTCCCTGACAGACAGAGAGTGCCAGGACCAACTTTACTTATTTATTTATTTTTGGCCACATTGGGTGGTTTGCAAGATCTCAGTTTCCTGCCAAGGTATCAAACCCAGGTCCCAGGAGTGAAAGCACCAAGTCCTAACCAATGGACCACCAAGGGAATTCTTTTGGCCTAGCTTTAAGAGTCCTAGAATCTGAGACTCAGGAGAATTTTCAGAGCTTAGAACTTTGATCCAAAGAACTCCATGACTATCTGCCACACTGATAGTCAATTCTTGAAAGACCCATTTGCAAAACAACTAACCAGCCACATTCAGTTCAGTTACTCAGTCGTGTTCAACTCTTTGCAGCCCCACGGACTGCAGCACGCCAGGCCTCCCTGTCCATCACCAACTCCCAAAGTTTACTCAAACTCATGTCCATTGAGTTGGTGATGCCATCGAACCATCTCATCCTCTGTCGTCCCCTTCTCCTCCTGCCCTCAATCTTCCCCAGCATCAGGGTCTTTTCCAGTGAGTCAGTTTTCTGCATCAGGTGGCCAAAGTATTGGAGTTTCAGCTTCAGCATCAGTCATTCCAGTGACTGTTCAGGACTGATTTCCTTTAGGATGGACTGGTTGGATCTCCTTGCACTCCAAGGGACTCTCAAGAGTCTTCTCCAACACCACAGTTCAAAAGCATCATTCTTCAGCGCTCAGCTTTCTTTATAGTCCAGCTCTTACATCCATACATGACTACTGGAAAAACTGTAGTTTGACTAGATGGACTTTTGTTGGCAAAGTAATGTCTCTGCTTTTTAATATGCTGTCTAGGTTGGTCATAACTTTTCTTACAAGGGGCAAGAGTCTTTTAATTTCATGGCTGCAGTCACCACCTGCAATGATTTTGGAGGCTCCCACCGCCCCGCAAATAAAGACTGCCACTGCTTCCATGTATGGATGTGAGAGTTGGACTGTGAAGAAGGCTGAGCGCTGAAGAATTGAAGATTTTGAACTGTGGTACTGGAGAAGACTCTTGAGAGTCCCTTGGACCGCAAGGAAATTCAACCAGTCCATTCTGAAGGAGATCAACCCTGGGATTTCTTTGGAGAGAATGATGCTGAAGCTGAAACTCCAGTACTTTGGCCACCTCATAAGAAGAGTTGACTCATTGGAAAAGACTCTGATGCTGGGAGGGATTGGAGGCAGGAGGAGAAGGGGACGACAGAGGATGAGATGGCTGGATGGCATCACGGACTTGATGGACGTGAGTCTGAGTGAACTCCAGGAGTTGATGATGGACAGGGAAGCCTGGTGTACTGTGATTCATGGGGTCGCAAAGAGTCGGAACGACTGAGCGACTGAACTGAACTGAACTGCTTCCATTGTTTCCCCATCTATTTGCCATGAGGTGATGGGTCCAGATGCCATGACCTTAGTTTTTTGGATATTGAGTTTTAAGCCAACTTTTTCACTCTCCTCTTTCACTTTCATTAAGAGGCTCTTTAGTTCTTCTTTGCTTTCTGCCATAAGGGTGGTGTTATCTGCATATCTGAGGTTATTGATATTTCTCCTGGAAATCTCTGAGATCTAGCCACATTACTATTCACCAAACATTCATTTCTGTTAATAATGTACAAAGTTTATAGCAGTTGTCTTATATGAGATGACTTCAGCTGTCCTTGAGGCTTTTGTCAAGGTGTTATACACACTTTTCCAGAGTCACTCAAAGAGGACTGAGAGTCTATAAAAATGAAGTTTCCTGTACAGGTTCATTTTTACACATCTGACTTTCTGGGTGAACAGATTTTGAACCAATGGCTTTGCCACAATCCTGCTGAAAGATGTTCAGAACTTTAGAATCTGAACTCCGGAATCCCACTCCTAGGATCATCAACACCAAAAGATTAAAGACCCTCAAGTGTCACCTGGCCCCTCACCTTCCCTCTCCATCTTGGGCACTCAATGCAAAAAAAAAAAGCTTAAAACAAAAAGAGGAATTAATTGTCTCAGATACTTAGTAATTTGTCTTCAGCTGAAGACAAGGCAGGAGGAGAAGGGGGCAATTCCCCGACCAGGGATCGAACCCAGAAAGTCAGATGTGTAAAAATGAACATGTACAGGAAACTTTATTTTTATAGACTCTCAATCCTCTTTGAGTGACTCTGGAAAAGCGTGTCCCCTGCATTGGAAGGTGGATTCTTGACCCCCGGACCACCAGGGAAGTCACCAGGCAGCAGCTTGACTTCCCCCTTCTCTCTCTACATCCAGAGCCTAAAGAGGTGCTAAGTGAACACACTATACAGAAGCAGCTCATTGAGAAAAAGTTTGGAGCCATGACTGAGAAGTAAGGAGATGCAAAGGGAGGGGAGGCGTCAGGTCTGCAGGGAGAGGCCTGGGGGCCGACGGCCCGGACAGCTGGGGACTCGTGGCTGTGCTCCTGGCGGGGGTCCTTGGCACAGACTTCTGGAGGTCAGGAGAGCCTTCTCTCAGAAAGCCAGGCCTGCCCCACCTCGTCCAGACAGGCTCCAAACCAGCCTTCCAGGCTCTTCTCTGCTGCCGGCAGAGCTCGAGCCCCAAGCTCTCTGATCACGGCACCCCCTCACCGCCCTGGCCCCTCCTGGCTTTATGCACAGCGCAGCACACACGTGTCCACCTTCAGGCCTTTGCCCGCTCTGTTCTCTCTGCTGGAATGTTCTCTGGCTGCCAACAGCAGGCATAGGTGATCGAGAGCTGGAAGAAGTGAGATCCAATCCTGCTCATTTCACCTCCTGGCTGCTCTTCCAGCTGCCCTCCACCCTCCCCATCCCAGCTCCTCGGCCCCTAGCGTGGGCTGGGACTTGACTCCTCTGTAATATTTTCTGTGGGGGGTTTTCAGCCTCCAAACTCTTCCCCACTGGCCCACCCTCGCCTCCACTGAGAGTGGTCTTTGTTTTTGTTGCTGTTTTGCCTGTTGGTTTTAATCTTTCTTCCTTCTACTTTCTATTTACTTAGCGATTTTTTTTTTTTTTTTAAGTTTTGGCTTTTCCTGCCTTCTCTGAGTTTGCAGCCTTATAAGGGCTCCTGCCTCCCTTCTCTTAAGGTTGGGGCACCTCACTTTGACCTTCCCTGAGTGTCTTCATTTTGAATTCATCCATCCTCTAAAAACTCCTTCTTTGAAGCCTGCCTGGTCCTCAGGACACTCTCCACTGTTCACAGATCTGGGCGTGCTGGGAACCCTGTCTATGCTTAGCAAACCCTCAAAGTGTTAGCTCAGCCCAGTGATGCTTCCTCCAGATATCTTTCCTGATACCAGATCAGGTTTTCCTCCTCTGGGTCCCTCAGTGCCCTGTGTTTACACTTGTCACCAGTGTAAACACCCTTGGTTTGCCTTCTTGGCTCTGTCACAGACTGAGCTGCTTGTGGCAGGAGCTGTTTCTCTTTGGTTTCTGTGTCCTCCAAGCACCATGCGATGTTCCACGATTTCAGTGTTGTTTGATGGCTGGACTGATAAAGCATGCTGGCAGTGAAGGAGTTAATGAATGGGTAGTGGGTGGGGGCGGGGCCAGGGAAGAGCAGGTGGATGGAGAGATACGTGAGAGAGGGAAAGGGTGGGATGGTCCCATGGGTGAGTCAATGGATAGATAGCCAGGCAAGTGTGCCAGCAGGTGGCTGAGTGGGTGCATGAGTCAGGGTGGGGTAGGTTGGACGGACGCAGGGGCAGGTGGTTGGGAGGTAAACAATCGTCAGAACTCTCCATGGTCCAGGCAGATGGTGGGGCTGCAGGGTATATGTGGAAAAGGAGATACCCCATGGAGGGGCCACACAGAAAAGGGCTGGCTGTGGCTGGAAATGGAGGCATAGGGCATTGTGAGTGCAAGGGCTGAGGGGTGAGGAGGCGCTCTGGGGGCTGAGATGGCCCAGCTTTGCCCCCTCTCCACCGCCCTCAGGCAGCTGGAGACCCTGTTCCACTTCTTGCAGCTGGTGGCTGGCGTGGAGCATTACCAGCTGAAATTCCGCTCCCAGGCCGCTGTCATCGATGAGATTGTGGACACCACATTTGAGGTGAACCAGGCAGGACCTGGGAGGAGCCAGGTGGAAAGGGCGGGCCCTGGAAGGCGAGGCTTCTGGTGCTTGTGCTCGGAAGTGGCAGTGGCGAGTGAGAGCGGTGTGGGCCTCCCAGAAGCAGAGGCTGGTGCCATCACTTCCCACGCCCTCCCCTGCAGGCTGGAGAAGAGGACTTCAGGAAGTGACCCCCAGAACGGCAGCCTGGGTCCAGACTTCAGCCTGGCTGGCTGGCCACCAATTCTGGCCAAGTCCCCATATCCGCTGGGAAGATCACTGGGCCTGCGGGGGGCGGGGGGAGGCAGCCAACAGAGTTTTAAAACCCCAGGTGGCTCTGTGTCCTTACCGGCTCGGCCAAAGCACAAGGGAACCTGTGTGCAGGCATGCATGTGCAGCCTGGAGCATGTATACACGGGAGTGTTCTGGGGGACAGGCTTGTCCTTGGATCCCTTCCTGCCCCACTGGGGCCTGGCATCCTGGCTGGACCTGGCAGGGCCTTAACAGCAGCCAGGGGCAGGTATGGGGGGTGATGTGGGAAGTGGACCAGGCTCAGTGATGGACGGAGAGTGGGCAGTCACCCTGCTTTGGGGAGGGAGGCCGGTCTGGCCCAGGAGACGGGAGAACAGGTTAGAACAGTGCATGGTTGTCAAGAGCTCAAGGGACCAGGAGGCTCCGGGAATGAGGGCTCAGAGCCCAGGAACTCGGGCCTACCGGCACCCTCAGCATCCAGTATCAGGATGCCACCTCGCTAGGGACAGCCTGAGCCCGGAAAGCAGAGGTCATCACCACACCCCGCCCTGCCTGGGGTCAGGCTAAAGAGCCTCAGGGAGGGGAGAGGAGGGAGGCTGTTAAGTCCTCCCGGACTTGGGTGGGGATGGGGAAGAGTGTGTGTGGCGGGGACAAGCCTCTGGTAGAGGAAAGCGAGGAATGAGCGCCCCTGTAAGATGCTCAGGATGGCAGTGGGCACCGAGTGCTAAGTCCCGCTCACGGCCGGCCAGAGGGAGTTCTTCCACCACCCACAACACCCACCTTACCTCTAGCAGAGTGAAGCTGGAGGGAATCAGGGACAGAAGCCCAGAGCAGGGGCTGAGCGGTGGGCATTTCGCTCGCCACCCCATCTACGTCCAGTTTGGACCAGACAGTGGCCACGACTCTGGGCCCCAGAGAGAAGCGGCGCGTCTCCTCCCGGACCCAGGCCCAGCCGAGAGGACAGACGGACTGTGCGGAGGAAACGCCCACCAGGGACTTGGGCACAGATTCCAGGGGTAGAGAGACCACTGGCCTCACCTCAAAACCTCACACATTGGTTCAGCATTTCCTGCCCCTGAGCCCATGCCAGCCATGCAGGAGGTTCCTGCTTGCTGGCACCTGGGAGCCAGCCAGCAGCAGCCCGGCCACAGCTGCCATATCTGACAGGCTTGAGTTTCCCCCTACAACCCTCGGTGCCGTCAGACTCGGCTCCTCAGGCCCACCGCCACCCCATGTGGCCTCCGAGGGCTCTAGAGGAGCAGGACCTGGGAGCTGGGGCTGTTCCTCGTTAAGTCCCAGCACCGGGCAGGAAGCCGGCCAGGCAGGAGCGCGCGAGAGGCCTGGCCTGGCCGGGCTGCAGGCAGGGGCCGCCAGGTGCTCCCCACGGCCACCCTGGCCGCCCGCCTGGGGCCTGGTGGGGCCCACCCTGAGCTCCCTCAGGATCTGGTTCCCGCCCATCCTGTCCTAGACATGCACGGGCGTGCATCCGGGCCTCTGAGACAGCTCCAGCCGGGGCCCGTGGGCCTGCGTCTGGGGGGCTGTGTGCACACCTCCAGGTTGCCCTCAGTGTGGGTCTGTCGTTCCGTGTGTTTGTGTCTGTGCTTCTGGGTTGCTAGGTCTCATGCATGTGTGTGTGTGTGTCTGGATGTGTGTGTGGTGTCCGGGAGCAATCTGAGGGTTCATGGTGGGTGTGTGTGTCTGGAGTCTTGAGAAGTTCTGGATGCGTGTGTGCATTTTGTGTAGTGAGTGTTAATTCCAGCCACAGATTCAGGTGTGCAAAACATGTTCCCACTCTATTTCTTTAAAGGACATTAAACTGCACCTGTCCCCTCACCCCTTCTATGGACAGTACATTTGACCTCGCTCCCCTGGGGGCTCCCTGCCAGCCCCTTTCAAGGGTCTTGCTCAGGACAGAGGGTCGGGGGGGGAGTCCTGGCATGGGGCCCACAGTGTGTGTGTCTTGGCCAGCAGGGGCTCTGCCATCTCTGGGCCACATGCTGGTCTAAGAATCTCAGGGGATGAGAGCTCAGCATCCTGGGGCGGGGCGGGCTAAACCCTCGAGCGCCGCTCTGAGCTGTCCTGGCAGCCGAGAGGGAACAGGGCTCAGGCGCCCCTCAGCCTCCCCCGGCTGCCATGCCCTTCTTGTCCTGGGGCATCATCTCTCTTCTGTGACTTTGTCTCCCCACCCATAACTTGGCAAACTCTGGGAGTCTCTGGAGGTTTGTTCCTCTGTCTGTGATGCTGGGATATTTGGGGGACTCCAAATTTGGGAGCTGAACTTTGCACCCTTAGCATCTTCTGGGCTGAGATGGCAGAGGCCGAGCGTGGGGTGGGGTGGCCATCCTGTTGGCTGGAGCGGGGTTGCTGGGAGTGGAAGTGGGGGATGAGAGAGGGACTCAGAAGAGACCAATGCCAGAAGCAGTGCTAGCAATTTATTGCCGTAGATATGGTCCAAGGAACTGACATACCCTCCACCCATGCGCCCAGTCCTGCCCAGCCTCATTGGCTCCCTCTCTCCCCTAAGCCCACAGGGGTCTCTACAGGGACACACAGTCGTGCTTTAGAAGCTGGGAGGAGTTCTTCCAGGGAACCACAAGGATCTCAAAGTCACAGCGCAGCTTCTGCAGAGAGAAGGATGAAAAAGGTGGGGTGAACCCAGGCCCCAGGCCACCACCTCCCAACAGCCCTGTGCCTGTGACACTCTGGGATGCAAGAAGGAACAGTGAATTAGATGGTCAGGACCACCAGACCCCAGATCTTCCCAGCCAACCCCAGCCTCCCACCCCGCCAAGTCCAGAGGAAGCCCCAGTCTGCTCCTCTCTGCACCCTCACCCTAGCCTCGGGGCTGAGTCAGCCAGACATCAGCCCGGTTCAGCCAGACATCAGCCCGGTTCAGCCAGACCAGTTCAGGCTGGGCAACCCGAGGGCCCGGCTGCTGGGCTGATGCCTAACTGGGGCACAGCTGTTACCTCCTGTTGCGCTTCTGCGGCCAGGGGGCAGGTGGTGAGGTCTACGTGGTCTCCAGCCACAGCACTCTTCCGGCAGGCCGTGCTCCCCATGTCCACGGTCAGGTAGTACTTGATGCCCGCCACCAGCTGGGGCAGAGGTGGGCACAGGTCAGGGGTGTCTGGAGACAACCCTTGACCTGGACCTCTCACCTTCCTCCGTGTCCTCCCATCACCCATCACCTTCCCCTGGGCCTAACCAGCACACGGCCTTTGGATTCAGACCTGGGACGGGGGATAGCAAGCTCTTAACTATCTCCAATGCGTAGTCTTGGAGAAGTTACTTAACCCTCGTTGCCTCAGTTTCCTCCTCTGTGAAATGGGTTGCTTTGAGGCTTCAATAAGTGCTTAGGGGAGGCCAGGTGCTGTATAAACAGCAGGTAAGCAGGAGTCCTAACTGCACTGAGCTGGGCACTGTCTAACCCTCATGACCAGCACGAGGTAGGGATCAGTGAGCAAGGGCTCCATTTTACAGAGGAGTGAACAATTGATTTTGCCCGAGAACACAGGCTGGTAAATAGTAAATGGTGACGCTGGCTTTTGAGCTCAGGCAGGCGCTAGTGGTATAGGATCCGCCTGCCAATGCAGGAGACTTAAGAGATGAAAATTCGATCCCTGGGTCAGGAAGATCCCCTGGAATATGAAATGGCAACCCGCTCCAGTATTCTTGCCAGGAAAATCCCATGGATGGAGGAGGCTGGCGGGCTACAGTCCATGGGGTCACATAGAGTTGGACACGACTGAGCACGCGTGCACACACACACACACACACGAGACACAGCCTCATTCAAATCTGTGTTCTCAGTCCAGAGGGAGCCCAAAGGATGAGAACTGGCCAGGAGTGTGGGTGGTCCCAGCACTGCCATTTACTGCCTGGGGGACTTCCAGCAAGCCCTTTGACCTCTGGGAGCCTCAGTCCTCACCTGAAGAAAGATGACAACTCTTGTCTTCTAAGGTCTCGCTGATTATAATGGCCTGAAACTGGGTCACCCATAGGTAAACTGGGCATATGTTGGAAGTACCAGCAAAACAAGGCTATTATTTTTAACTTTTTGGCCACACCCTGCATGTGGGATCTTATTTCCCAGACCAGGGATAGAATGCACATCTCCCTTTGGAAGGGCGTCTTAACCACTGGACCGAGATGGCCGAGGAATAGGACAGGGGAACCACTTTCTCCCCCACAAATTCATCGAAAGAACACTTGAGCATCGAGCAAATTCCACAGATGCTGGCACCCAGAAAAACCACTGGACCAGTGGGAAAGTCCCAAGGCTATGATTTCTGGGGGGAATAATCTGACACAATATAAAAAGCAGCACTGAAGTAAACACAAGAAAAGTTTGACGTTTTAGAATTTTCTACAATTTACATTTTAAGAATTCAGGGTGCGTGCTTAGTGGCTTCAGACTTTTTGAGATCCTATGGACTGTAGCCCACCAGGCTCCTCTGTCCATGGGATTCTCCAGGCAAGAATTCTGGAATGGGTTGCTATGCCCCTCTCCAGAGGATCTTCCCAAGCCAGGGATCAAACCAGCATCTCCTGCATCTCCTTTATTGCAGGCAGATTCTTTACCGCTGAGCTANCTATGGACTGTAGCCCACCAGGCTCCTCTGTCCATGGGATTCTCCAGGCAAGAATTCTGGAATGGGTTGCTATGCCCCTCTCCAGAGGATCTTCCCAAGCCAGGGATCAAACCAGCATCTCCTGCATCTCCTTTATTGCAGGCAGATTCTTTACCGCTGAGCTACTGGGGAAGCCAAGTGCAGGGCAGTTTGTACTTTTAATCACTTGTTGCGGAGGGTGGGGGTGGGGTAGTAAACAACAAAGTGTTGGGGCTTAATAAGTGGTAGCTATTATTGTGATGAATATTATGAGTAAGCATCCAAGATTCCCTGATCCCAACCGCAATTCTCAGACCCTCAGAATCCCGAGGTCAGGAAAGGCAAGGATTTCTGCCAGGGAGACCAGGACCAGCATGCAGTCACTGCCCAGTCCAGATGCTGCCCCACACCCTCAGCACAGCTGTGAAAAACAATCTTGGGATGCCAAGGAATAGTCACAAGTTTGTTGTGGGCTCAGGTGTCTGCCTTAAAGGGACAGACCAGTTATGGAGTCCAAGCTCCCTCTGCTCGCCATGACAGGCCAGTGAATCCGAGACAAGGTGCTGAGCAAGGAATACAACTATATTTGGAAAGCTGGCTGGCCAAGAAGATGGCAGACTAATGTCTCAAAATGACCATGCTGTTGGGGTCTGGATGCCAGGCTTGTTTATAGAAACTGAGGGAGAAGCAATGAGGAACTAAAGTCAAAAGGCCCAGCAGAGAGGAGGTAAAGTAAAAAGGGCCTTCGGTCTTGCAAAACATCTCCAGGAGGGCCAGCATTTGGAAGGGGCGTGTTAACCCCCTTTTTGTAGTCATTCACAGGGGGACAGAGTCAGATTCTCTATGAGCTGAACAAAGGCACTTTAGTTTCACAGGCAGAGGGCCAGGGTCCTTTGAGGCAGACCATTACGTCCTGGCTTCCCAGGTGGCTCTGACAGTAAAGAATTCACCTACAATGCAGAAGACTGGGGTTCAATTCCTGGATCAGGAAGATCCCCCAGAGAAGGGAATGGCTATCCACTCCAGTATTCTTGCCTGGAGAATTCCATGGGCAGAGGAGCCTGGTGGGCTAAAGTTCAGGGGGTCGTCAAGAGTCAGTCATGACTCAGTGACTAACACAACACATAAGAACAGCAGGAAGAGTCCAAAAAAAGTTCCAATGTGGAGTGAGAACTGGTTCTTCTCTGCAACAGACCCATTTGTGCAAGAACTGGGGAGAGCTTGGCTTGATGAGGAGGCCAAGGCCGGGCAGGAGCCCGACCAAGAGAGCCTGGCAGTGGGGGAGCAAGAGGCCCAGGCTGCAGCACACGCTGGGACAGGTGGGGAGGCAGCCCCAAGCGGCCAGGAACCTCCTTGGCTTCCTCTAAGTCCGCTCTCCTGCCACTGGGAACTCAGCTGCCACGCTGGGAGAGGTGGGGAGGCAGCCCCAAGCGGCCAGGAACCTCCTCGGCTTCCTCTAGGTCCGCTCTCCTGCCACTGGGAACTCAGCTGCAGCTGCACGTAATCTGCACCAGCTCCCCAGGATACTAGCCAAGGGCCAGTGTCCCCAGCTCACTTGCCCCTACCCTGCCATTCCTTTGTGCTGACACCAACACATTTTTGCACACCAACCTAACAATTTCCAAAGACTTTTCACCCGCTGGTCTATTCTCACAAACACCCTGAGTTAGTAAGCACCATCATCTTGCAGGTGAAGAAAGTTATTCAGAGGTCAGGACAGCTGGAAGACCCTGGACCCAACCAGAGTAACATTAGAAACATGGTACGGCCTGAAACTCCAGGGACAGTCCCCATGACTACCTTTCTGGGCTTCAGACTGGCACCCTCCAAGGAAGCAGCCTGTAACCCAAGCTGGGCCCAGCTCTGGCCACCTGGTGACCTTCCAGGGGCCCTCTCACACTTCCAAGACCCAGGCTTACACTGAACCTTCATCCCTACTAATAACCATAATTTCTGGCTAATTACCTAACTGCTCTACCCTTGGGTCTTTTTGTTCTCCCTGTTCTGAGATGTAGCTAACATACAGAAAAGTACAGAGTGTCTTGGATCACCACCATACAGGTCAAGAAGTGGAAACTGCCACTCGCAGCCCCCTATGCTCCCATGCATCACACCTGTCTCCCCACAAAGGCAATCACTCCCCACTTCTCTTTACCAATGACTTTTGCAATAAGCTTCCCTGGTGGCTCAGACAGTAAAGAATCTGCCTGCAGCGTGGGAGCCAGGGAGCCAGGGATCCCTGGGTCAGGAAGATTCCCTAGAAAATGAAATGGCAACCCACTCCAGTATCCTTGCCTGTAAAGTCCCATGGATGGAGCAGTCTGGCAGCCTACACTCCATTGGGGTCACAAAGAATCGGACACAACTCAGTGATTTCATTTTCTTTGGCAAAAAGCATTTTTTCCCCTTCTAGTTTTACTGCCTCTGCAAAGAGCCCCACACATGGATCCAGCTGGGAGCCCTTGTCAATGAACAAAGCCCTGCTGTGAACATCTGCTCAGGAGCTGAGGCAGGTGTGCCTTGCGTCCTGTCCCATCCCTGGCGAGGAATTGCTGGCTCACAGGGTGGGTCTTCAGTTTTACTGGCAAACACCCAACTGTTTTCCCCAATTGTTCACACCAATTTACACTCCCACTAGTTGGATATCTGTTCCTGTTGCTCCATTTCCTCATCAGAACTTGGTATTGTCTGACTTAAAATTTTTTGCCAATCCTGTGAGTGTATAATGGCATCTTATTTGCGTTTCTGACGGACTTAATCTGACCGAACACCTTCTGACGTGCTTATTCACCACTCAGGTATTCCTCTGTGGCTGCCCTCCAGGTCTTTCACCCATTTTTCTATTGTATTGTCTGCTCTCTCTTGACTGAAGATCTGGAGTCCTGTGTCATCTACGTGGGTCGCAAATATCCTTTCTCACCCTGAGTTAGGCTCCTCACTCACTCTGATTATCTCGAACAAAATTTCTGTGATGGAGTTGAATTTATCAGCTTTTTAACCTTTCCCTATTCTGAAATCATGAAAATCTACTCACGCTATCGCAATGTTTCTATTTATGATGTCATCTCTCCCCTCACCAGACTTTAAGCCCCGAGGACGAAGAAAATTCTATAAACAAGCAGCTCCTGAACAATACAAGCACTGCATCTGATCCTTACAACAATTTCATTTTCCAGGTGGGGAAACTGAGTCTCAGAGAGACCAAGTGCCACGAGCAAACACCACCCATGGCTCTCAGGTCCGTGGGTTTCCATGTGATGTTTCGAGGGCCAGTCTGAAGAGGAGGTAAAGTAAAAAGGGCCTTCGGTCTTGCAAAACATCTCCAGGAGGGCCAGCATTTGGAAGGGGCGTGTTAACCCCCTTTTTGTAGTCATTCACAGGGGGACAGAGTCAGATTCTCTATGAGCTGAACAAAGGCACTTTAGTTTCACAGGCAGAGGGCCAGGGTCCTTTGAGGCAGACCATTACGTCCTGGCTTCCCAGGTGGCTCTGACAGTAAAGAATTCACCTACAATGCAGAAGACTGGGGTTCAATTCCTGGATCAGGAAGATCCCCCAGAGAAGGGAATGGCTATCCACTCCAGTATTCTTGCCTGGAGAATTCCATGGGCAGAGGAGCCTGGTGGGCTAAAGTTCAGGGGGTCGTCAAGAGTCAGTCATGACTCAGTGACTAACACAACACATAAGAACAGCAGGAAGAGTCCAAAAAAAGTTCCAATGTGGAGTGAGAACTGGTTCTTCTCTGCAACAGACCCATTTGTGCAAGAACTGGGGAGAGCTTGGCTTGATGAGGAGGCCAAGGCCAGGCAGGAGCCCGACCAAGAGAGCCTGGCAGTGGGGGAGCAAGAGGCCCAGGCTGCAGCACACGCTGGGACAGGTGGGGAGGCAGCCCCAAGCGGCCAGGAACCTCCTCGGCTTCCTCTAGGTCCGCTCTCCTGCCACTGGGAACTCAGCTGCAGCTGCACGTAATCTGCACCAGCTCCCCAGGATACTAGCCAAGGGCCAGTGTCCCCAGCTCACTTGCCCCTACCCTGCCATTCCTTTGTGCTGACACCAACACATCTTTTGCACACCAACCTAACAATTTCCAAAGACTTTTCACCCGCTGGTCTATTCTCACAAACACCCTGAGTTAGTAAGCACCATCATCTTGCAGGTGAAGAAAGTTATTCAGAGGTCAGGACAGCTGGAAGACCCTGGACCCAACCAGAGTAACATTAGAAACATGGTACGGCCTGAAACTCCAGGGACAGTCCCCATGACTACCTTTCTGGGCTTCAGACTGGCACCCTCCAAGGAAGCAGCCTGTAACCCAAGCTGGGCCCAGCTCTGGCCACCTGGTGACCTTCCAGGGGCCCTCTCACACTTCCAAGACCCAGGCTTACACTGAACCTTCATCCCTACTAATAACCATAATTTCTGGCTAATTACCTAACTGCTCTACCCTTGGGTCTTTTTGTTCTCCCTGTTCTGAGATGTAGCTAACATACAGAAAAGTACAGAGTGTCTTGGATCACCACCATACAGGTCAAGAAGTGGAAACTGCCACTCGCAGCCCCCTATGCTCCCATGCATCACACCTGTCTCCCCACAAAGGCAATCACTCCCCACTTCTCTTTACCAATGACTTTTGCAATAAGCTTCCCTGGTGGCTCAGACAGTAAAGAATCTGCCTGCAGCGTGGGAGCCAGGGAGCCAGGGATCCCTGGGTCAGGAAGATTCCCTAGAAAATGAAATGGCAACCCACTCCAGTATCCTTGCCTGTAAAGTCCCATGGATGGAGCAGTCTGGCAGCCTACACTCCATTGGGGTCACAAAGAATCGGACACAACTCAGTGATTTCATTTTCTTTGGCAAAAAGCATTTTTTCCCCTTCTAGTTTTACTGCCTCTGCAAAGAGCCCCACACATGGATCCAGCTGGGAGCCCTTGTCAATGAACAAAGCCCTGCTGTGAACATCTGCTCAGGAGCTGAGGCAGGTGTGCCTTGCGTCCTGTCCCATCCCTGGCGAGGAATTGCTGGCTCACAGGGTGGGTCTTCAGTTTTACTGGCAAACACCCAACTGTTTTCCCCAATTGTTCACACCAATTTACACTCCCACTAGTTGGATATCTGTTCCTGTTGCTCCATTTCCTCATCAGAACTTGGTATTGTCTGACTTAAAATTTTTTGCCAATCCTGTGAGTGTATAATGGCATCTTATTTGCGTTTCTGACGGACTTAATCTGACCGAACACCTTCTGACGTGCTTATTCACCACTCAGGTATTCCTCTGTGGCTGCCCTCCAGGTCTTTCACCCATTTTTCTATTGTATTGTCTGCTCTCTCTTGACTGAAGATCTGGAGTCCTGTGTCATCTACGTGGGTCGCAAATATCCTTTCTCACCCTGAGTTAGGCTCCTCACTCACTCTGATTATCTCGAACAAAATTTCTGTGATGGAGTTGAATTTATCAGCTTTTTAACCTTTCCCTATTCTGAAATCATGAAAATCTACTCACGCTATCGCAATGTTTCTATTTATGATGTCATCTCTCCCCTCACCAGACTTTAAGCCCCGAGGACGAAGAAAATTCTATAAACAAGCAGCTCCTGAACAATACAAGCACTGCATCTGATCCTTACAACAATTTCATTTTCCAGGTGGGGAAACTGAGTCTCAGAGAGACCAAGTGCCACGAGCAAACACCACCCATGGCTCTCAGGTCCGTGGGTTTCCATGTGATGTTTCGAGGGCCAGTCTGGCTACTTCCCAGTAGTAAGTCCATGGACATGTTAGTCAGCCTGAGCCTCTGGTTTCATCTGTGGAAAAGAAAGCTAATACTTATTATGAAAGAAAAAAAAATGTTTGCACAAACCTTAGCTCTGAACCTGGTTCAAAGTAAGTCCAATAAACAGAAGATGAAAACATACCAAATACAAGTGTAACTCACTCAAGCCTGCCCACCCAGTTGGGTTGCCCACACATTTTCTGCCTCCCTGAGAGAACAGGGCAGACTGCACGAGCCCCGCCCACTCATCCCAGAGGCCAGGAGAGCACGTGACCAATGGCAGGCAGACCCCAGTCCATGTCCCATCCACCCTTTTCCTGCTCTGACTCCCTCGGACTTTCCACCAGTGCTGACTAACCCAGCTGTTGACCACACGGACATCTGGATCCCAGGAAGGAACCAACCCACCCTCTCTCCCACATTGGTGAGGGATTGAGACACTCCGAGGCACCTGCCCAAGGCCTGTATCGCCAGGATGGCCACCCTCAGGAGTGTGAGGGAAGCTGCCAGTTTCGATCTGCACTGATAAGCAGTGTGGCAAACCTGGTCAGTCCCTGGGGAACAGGCAACTCCCAGCCCGCCTGCTTCCCACATACAAAGCCCAGTCATGAAGGCCACTGGCTTTATTGATTTAAAAAACTTTACAAGGACAGTGACTGTTCTGCCAAAAAGACTACCAAATGGCATAAAAGAGACCACAGGTAGGGGTGGGGGTGAGGGACAGGGCCAGGAATCCACTCAGAAAAGCTGGTAATTGTTGTCACGAAACTGGCAAGGAAAGGAGGAGGAGGATGCATGCAAGGGTGAGAATTCCAAAAGAGTTGAAATGGTGAAGGGAGAGAACTCCCCAAAGGCCCTGGAGTACATGGGAGGTGTGCACAACAACAGCAATCTCTTCTTTTGTAGAGGACGGAGGAGGAGTCCTCACTAGGCTGAAAACTCTGGAGACTCAATGCTGGGGCTTGGGATCGGGGGGTCCCCAGAGAGCATCACAAGAAGGCGTCACACCACTCTCGCAGGCAGCCAAAGCAGTCCCGGGACTGCTTGGCATTGGCGCCACACGTGTCCTTCAGCCATTCCCGGAAGAGGTCTTCATCTTTCTTTAGGACCAGAAACTGGCCGAGGACCACATAGGCCTGCAAAACGGGCAAAGCAAAGGATGGGCTGCTGAGTGCTCTGTAGGACTAGGAACAAGATGACCACTTCCTGGGACTTCCTTGCTGGCCCAGTGGTGAAGAATCTGCCTTGCAATTCAGGAGACATGGGTTCAATCCCTGGCCGGGAATCTAACATCCTACTTGCTGTGGGGCAACTAAGCCCGTGGGTTCTGGAACCTGTGAGTCACAATGAAAGATCCTGCAAGCTGCAACTAAGACCCCAGGGCAAACAGAAACAAATAAACATCACGGGGGGAAAAAGGGCCACTTTCCTGTGACTCCCCACACAGGAGCCCAAGAGGCAGGGTGGGTTCTGCCCAGCTGACTCTGCAGATCACACAGGAGCGTCCATTCCCCAACAAATATACACACCCTCCTCACTCCCCAGCTGCCGGGAAATGCTGTAATCGCGCCTCGCCCCCCGCCCAACTACAGGCAGCCACTCCACACCTTATCAAAGCCCCTTTCCTCCAGTTTCTTGCCCAGGACTTCGCCAATCCCGGCCAGGCTTCCCACTGGCTTCTCCCCCATGGGCTCTGCCACGAAGTCTCGGTGCTTTTGGGAGGTTGTCATCTTGATCAAGCTTAATCTGAGAATCCCAAGAAGAGGGAAATTAGGGCTGAAAACCCGGGAACGCCCAAAACCCACTGGCAATCTCATAGGAAGAGAATGCCACGGCAGCTGTTACGGGGGCTTTCTCGATTCCCCCCACTTCACAGAGGAGAAAACTGAGGTCCAAGCAGAGTCTTTTTCTCACTGTTTCAGAGCTTAGTCTCGCCCAGTCCCTGCGGGAGCTGGGTTTTGATACCGCCTCGGAGGAGAAACTATCTTGCCCTAACAGGCGGCGCAAGCAGGACAAAGGTAAGATTTCCACAGCCGGTCAGTACCCAGGGCCCGCCCTGAAGCTGTCACTCTCTGTGACCTTGGCTGGGCAAAAGCAGCACTGACTCGGGTCTGGAATGGCCACTTGGCCCGAAAAGCAAACGAAGGGCTCTCTAACCCCGCCGCCGCCGCACAGGCTGCTCAAGGAGCGAAGGCGCAGCCGGAGCGCGCACACGCGGGCAGCCAGCCGCGTCAGCGCCACACCTGGACGCCCGCCGCGCCCTACGCCGTGGACCCCGCCCCCAACGCGCCGCGCCCCGCCCCCTCCCAGCGCCTCGCCGAGCCCTCTCGGAGAGCGCATCGTCTGGCCCGTCTCAGCGCTTGCGGGCCCTCTCCTCCCTGCCTCCCCCTCCTCCCCGCGCCCGTTCTGGCCTCCAGCCCGAGCCCTGTGCCGCGGCTCGCGCTCACCCGCAGCTCGAGTTCCTGTAACGGCTTCTCCCGCCAGCCGGCTGCTCCCGCCGCTACCTCAGCCCACTAGAACTTTCTTCCACTTCCGCTTCCGGGTCGCCTCAAGGGCCTCCTTAAAAAAAAAAAACAAAACCTACATTGGGCACTTCTAGCCGCTTAGAGTCATAGAGTTGCGACACCACCCAGACCTCGAGAGCACCCTTAGTAGGAGTTCATTTACGGTTGCTTCGCAGGAAGCCGGCCTGCCTTTTGTAGTCTTGCTTCTTGGGAAGCATTTCCGGCCTCAGGGAACAGAAACCTGTGAGAAGAAAACTTTATTTATCTGCTGCACGGCAGGCGGAACTTAACCACTTAACCTTGGCCGACCTGGTGGTGGGAAAAATTAGAGAAACGGACAAGTGGAAAGCCGTGACCAGGAGACTTCCGGGAGAGCGCCGGAAGTACGGTGTCCGACTCAGGCCGACAGGCGTTGTCCTCCTCCCAGTCGGACTTAGAGTCGGACGGGAACCGGATGCGCCCGAGACCTGAGTCCAAGCCGACTCCACCGTCGTGACCACCGGCGAGTCCTTTTTCTCTGCTTTCATTGCCTCAGCTCTGAAGTGAGTCGTGGATGAGGCGATCTCAGCGTCCTGCTTGGAGAACCGGGTCGTTCTGGCAGCTCTCGTGGGATCCGAGGGCCAGAGAGTAAGTTGGGATCTTTCCCTCTGAGCATCTTTCCATCGGGATAGGGAAGGAGGAGGGCAGGGGACGGCAACTAGAGATGACACTGCGGAGTTTCCTTTGGAAACCATCATGACTTTGAACAAACTCGGGGAAATAGTTAAGGACCGGGAAGCCTGGCGTGCTGCAGTCCATAGGGTCGCAAGAGTCGGATACTACTTAGCGACTGAACAACAGTTTTCTGAGTACGCATGAGTCGTTGTCTTACAGTACCAGGGCCAGAAACAGCAGATGCCAAAGATCAAATCGGTCTCAGTTAAGTTCAGTCGCGTCTGACTCTTTGTGACCCCATGGACTGCAGAACACCAGGCTTCCCTGTCCATCACCAACTCCCGGAGCCTGGTCAACCTCATGTCCATTGAGTCGGTGATGCCATCCAACCATCTCATCCTTTGTCGTCCCCCTCTCCTCCTGACTTCGGTCTTTCCCAGCATCAGGGTCTTTTCCAGTGAGTCAATTCTTCGCATCAGATGGCTACAGTGTTGGAGTTTCAGCTTCAGCATCAGTCCTTCCAGTGAATATTCAGAACTGATTTCCTGTAGGATGGACTGGTTGGATCTCCTTGCTGCCCAAAGAACTCTCAAGAGTCTTCTCCAACACCACAGTTCAAAAGCATCAATTTAGTCTACCTTGCCCTTAAATTAGCTCATTCCTGACCTGGCTTGTCGTAGCTGGTCTATGTCTGTAGGGTATTGAGAGACTAAACATCTGTGTGGTTGTGTCACACCTGAGATGTACAAACAGGTTAAGAAGAAGTGACTTACCTTGCCTCTTCCCCAAGTGGTTTCCAGAATGGCTTATTTTTCTAAAACATGTATTTAGTTTTTATGGTTATACCAGTACTTAAGGGATAAACAAGTTACTTTTATGTGTCTTATGCTGTGTTTCCTGCTTTGCTTATGATTATTTTGTTGTAATACTAATGCTCTGGGTTAGTTCTCTGAAGTCTAGAGAAATTGAACAGCCAGGAAATAACCAAGGTAGGATTTGAGTCCAGTTAATTGGATTTCAGAGCCCATATTCTTCACCAGGACTTTGTATCACTCCTTGGTAAAAGGCCCGTCCTCATCTTCAAAAGAGTCCTGGGTTCTCAGCCTACCATCTGAAAAACTCAGGAGGAAGAGTTGAGAGTCTCTGCATCCCTCACCCCCCTGGGACAGGACCCACCATGTCTCAGGCCACCAAGAGGAAACATGTGGTGAAGGAGGTGCTGGGGGAGCACATGGTGCCCTCTGACCAGCAGCAGATCGTGAGGGTGAGTGGCATCAGGGACCCGTTGCTCTGCCCCCACCACCCCTCCGTCCTCTTAGGCCCCTGGGGTTGGGGCAGGGTGCTCTACAGCTCGACATGTGTTGGAACTGGCTGATGAAGCTGATTGGTTCTTGGTCTCTCCTGGACCAGGTCCTCAGGACCCCAGGGAACAATCTACATGAGGTGGAGACAGCCCAGGGGCAGCGCTTCCTGGTGAGCATGCCCTCCAAGTACCGCAAGAACATCTGGATCAAGAGAGGTGAGAGAGGCAGCCTTTTGGGAGACCGAAGCATTTCCTGTGGCCTCGGCTTCCCACCACAAGCAGGACCGACTGTACTTTTCTCTCCTCCCCCTGCAGGGGACTTTCTCATCGTTGACCCTATTGAAGAAGGAGAGAAGGTGAAGGCTGAGATCTCCTTTGTGCTTTGCAAAGACCACGTGCGCTCTCTGCAGAAGGATGGGCACTGGTAGGGTGGTCCTCTTGGTCATTGGCTGCCCCACTTCCCTGGGGATTTCGTTCGCACCTGTGGGCTTTCTCTCTCTGATCTTGGCTTTTCTCTTGGCATAGGCCTGAGGCCTTCTCCCAAGTGGCTGAGAAACACAACAACAATAGGAACAGGTGAGACACAAGTCTTGGGATTGGGGAGACAGAAAACAGGGTTTCAGGCCTTGGTACCTTGAGGGAAAATAGAGCTTTGTCTATCTTTGTGTATCAGGTCCCTGGTGAGAGCCCCTGAATAAGTAGTGATGCGTATAGCTTGAAGGTCAGATCTCCTGGGTTAAAGTCTGGGCTTTGCAAGTTACAACCAGGTGACTTTAAACAGGTTAAGCTCTTAGGCTCGGATTTCATCACCTATAAAATGGGAGCTCTGTAGGGGTTAAAAAGACTGATGCTTGTAAAGTTGCTTAGTACCTGGTAAGCAGTATGAGTTCATTGAGTGTTCGTTGGTTATAGTAGAATCGTTGCTATTAAAAAAAGCAGTTCTAACGAATTTCTGAGATGGGCACAGGGGAGTAGTGTTTTGCCAGTGTTCCTTGGCCCAGTTTTCTTGCAGTTCTCTCCCTGTCTGGCTCACCGAGCCCTGACCGCTTGGCCATATGGTCCTCTCTGTGGGGCTTGTTTGCAGGTCTTCTCAGAAGACACTGGGCTAACTCTCTGCTTTTCCCCCGTGCAGACAGACTCAGCCAGAACTCCCAGCTGAACCACAGTCGTCAGGAGAAGAGTCCAGCTCTGAGGACGATTCTGACCTTTTTGTTAACACCAACCGCAGACAATATCATGAGAGCGAGGAGGAGAGTGAAGAGAACGAGGAGGCGGCCTGAGGCCGCAGGACCCACTTCTCCTCTTGCTCAGAGACTGGTCCTGGGCTGCTCTGAGCGTGGACATTCCCAGGGCGCTCTGCAGATCTTCCCCCTGGATGGGGATAAGCCAGGGCCCCTCTCTGAACTGACCTTCTGACATGGGAGAATTAAACCCCTGGTGGGTGCTGCCTCATGATGGTGTTGGAGTGGCTCTTTGGAGGAAGCAGGGGCATGCAGATGACATAATACACGGCTCCTCGGTGGTGGCCTCGTGGGCAGGAAGTGGGGAATGGCTGGACTCTTTCCTAGTTTCTCCCTCTCTCGTCCAGCACTTAAGTCAGCGCCAGGCCCTGTGTGCCTGCATGTAGTTAATACATGGGGGCATTCCCACTTCATTGCCTGCCTGCAATTGACGCTCATTCAGGCGTTTAGGATCACAGTGGGACTTGGTGCCCACCTGCCTCTATGAGACACTCAGGGTGAACCTTTCGGGGCTTCATGAGCCACTGGCCATACCTCTTTCATCATCTGTGGCCACAGGAGTACCCGCCGTGACACTGCTCGCGTGTCCCCCGCTTGGCCGTCACCCCTCAGCCTTCTGGCCACCCACACCATCTCACTTCTCCTTTGAAGCTTTTCACCTCTGACTGCATTCTCCCTCTTCATTGCTGGCGTTGACCTTGTAGTCAGGGCCCAGACATGGAAGCTGACCTCCTGGCTCAGCGTCTTCCTCCCCTGCTTCTGTCATTGTGCTCTGCATCCGTCGGTGTCTGCATCCATGGATGGGCCTGTTCAATGCTGTGGCCCTGTCAGTCCTTGATGCCTCCATCCTTGGGGCCCTTGTCTTCTGTTCCAAGCCTGTTGCCTGTATCCCTAGTCACTCTCTGTCCCTAACATCACTAGGAATTGCAGCACCGTTTGAATTCAGATACCTGTACAATCACCACATCCAGGTTTACTCACATAACTACCCCTCTCCTCCCACAGAAATGCTTTTTTTACCCCCCAGAAGAAAATCTTTATCTTCATCCTCCAGGCATGCCGCATTCTGACCATTATGTTCCTATCTTCGTTTCCCTCTTCGCACAGCATCAGTTCCACGGTCTACACCCTGTCCGTCCTTTCTGCCACCAACGTGTTCATCGAGTAAAATCTGACCGTGGTCAACCCAGTCATGCACCTCTGTGCCTGTGCACAAGTAGCTATTAGGGAAAACAGCCAACCTGGCTCACTAGTTTTACCTAAAATTTACAATTACAAACCTCAGGTGGCCACTCAGCCCTGCCTAGCAGATCTACCCTAGGATGCTGTATTTGAAAACTTAACCAACTGCCCTTCTGCTAGTTACACACAGCAGCTTTCATAAAGAAATAGCCATTGGAGGGAACTCTCACCTCTCTGTTACCTGCCCTACAGTGGTGCTCACTGATAATCCTGTCACTTTACTGCCCATTAACCCAGTGGGACTTAAGCCTTTCCTCTTGCACTTTGGAGCCTGTCTCTGCTACAGGATTTTGTGTGAGTTTTGGTTTTACCATCCTCTCCACTAGATGTGTTAGCATCAAAAGTATGATAGACTCTCCCTTCTGAAAAACAATCAGTAAAACCTGTCAGTGATCCCACACCCTCTCCAGCTACCATTTCATTTACTTGCTCCTCATTCACTCTTTTGTATTTGCTTAGTATAGTCTTACACGTATACAGATACCTGTATGTATGTATATGTATATATGCATGTATAGAAATGTACATACATTCATATGCAAAAAACTTACCAGGTACGTTAAAGATGTATATGTGTGGGTCTATTTTTAACTCATCTGAAATTTATTTTTTATGGGAAATGGCTAATTTTTTTTTTCCCTAAAGGGATAGCTACTTGTCCCTCTACCATTGATCCAGTGGCTCATTCTTTGCTCACTGATTTAAAGTACCTTTTTAAAATAAATGAAATTCCCACATTTTTATGAATCTCTTTCAAATCTGGCTTGTTGATCTTTGTGCACATGTCATAGGTTATGGCATAGTTGTTATCTCATTCTCCTTCACTGTTGCCTGAAATTTTCATATTTTATGTAAGAACTTTAGAATGAACTTTAGCGATTTTCATTTAAAAGTTCAAGATTTCCATTGGCATGGGTTTTGTTTTTCTTGAAGTATAATTGATTTACAGTGTTGTGCCAATCTCTGCTGTACAGCAATTGTAAAGTGTAAAGTCACTGTAAAGTGACTCAGCTTTACATATATATTCATTCTTTTAAAATATTCTTTTCCATTATGGTTTATCCCAGAATATTGGATATAGTTCCGTGTACTACCATTGGCATGGTTTTAAATCTCATAGTTTAATTTGGAGAGGAGTCATACTCACCAGTTTTTGATCTTCCTATCCAGAAATGGATTATGTGTACTATTTTCTAAGATGTAGTTCTCATGTGGGTCTTTGATGTTTCTAGTTCAATGTAGCCTTAAGAATTCTAATTTAGCTATTCGTTGTTATGAATGGGCTCTTTTGAAATTACATTTCCGACCATCAGTGGCATGTCAGAAAGCTGTCAATTTCTGTGTGCCTGCCTATTTGATCTAATTGAATTCTCATTGCTTCTAATAGTTCTTCAGTTGATTCTGTTGGCTTTGTGGATTCTCATGTGGGTCTTTGATGTTTCTAGTTCAATGTAGCCTTAAGAATTCTAATTTAGCTATTCGTTGTTATGAATGGGCTCTTTTGAAATTACATTTCCGACCATCAGTGGCATGTCAGAAAGCTGTCGATTTCTGTGTGCCTGCCTATTTGATCTAATTGAATTCTCATTGCTTCTAATAGTTCTTCAGTTGATTCTGTTGGCTTTGTGGGTAGAATGTCAAATCATATCCTCGAGGGGACCTTTACCCTTATTTCTTTTCTTTATGAATTACAGAGGGCAGGACCTCCAGTATAATGTCAAATAACACCCTTGTTCCTCTTAAAATGGTTCTCAGGTTTCACCATGAAATATCATTCTTGCTTTAGGGTTCTGGTAGGTAAACTTCATTAGGCTGAAAAGGTTTCCTTCTGTACCCAACATAATGTTTTTTCCCTTTATTCCACATTGACAAATTTTTGGTATCCATGAAATAGTGAAAAGATTTTGTTTTTAATGATTGCACTGATTTACACTGGTGTTGAACCATCCTTGAATTCTGATGTAATTCTGCTTAGTTTGTGCTGGGTTTTGTTTTGCCCATGCCTTAGGCCTTGCGGGATCTTAATTCCTTAATCAGGAATTGAACTCAAGCCCTTGGCAGAGAAAGAACAGAGTCCTAACCGCTAAATCACCAGGAATTCCCTGCTTAGTTTTGTTTTTTTTTTTGTTTTTTTTTAATAGTCTTTATTGACTCTATTACAGCATTGTTTCATTTTATGCTTTGGTGTTTGGGCCATGAGGCACGTGGAATCTTACCTCCCCAGTGAGGGCTTGGTCCCACACACCCTGCATTGGAAGGCAGTCTTAACCACTGGACTGCCAGGGAAGTCCCCTGTGGAACTCAAGTTTTCTATCCTTGAGTCAACTTAGGTAATTTATGTATTTTTAGAATCATATTTTATGTATATTTCAGTTTTGGGGGGTCAAAAGGCCAAACAGTATTTGTATCATTTGGGACTGTCTTACTTAAAAGTGACAAGGCTAATTCAAACCAGCAGAAACAAACAAGGGCCCATTGATCTGTGGTCTCCAGAGCAGAGCTGACCTCGGCCAGCGTGGTTTTGTCAGGGTTCTCATTCGTCTTCTTGGACTGTCTCTGCTTCTCTTGATTGCCGAACTCCTCTCTCTCTACAGGTGTATTTTTCAGGAAGCTCCAGTTTGCACTCAGTCCTGACAGTGTTGTTACTTCAGGCTCCATGAATTTCAGGGAAGACTGACTGGCCTTCCCCAGGTCCCTTACCTCTCTTGAGCAACCGCTGTGGCCAAGGCTGAGTAAGGGGAATAAGAGGAGGCAAGATGAGCCACCCTGATCCATATAACGTGTTCCCAGACAAGCAGAGAGGTTCTTTACCCGAAAGGGGCTAGGGCTGAGAGCGGATAAAACAGCATTTGTTTTTTGTTTGAGTTTTTGTTTTTCTGCCACACCATGCAGCTTGTGTGATCTTACAATTCCTGACCAGGAATTGTACCTGGGGGCTTGACACAGCCCAGAGCCCTAACCAGTGAACCACCAGGGGATTCCCAGTTTCCCACTTTACCCGGTGTATTTGTGTGATTGAAGGAAGGGAGTGTTGTAACTATACTCTTTGCCTTGTATTTTTCTCCATCCCTCAGTGATTCTTTGACCTACTTCATAACCTCGTTTTTTTTCTTCCTGAAACCTTTTAACCTCCACTACTTCCTCCCTTATTAGCCATTTAGCTCCTGTGGGTCATAGCTAGGAATTCTGATAAAGGTAGAGTCTGGATACCATTCCCCTTTGTCATTCTCCACAGCTGAGTTCCGCTTCTATTCTTTCAGCTTCCTTTTGGAGTCCAACCACATAGGAATAGGGCTCCCAGAGTCAGCTGAGTGTTCCAGAGCCCTTGTTGCCCAATGCTATGGCCAGTCCAGGTGACTGACTGCCAAACAGTCCTGACCCTGCGGCAGTTGGGTTTGAGATGTGGCGCCCGTCAGACTCCCCATGTCTTACCACTTCAGGACTGACCGTTACAGTCAAGTCATTCCCACTGGAGCCTCCCCGTGCAGCCCAGCTCACTTTCCTCCCTTGTCATCCCGCCACCCGTATATACGTGCCAAGGAGCACCCATGGCACTCTGAACTGGCCACCTAGCTTTTCTCCTTTCATCTGAAAACATGAGATACTTTGACAGCTTCTCACATTAAGACATCCTTGCGTTCCTAGAGTAAAATAGCCATGATGCATTTTTCAGACTATTCCTGGATCTGGTCTTCTGATGTTTGGGAGGATTTTGGCATCCAGGTTCATAAGTGAGATGGTTTAAGCTTTGCCTTTCCTGCATTGCCCTTGTCTGGGTGGTTTTGTTTTTTCAAGGTTATGCCAACCTCATAAATGAATTGGAGACTGTTCTCTACATGTTCTCTCTCATATAAGTGTTTGTGTAAGGCTGGGATTTTACACTTGTAAAATTTTTGGTAAAACTTAACTCTAAAGCCAATGGTGGCTGGCATTTTTGCAATGGGTAGATTTTTAACTTTAGATTTTTATTGAGAATAGGATTGGTCAGGTTTCTGTTCTTGAGTTGGTGATATTTATTTCTTATTTCATCTGTGGCACAAAGTTTAATTGACTTTTAGGCTTGTAATCTTAACTGTATCCAGAGTTGTATCCCCCTTTTTAATATCTAATATTTGTTTGTGCTTTTTTTCTTTTTTAGTCTTGTCGATCTTGGCAGAAGTTCATTTATTACTCTCTGCTGAGCACTGACTTTTTGTTGTCGCTCGTTGTTGTTTCTTTTCTGTTTCATTAACTTCTGCTTTTACTGTATTTCTCCTTATACTGCCTTTGAGTTTATTCTGTGGTTCTTTTTTCTAACCCATTTGGTTTTGTCCTTGACTCTTAATTTTCAGCTTTACCTCCTCCCTTCCCCTAGACTAGTTAGGGAATTTTCACACCTGAAGAAAAAGTGAAAGAATTATGAAGTGGGTACCTTCAACGGGGCCACTAGTGTCCAGCTTTCTGTGCCAGTCTACTCTGTACATACAAAACATAGGTTTTGCATTTAGTTGTATCTCTTTAGCCTCTCTTAATTTAGAATAGACTTCTTAACCACTTTTTGGTCTGTTTTTCATAAAATGGACGTTTTAACAGTTCAAGCCAGTTTTCTTATAAAAATATCCTGGGCTTGGATTTGTGTGATTGTTTTTGTATGCTTAGATTTGGGTTAAAGAATTTTAGCAAAAATAACCTAGAGCTGATGTGCTCTGACCAGGTGCAGAACTCATGTTCATCCATCACAGATCACAGGGCAGGTGATACAGGATGCCCAACTATTGGTGACGCTCATTTTGATCACCTGGTTAAAGGGATGGCTTCTAGGTCACTTCCCTATAAAGATTCTGTTTTCCTTTTGTAATTAGGTGATATGTGAAACAGTCTTACATTTTAGGGCTAAAGTTTCTCTTAATGCAGCTCTCTAAAGTATTTGTATCTAGGTGTTTTTTGAGTTGAATTTTTGAATTGAGACACACATAAAATTTACCATCTTAACCATTTTTAAGTGTGCGGTTCAGTAGTGTTAACAGTGACATTGTTGTACAGCCAACTTCCAGACTGTTTTCATGCCCATTATCAACTCCCCGTTTGCCCTTCCTCCATTTCCTGACAACTACCATTCTACTTTCTTTTTGAGGTAGGAGGCACCCACCATGCTTCATGGCTTGCACATCTTAGTTGCCTGAACATGGATTGTACCTGAGCCCTCGGCAGTGAGAGCACGGAGTCCTCACCACTGAACAACCAGGGAATTCCCTACTTCCTGTTTTGATGAGTTTGACTAGATATTTCAGATAAGTGGGCTCATTCAATAGTTGTCTTTTGTGTAACTAGATTATTTTTTTTTACTTTGTATAATGTTCTCAAGGCTTATCCATGAGGAATTAGAGCATATGCCATAATTTCCTTCCTCTTTAAGAATGACTATTATTCCATTGTTTGTCCTGTCACATTTTTTATCTCAATTGATGAACTCTTGGGTTCTTTCTTTCACAACCTTTTACCGGTTATGACTAATGCTCCTGTGAATATGGGTGTACAGAGCTCTCTGAAACCTTGCTTTCTTTTGAATATATACAGAGAAGTGGAATTGCTGGATCACGTGGCTGTTTGTAATTTTTTAAGGAACCGCCCCCATGCTGTTTTCTATGGTGGCTGTACCAGCTTTCATTCCCCACCATCTGTGCACAGAGCATTCAAGTTTCTTCACTTCCTTGCCAACACACTGTTTTTGTTTTTGTTTTTTTTGATAGTAGCCATCCTGATAGGTGTGAGGTATTCAGTTTTTAGTGTTCTTTGGTTTCCGTCACGATACCTCTTTTGTTCAGCTGCGCTGGCTCTTCATTGCAGCAGGAGGGCGTCTCCATGGTGGCATGCGGGCTCCCAGGCACGCGGGCTCCCAGGCACACGGGCTCTGCAGTTGTGATTCTCAGGCTCAGCTGCCCTGTGGCACGTGAGACCATCTTAGTTCCCTGACCAGGGCTGAACCCACGTCCCTTGCAGTGATCGGAAGGTGGATTCTTAACCCCCGCACCACCAGGAAAGTCCTATCATTGGTCATTTTTAACAACAGCACCTTCCAACTCACCACCATAAAACAAAAGCCAGGACTTGACAGTAACCCAAGCTACCATGTGCCTCCACTCTCCTTCCTACTCCCCACCCTCCCATTTTCTGTTCTCCCACCCCCTGTAACTGTCTTCTTGAATTACCTTTGCTCTTGTTTTCCTTCTATGTGATTTTCTTGTAAAGCTATTTTTAACTTTAAGAGAAGGATAACACGCTGAATATTATATTTAGGGCTCTTTCACTTACCATTATGTTACTGTTTCTCCTTATTGCTATATAATGCTGTAGTTCATTTGTTTTGACTGTTTATACTGTTTCCTGTGGGACCGTATCAAATGTATCCATTGACTTTTCCTAATGGCTTTTGGGTTTTTCCACATTTTCACTGTTGTCAACATTCTTGTGCCTGTGTCTTTGTGCTTTGTGTATGTTTCTCTTGAGACAGCTTCCTGAGCGTGAAATTTCTGTGTCCCAACTCTAGTCAGTGCCAACAAATGCTTCCCAAAGTGCTTGCACCGTTTGACATTCACCAACTGTGGATCCTTAAGGTGGATGTAACGGCCTCTTCCTATAGTCTATCGGTTTATTCATAAGCTGTTTTTTAAGTTTACGTTAAGTGCAACATGTTTAAAATTGCTATGTCTGTGAACAGGACCCTTTTTTATGAAGTGACTCTTTCCATTCCTATAGACCCCTTTCTTCATCTTAGTTTATTTCATCTCATGTTAGTATAGCTATCTATGTCTTCTAGTTAGTATTTTTGCCTTGTGAGTTGTCTTCCTTTTTTTCCAGTTTTATTGAGAAATAATTGGCATACATCACTCGGTTTAAGACAGGCAGCATGGTGGTTTGATTTACATATATTATAAAATGATTACCACAATGAGTTCTGCTAACATCTGTATCCTATATAGATATGACTGAAAAAAGAAAGGGAAAAAAACCTTTCTTCCTAGTGATGAGAACTCTCAGAATTTCCTCTGCCAACACTTTTCCTGTGCCTGTCCCACAGCTGTTAACTCTAACTCGAAGTTTGTGCCTTTCAACTTTCTCCCGTTTCCCCTCTTCTCACTCTCTTTATCCTTTTACTTTTACTATTTTAAAATATGTATTTATTTATTGGGCTGCACTGGGTCTTAGTTGCGCCATGTGGGATCTAGTCCTCTGACCGGGATTGATCCTGGGCCTCTGTCATTGGGAGTACAACATCTTAGCCACTGGACCGCCAGGGAGGTCCCCTACTTTCTCTTTGCACGTCCTCATGTTTTAGATGTCTCTAAGTGCATCTGGATTCTTGTTTCTTTTTTCTTTATTTTTGCTTTAAAATTTTTAGTTTGTTTGTATCTGGGTTCTTAAAAATAAGAGTCACTATTTTACTTTTAACTGATAATGTTTATTAACTCTGTAATAATTGGTATATAGGGACCCATCTGTCTAATTTGAATGACAGTGTGTGTGGATATAAAATTCTAAATTCTTTTTCTTACACTTAGAAAACGCCGCTTCATTGTCTCTTTGCATCCAGTGTCACTGTTGAGAAACCTGATGTCGGCCTGACTCTCTCCTTTGCGTGTGATACACTGGCTCTCTCTGTAAGCCTTATCTCTGGTATTCGTAAAGTCCTGTGTGATGTGTATGTGATCTATATACACAGGTGTGCATTGTTCCTTTTCTCTCTTTGGCGCTCAGTTCTTCTGGTCCAGTGTGCTTCATGTTTGTGTTATTCCAGGAGATCTGTGTCCATTATTTCTTCAAATATCTTTTCCCGCCACGTTTGTGTCTCTCTAGAATTGCTCTTATTCAGATGTCAGTCCCTTCACTGCCTCCCGTGTCTCTTAGGTTTTCTTTTATATCTTCTGTTTCTTCAGTCTTTCTTTTTTGACAGTTTTCTTAGTCTGGTCTTATAGTTGACTGATTCCTAAGCTGTATCCCTTCCATTGTGTATTCTGTCTGTTGTGTTCTTTATTTCAGCTCAGGTTGAGTTCTCTAGCGGGTTAAACCACAGCAGACAGTGCTGGAACTTTCCTTTATAGAGAACTCTGGATCCAGTGTCTAACACGCTTGAGCAACAGCCGCTTGGGAGCAAGGCAGCCTTTCCCACCAACCCCCGGGCTCTTGTCGCAGTGCTGCTCCTGGGGTGTTAGCTTCTGGCCTGCCCATGTGAGCAGACTGGGGCCACTGAGCTCTGGCCAGCACGCAGGGGCCTGTTCTGTGCTGAGGGGATACATGTGGGATTTTACAGTGTGCTGAGCAGCAGGAGGAAATCTGTGAATGCAAAAGCCTGGGGCCAATGAGTGCTGGAGGAATCCAGTTTCCAAGGCTGAGACAATTCCTTGGGGTCTGCGGGAGATGGGGCTGACTGTCAGGGCGCCCCACCCCCACCCTGCCCCACCCGGCACACTGGTCTCTTGTCCAATAACCCAGTACAAAGGCTCAATGCGGGAGAGCCTTCAGTGTGCAAAGAAGCCACGTTAGTACAGGGCCTCTTTGTAGCTGGAGGAAAAGGCCAGCAATTTGTCTTTAGTCATTGCCTACATGTCCCCCTAGGAAATTCCTGGGGTTGAGGGACCCNCCACCCCCACCCTGCCCCACCCGGCACACTGGTCTCTTGTCCAATAACCCAGTACAAAGGCTCAATGCGGGAGAGCCTTCAGTGTGCAAAGAAGCCACGTTAGTACAGGGCCTCTTTGTAGCTGGAGGAAAAGGCCAGCAATTTGTCTTTAGTCATTGCCTACATGTCCCCCTAGGAAATTCCTGGGGTTGAGGGACCCTGGATTTTGTCTTCAATCAAGGCCCAACTGTCTCTGCTTCCTGCCTCTGAGGAGCACGTGAGGCAGCTTCTCAGCAGGAACCACTGAGAGAAGAGCATCGATGCAAGGGAGGGCGGGATGCCGGCAGCGGCTCGTGCTCACGTGATTCATGGATGACGTACTCTGGGAATCCAGAATCCTTATGAAATGTGTCAAGGCACATGGCATACCTCGCCTGGTGACACAGGAATAAATCGTTAGCAATGATCAAGGCTGTCTCCTGAGTGGTCACAATTTCTTCGGTTACTGTTAGGACAGCATCTGATGATGCTAAAATAACCACTTCATTATGTAACCTTTGCTCGTTCACAGCGACGAGCACCAGAAACCCTCCAGTCCAGGCGGTTCAGCATGGAGAGAGTGCTACCACACCATTTTCATTAACTGTTGTAGGAGAAGAGTACTTTTCTTTTCCTTGGCGTTCAAACTGCATGAGCTGCGCCACAGTGAGAGGTGTCATCAGTTCCTGGATCCACATTCAGTCAACATTCATGGAAGCTGCCAAGGGGCATGGTAAGCATGTCCAGCCAGCAGGTCAGCCCTGGTTCTGGGTGCAGCAGCCCGAAGGGTCACTCGGATGATGCGATCCAGTGACACGACTGCGGCCAACTGGGTGCAAGGGGTCCGAGAGTGGCTGTCCACTGCCCAGAGGGGACTTCACTTACAATGCTTTAGTCCGTCAGCCCTCCAGCACACAGACTGGAGTGCGTGCTCCAGAGCACTTGGAGAGTAGTGGGTGATCTGTCTGACCAGGCTGTTTACCATCCATGGCCACAGAGCTTTGGGGAGGGGGCCTCTGTGGGGAGGTCCTCCCCTTCTTTGGTTTCCCTTTCTGTCCAAGGCTGACAGGTCAGACACGTTCTGTCTCCTCCTGTCTCCTCCCTCACCCTCCTGGGGAGCACATAATGACACAGCAAGTTTGCTCCGCTTAGTGTTTCCCGAGCAGGTGTAGACGAGGGAAGGGGCGCGGGTCTGCAGAAGGGCAGGTATCATGCTGTGTCTGCACTAGACAGGGTCGTGTTAGGGGTGGCAGATACGGGGCCTAGAGCACCAGGCTAGGGGGCTTTGATGAGTCGCCTGAATTGACAGAATCTGGTGCGTTAGGAGTCAGACAGGAAAACAGGTATTGAGGGAAACACTGGGATCACAGGAGTGGAGACCCCCAGTGAAGATGACTCCGACTCCGGAACTGGCTCTGGGGGAGCGACTTGACTCTCACCGCAGCCCTGTGAGCGTGCACAGCCGTCTCTAGCCCATACCAAGGTGAAGACATTCAGACCAGCAGAATATGGGAGCTCATCTAGACAGAACTTCTAGAAGATGAACTTCAGAAACAATGAAAATGACTCCAGAGCAGAGATCTGAGAGGCAAGAAGGAACAAAGAGAAGTTCATTCTTGATGAAGATGTCTGATTAGGAGGTGGTTCTTAAAAAAGTCAAGATAATGTCGTGGAGAATAAAAACATATGACCAGTGACTTCCCTGGCAGTCTAGTGGCTAAGACTCCACACTGCCAATGCACGGGACTCTGGTTCGATCGATCCTGGTCAGGGGACTGAGATCCCACGTGCCACAGGCAACTAAGTCTGCATGACACAAGGAGGACCCCCAAGGGCAGCCACAAAGACCCAGCACTGCCAAAAATAAAAAATTTAAAAAGGAAGTGTTACTTGTATAGAAGAGGAACTACTCTGTTTAAGCTGAAGAGGAATTTTCTAGACCAATTTAGGTGATTCACTGTGATGGTTAACCTTGTGTGGGCTTAATCAGTTAAGCCAGTTAATCAGCTGGGCTCAGGGGTTCCCAGATAGTTGGTAAAACGTTATTTCTGGTGTGTCTGGGAGGGTGTGTTTGGAAGAAAGCATTTGGAGCAGCAGATTGAATAGAGAAGGTCCCCCTCACCAGTGCAGGTGGGCTCACCCGCTCCACCAAGAGTGCCAAGAGGAGAGAAGTGGGGCAGGGCAAGCTCCCTCAACCTCAGATGGGATGCCCGCCTTGGACCGCCAGGTGTCCACAATCCTCAGGCCTTCGGACTCAAACCGAACTCACAGCACCAGCCTTCCTGGGTGTCCAGCTCGAAGATGGCAGATATGGGAACGTCTCATGGTCATGGGCAGAGAAGGCAATGGCACCCCACTCCAGTACTCTTGCCTGGAAAATCCCATGGACAGAGGAGCCTGGTAGGCTAGAGTCTATGGGGTCATGAAGTCGGACACGACTGAGCGACTTCACTTTCACTTTTCTCTTTCATGCATTGGAGAAGGAAATGGCAACCCACTCCAGTGTTCTTGCCTGGAGAATCCTAGGGACGGGGTCGCACAGAGTCGGACACAACTGAAGCGACTTAGCAGCACGGTCATGGGAGCCAATTCCTGCAATAAACCTCCTCAGATATATGTGTATACCCTAAAGGTTATTTCTCTTGAGGAACTGACTCTCGGGGTCAGAGGACACATCTCGGGAGGGGACCTGGCCTGGGCCCCAGATGAGCTGGGGCAGCTTCTTCACCAGGCAGCTGGGGCTGGGTGGTGGAAGGCAGGGACCGAGGGGAGTGGGGGACAGCTTCCCCGTCCTGTGGGGAAACAGAACTGGACGAGCTGGCACGAGCACAGGGCAGGACGGGCCACTGCGGCTCGATGGGCTTCAGTGGACCTGGGCGAGGGGTGGGCACAGCCCAGAGGGAGAAAGGCACCTGGGGTTGGGCGATCGTCCTGCCCTGGCTTCACCTGCAGGCCACAGCCGACACTGGCTTTTGGGCTGAGGTTCCCATCATCAGGCCTAGAAGGGCGGGCTTCCTTGGGGGCTGTGAAGGAATGAAGCCACAACAAGGGAAGGGGTCCTGGGCAGGCCTTGGTGCCTTAGCAGGGATGCCACACGGGCTGGGGGTGGAGGCAGCCAGCCAGGCCTCTGGAAATTAAAGCTGGGCTCCCCAGGCCCTTCTAAAGGAACAAGCCACACTGAGCAGACTGCCTCCCATCCCCTTCTCACCTGCCCGTGTCCTTGTTCCGTGGCTGCTCACCCATCAGACCCTCAGGACCCAGGCAGTCGGGCTGGCCCTGCTCCTCCTCAGCCCCTGACGCTCAGTACATATTCGCTGGAATAATGAGGTGAATGTTTTCAACTCTACACCAGCCCTGGAAGTCTGACAGAGAACGCAGTCAGCGGTAATTTGCCCGAGGACAGACGGTGGCCCAGCTGGCTCTCGCCAGGCCTTGGCTAAGACCACACTGACCCGCACATCAACCTGAGTGGAGGCATCACTGCCCCCAGTTCCCAAGGGGCTTAGTAGTACTGGTGGGTCCTGGCGACTTACATAATAATCACAATCTAAAAATTGAGATGTTTTATTCAGTGGGAATTTTTAGGACTTCAAGCCTGGGAGACAGCATCTCAAGTAACCCTGAGAATTGCTCCAAGGAAGCGGGGTGGAGGAGTCAGATTTTATAGAAGTTTGCAACAAAGGGCAGGTAGTCTGAACATCAGAATTTTTGTGAATTAAAACTGTGTATCTCAAGGAATTTAGTGCTAAAAACTGTGTATCTCAAGGAATTTAGTGCTTTTCTCTGCAAGAGTCTGGGCTCACTGTTAGTGCTTTTCTCTGCGAGTCTGGGCTCACTGAAATCATTCCTTTCGTACGCACCTCAGCTCTCTGGGGCCAGCACCCTGCAGTTTTTCACATCCTGCGCGCTCCCATGCTCACTGGAGGGAGCAGCTGCAGTCTGATGGTTGTTTGAGAGCAGGCATCAGTATCCTTCCTGGGTGCCCTGGAGGGCTGGGCTCACGCATGGCTCACATCGTTTCTCAGGCCCCACCTTCTCCCTGGGCTCTGCCTGCCCTGGCAGCTCCGGCCTCACAAGACTTGGTGCTACCCTCTCCAGCCCTGGAGTTAACTGCCTGCCTGCTGCCTCCCCGCCCCCATCAGGTGGGCAATCACAGCCTAGGTAGGGGTAGCATGACAAGCACAGGGCTGGGATCAGAGGCCACAGGAGGAGANAGACTTGGTGCTACCCTCTCCAGCCCTGGAGTTAACTGCCTGCCCGCTGCCTCCCCGCCCCCATCAGGTGGGCAATCACAGCCTAGGTAGGGGTAGCATGACAAGCACAGGGCTGGGATCAGAGGCCACAGGAGGAGAGACGCACCAGACGACCAGCCAGGCAGGTTTCCTGGAGGGGGCCCCTCAGAGCCCCTCCTAGGCCCTGGCTCGCCGTTTACTGTCCCCTCGGTCACAGGTCAGAGTGTCAGGAGACATCCTGGGCCACGGCTGGTCAGTTCGACCCGGGCCCACCACTGCTCCAGACACGACCTTGGGTGTTTTTGGCTCTGATGATGGCAACAGCTTCCTAACAGGCTGCAGCAGGTAAGGTGTCAGCTTTGGCAAGAGCTCGGCCAGAGCTGGTGCTCCGCCGCCAGGGACCACCCACACCACCGGACATGCTGCGTAGGCTTCTGGGAGAAACAGACCGAGATTCCCCAGACCCTAGACCCAGCCTCGGCTTCCCACAGGGACCCTCCCTGAGGAATCTAAGGAAGCAGCCCAAGCGGAAACTGAATCAGAATCAGGCCCCAAGATAAAACAAGCTGAAGCAGGGCATGGCAGTGCTGGCGGGTCTCTTTCTAAGGTTATTTTAATCCATTAAAAAAAAAAAACTGTGAACCATCTGCCACGCACTTGGGGTGGAGGTGGGGGCGGTGGGATGCTGGTTTTGTCTGACTCCCACCGGAGCCAGTCGTCACCTTTCCCTTGATTCAGGCTCTTCCTGTCCCTCGCGGGGTTAACACCGAGGAAACTCACCTGCCCTGCTAAGGGGACAAGGGTCCCAGGAGGCAGGTGCTCTGAGAAACCAGGCCTCTCACCCTCCACGTAGACAGCAGGAGCCTGCGATGCCCCCAGACCCTGCCGCGGCCATCCTGGCTGTGAGCAGGGGTTCTTGTAGCACTGAGACTGGGAGAGACCGCGGTGACTGAGCCTCTCAAACACTTCCCAACCCTTACCCAGAAGCCAGCGCTGCAGAGGATAAGGTGCGACATTTAGCAGCCACAGCCAGGACTGGTACAACCATGCCAGGAGCGGCTGAGGGAGGCGAGGGTGACGAAGCAAACCAGCTGGCTTCTCTTTGGCTGGCTGGGGCCCAGCGTGGGCTGAGAACTGCCTTAGCGGGGCTGGGCCAGTTCCCTCCCTGCATCTCTGTCGTTTGTCACCTACGACCGGTCTCACCTGGCAGAAGCCAGACCCTAAGCCACCTCTGAGGGGCCTTGCTCACCTCCACGTTCCAGGTGAGTGAATGAAACGAGTTCACTTAATCATCGCAAGACATCCTATGAAGCAAAGGTGTTTTGGTCAAACAAACGGCACAACTAAAGCCCAGAGAGGTTCTATGACTGCCTGAGGTCACACAGGTGACGATGGAGCCAGAGGGCAATGTCCCCAATGCTCCGTCTGGCACCGCCTGCCCTCTTCCCAGGTCTGACCCTGGAACCTGCACCAGGACCAGGGGGAAAAAATAAGGAGGGAGCTTTATTTAATATTAAAGTTGGGGGAGGGATCAGAAGGGAGACCAGCTTCACTTGGTGATGGTGTTCCTGCGGAAAGAAGAGGAGCGTGAGGCTGCAGAGCAGCTGTGACCCCCGCCTCCCGCTCCCTGATGCACGCAGGCACCACACCACCCCACTCACGCGTTCATGCTCTTGCCGCTGCCGCTGAGCACGATGTACGGGGTCTTCTGGGCCTTCTGCTTCTCCTGGAGCAGAGCCACGGTGCCCAGGGGCGTGTCACTGGAGCTCATCTTCTTCAGGAGCTGTGGGTCGGGCCAGTCAGCAAGGCAGCAGCTCCCCAGTGCCTCAGTCCCTGCCAACCCCACACCCCCAGAGGCCACTTCCACCTCCCGGTGGGGACCCACCGCCTCCTCGTCCAGCTTCTTCATCCGCCGCTCCGTCTTCATTTTGCCGGAGCCCTTCCCATGGAAGCGGTGGGACAGCTGCCGGAAAGCCTGTGACCCGGGCAGAACACCGCTAGCGCCACCGGAGCCCTCGGGGCGGGGGAGGGCGTTGGCGCCCAGCCCCGCTGAGCCGAGGTGGGGGCGCTGAGCCCAGGAAGGGGCTGGGAGAGGGCCCCGGCCCTGGCACCCCCTGGGAGCCCCTAAAGAGAGGGAAGGATGTGCTGGAGTGAGGGGGCAGCAGACTCCAAGAACGTGCGGAGAGAAAGGCGGACAGCTGCCACCAGCTGAGCGCTCAGGGGGCCGCTAGGGAGGGGGCAGGCGGGCAAGGACGCCCTCCTGCCAGGCCTGCAAGGGGGCACCGCTGTGCCCCCGAACGATGGACACCACGGTCCCCTGGCCCAGACTCCAGGGCGCGGCCCCGCGCACCTCCTTGGGTGTGAGCTTCCGGCCCGTCTCGTCCACATACTCAATCTTCACGTCGGGTTTGTAGCCGTCCTTCTCCTTGAAGTCCTGGGTGAAGCCGCGGTACTCCTCCCGCCGGCTGTACTTGTCATCGATGGCCCTGTGGGAGACACACGGGGCCTCAGCGCTGTCCCCCCACCGCCTGGGCTCCCGGCGGCACGGCCCCCGCGGGCCCACACTCACATCTTGTCCTCGATGCAGTACACAGCCGACGGCAGGGACTTGTTGGGCGCCTTCACCCGGGCCACCTTCTGCACTGTTGTCTCCAGCAGCCCTGGCGGGGTGGGATCTGTGAGAGCCCAGACTGCCCAGCACCCCCAACAGCATGGTGGCCCCTGAGGGACCCTCCAAGCTGTGCTGTGGGAAGGGAGAGACATCAGTCCCCTCGTGCAGACAAAGGAAATGGAGACCCAAAAGTCGTCAGGCGCCTGTCCAGAGCCACTGGCTCAGTACACGGCAGAGCTACGATCCCAACGCCAAGGTCTCTGTGCCACCGCCTGGACTGCGGCCACTCCTCCCGCTCCCCGCAGAGGGCAGTGGTGCCTGCTGGGGCACGTGTGGGCGCAGGCACTGAGAATGGGGGAGGCGGCGCACAAAGGCCAGCGGCCACTGAGACTGCCGGGGCCGGGGGCCGGAGGGTGGCAGCTGCCTGGCCCACCTTCCGCCGTGGCACCCAGGCCGCCCCTTACCTTTGTTCTGACACAGGAGCAGGGCGGCCGCCAGCCCTCTATTCACAATGGGCTCCTCGTCCAGGATGGTGGTGGAGGAGGCAGAGAACTAGGGGGCGGAGCACACAATGACAGGGGTGCTAAGTGAGCTACCCTCCTGCCTGACAGTCACCCCTCCTAGGACTGTGGTCCTTGCTGTGTACCAGGCCCTGCACGAGACGCCTCATTTAATCCACAACACCCCACGAGGTCTGTACACCCCATTTACGCAGGAGGAGCCCAGGGCTCTGAGACATGGCGGCCCCACGGCGGGGAGGGAAGAGCTGAGCCCCCAGCCCAGCGCCCACCCTGCCGGGCTCCTGCAGCCGGCAGCGCCCCCCGGCCCCCAGCCTGGCTCCTCGCCCTCCTCACGTCTTGCTGCTGCTTTTCCTCGTCCAGGTTGACGGTGCTCCAGCCCATGTTCTCCTCCCCGTCAGACTCGGAGCCGCCATTGGCCGAGCGCTCCTCGTCCCGTTCAAAGTCCTGGAGGAGGGATGACCAGGCTCAGTCCAGGCCCCAGTGAGCCCATCCCCCTTGAGCACTGAGGCTTGTCCCTGAGGACTGGCAGGGCCGCCACCCCCGGCGCCCAAGAGGAGAGCAGGCCTGGGGAATGTGTTGGGGGTGGGCTGCCCGAGGACCCACCATGAGCTCTTCCTGGTCCTCCCGGTTGCCAGCCAGCCCGTAGGTGGGGATTTCCCCCAGAGTGCGGCAGAACTCGGACGTGGCGTTGAACACGATGGCCCCCTTCCGCTCCGGGTCCTCCTCCTCCCAGCCCCGCTGCCGAGACTCCAGCCTCTTGACGATCTCCACCACCTGGGGGAGGGAGCAGCTGTGGGCAAACCCAGAAGCTTCTAGGGGGTGCCATGGAGCCCCAGGAACCCACCACCCTCCCTGGTGACAGAACAGCATGCCATTCCCACCGCCCACAGAGGACCAGACCGCGCTTTCCTCTTCCCTGACCCCTAGTCTGCTCTGCACCGATCTCGCTCCATTGCTTTGAAGTCGGCGATGGCTCCCCACTGCCCTCTGAATTAATATCCAGAATCCGGCTCATGACCGAGCCTCTGTCGCGCCTCCTCCTCCGCTCACTCTCCCACCCCGTGCCTTTCTTCTCCAGCCCCTTCTCCACCACCCACTCCTCCCCAAATAGACTCAGCTCAGGACTCAAGTGAACATCCCTCCCCCTGGAACCCTGGCCCTGCACAGGTTGGATGCTCCGTGGACCTGGCCCCTGCTTCCAGCGCTGAACCACCACCCACCACCCACCCTGCCACCCCACTCCTCATGGCCAACGCCTGACCCTGCACCCACCACAGGCCACCCCACCTGGCAGGGCTCCGAGGGCCGCCAGAACTCTGCTCCTGACACCATGCCCTGTCCTGTGTCACTCGCACCAGCACACAGGGACTGTCTAGGATCTTCCCCCCTTTTCCCTCTTTTATTTTTGGCTGCTGAGCATATGGGATCTTAGTTCCCAGACTAGGGAGCGAACCAGCACCCCCTGAGGGAAAGCATGGACTGTTAGCCACTGGACCATCAGGGAAGACCCTCTCTGCTCTTTGAAGAATCCTCTTGCAACACCACAGCCTTCCTGCTCTGCCCTTGACAGCAAACTCGTCAGAGAAGTTTCCAGTCTCCGCGTCCACCTCTGCACTCCTTTCCTTACATGACATCACGTTTTTAAATAAATGTCATCCTACACATAAAAAGGCTACTTGTAACACAGGCGTATGCCTTTAAAAATCACCACCACCAAACAAACAGCCTGTCCCCACGACCTGGCTGAACAGCATTATGAACACCCTGCAGGCCCGACAGGCCCCTCCCCACACACCTGCGGTCACGATCCATGGCCTTTCCTTCAGTTTAGCACATAAAGACCTGCCCATGAGCAGTCTGTTGTTCAGTCATGCGTTTTTCAAACATTACATCATCTGAAGCGCACTGTCTGACTCTATGTTTTCAAGTATACGCATATGTTTTAAGGTCAGTCTTGACGTAAGCGGCTCCAGTTGAACAGCTTTCCACTACAGGATCCCGTCCCATGCTGTGACTATACCGAGGTGGAGTTCTCCAGTGCACCAAAGACAGCCTCTCCCCAGGCCACAAACGGCGCAGCTAACGCAACCCGACCTGAGCATTCACACGGGGTGCAGTCCACCAGGACACGCGATCTCACTCTACAAGGCTCGCCAGGGTCTCCCCACTGACGAGACTCCTTTACATGCCCCTGCCAAGTGTGGACAAGAACTCTGGCTGGCCCACATCCTCGTGGACACTTGACACTATCAAGCCTGACGCTTTTGCCAAGTGAGGTGGTGGGACCTGATCTATCGTTTCAGCTTGCCTTTCCTCCACCACTATCCAGCTTGGGCCTCATCTTGTGCTTCAGGGGTCATGCATCCTGGCGCCTCTATGAACTGCCCTTCTGCACGTGGACAAATATCTCCTCTGTCTGGCCTATCTTTTTACATTCTTCATGACACCTTTTTCTTTCTTTTTTTTTTGCTGCGCCACAAGGCAGGTGGGATCTTAGTTCCCTGGCCAGGGAGCCAACCAGCACCCTGTGCGCTGAAAGTGGGGTGTCCTAACCACTGGACGACCAGGAAAGTTCCCTTCATGGTGTCTTTAAAATAAAACTAAGTTTTTAAATGAAAATCAAGTTTTTAATTTCTAAGTAGTTAAATGCTGCACACAAGGTGAATATATCTGACACCACAGAACCATATACCTAAAAACGGGTAAGACGATAAATCCTATAGGTATTTTAACATAATTAAAAAGAACCACTACCATAGTCATAAAATTCTTCACGCTTTTCTCAAATATTAAGTTTTTAAGTTCTTAACCTTTTAAGTGAATTTCTGCACGAGGTGTGAGGTACAAACCGCATTTCACATTTTTCCAAATAGATAACTGATTGTCCTGACACCGCTTACCTAGCTGAGTTCCTTTCACACTGGGCCACGTCATGTCCTATGGCAGGAGTCTGTTTCTGGGGTGTGGGGGCCACATTTAATGCCCCCAATATCACAGGGCCTCAATTACAACTGTCTAAAAAGACTTGAAAGTGGCTTCCCAGTGGCTCAGTGGTAAAATATCTGCCTCTCAAGTAGGAAGTGTGGGTTCGACCTCTAGATTGGGAGGAACCCCTGGAGAAGGAAATGGCACCCCACTTCCGTATTCTTGCCTGGGAAATTCCACGGGCAGAGGAGCCTGGTGGGCTATGGTCCACGTGGTCGCCAAAGAGTCGGACTCGACTCAGCGACTGAACAACAAAAAGACGAGGTATCTGTTACAGCAAATCCCACCACCTGATTAGTCTGAGGGTCTTGGCTATTTGGGGCCCTTTGATCTTCTCTGTAAATTTTAGAATCACTTTCCCAGGTTCCACTGGGGTTTCTACTGGAACTGTAAGGATACAGACATCTTTACAACATTACTTTTATCCATTAATATGGATAACTCAACCGAAAGCAAACACTCGCTTTCTTGTCCACACTCGTTCCTAACCTGCTGCTGCTGCTGCTGCTGCTAAGTCACTTCAGTTGTGTCCAACCCTGTGCGACCCCACAGACGGCAGCCCACCAGGCTCTGCCGTCCCTGGGATTCTCCAGGCAGAACACTGGAGTGGTTGCCATTTCCCTCTCCAATGCATGAAAGTGAAAAGTGAAAGTGAAGTCCCTCAGTTGTGTCTGACTCTTCGCGACCCCATGAACTGTAGCCCACCAGCCTCCTCCGTCCATGGGATTTCCCAGGCAAGAGTACTGGAGTGGGGTGCCATTGCCTTCTCCTACCCTAGTCTATCTCATTTCAGAAAATGGCCTAGCCAGTAGAAAATCCAACCTTGATGAATTCCACTGGGTCACGTAACCGGCATGATCCTTTCAGCCATAAACGCTATGACTCTGGAACATAACTTTTAAATATTCACGCTATACCTCATTAACTACAAAAAAGGAAAAACTTCCCTCACCTCATGCCCTCTTCAGCTACTGACCCATTTCCTCATTCTCTTTAAAGGAAGGGTGGGCAAGCTGTATCCCCCCACCCCACCCTTGTACAGCCAGTCGCACTGGTGCTCGGCCCCACCCTCGGCTACTCCAGCTGGAGAGGCAGAGCCCTGAGCCTCAGGTATTTGCTTCCTGGCCCCTCCCAGGCTAAGGAAACATCCCAAGGCCCCTCCTCCTCCAGCCCCAGCTCTTCTCAACCCTCTCGACGCTACTGTCTCCACAGTGGCGTTGTCTCCACCAGGGCCGAATCTGATCTGCCCCTCAACACTGTTTGAAGTGCTCCCTCCCTCTCCTCGAAACCCGCCCCTGGCTCAGGAGGGCCTCGGTCCAGTGGCTCCCTGCTGCTCTACCCACGCGGTGGGCACCCCGGGTTTGCTGCTGCCGCGTGTCTCCGGCCCCAGTCTCTCTCGGTGGGAGGTGCGGGGTTACAGTGTGGGCTCTGCAGCCAGGCTGTGCTCGGCCGCCTCCCAGGCATGTGACTTTGGGCAACTTGCCTACCCCCTCTGTACCTCGGTTTTCTCATCTATAAAAAGGAGACAACAGAGCCTTCCTCCTAGTGCTGCTGCGAGGATTAAGTGAACCCACACACAAAGCACTTAAGCGGTGTATGGCACGTATCAGTGCTCCGAGAGGGCCGGCAATGACCACGGTCTCAAGCCCCAACTCAACTCTCCACCTCAGCTCACACCATCATTCCCTTCCTCTGCTCCAGCCCACCCGGTCCTCACACATTCTAAGGTCATCTCGCCAAAGGACATCTGCTGTCCCCATGGCCTGAATGCCTGTCCACTCTAAATCTGGGCGAGGCGGACTCCACTGTGTCATTTCAATCTCAGCTCAAAAGGCACCCCCTAAAAAGTCTTCCCCGAACACTGGACCTCAGAGACCAACCTCCGGTTGCTCCTGTGTTGTCTGCACAGCCGTCACCAGCAGAGACCACTCAGCTTGCCTGTGTTCACAGGTCACTGCCATTTCTACCCCATAAAAATCAGAGGAGCCCTTGGCTGTCCTTCCCCCAGTGACTTCCCAGCCCTAGGATGACGCCTCATTCACAGCGAGGCAGCAACACAGCCCAGAAGGAAAGAAGATGCAAAAGACAAAGCACGAAAGCATCCCACAGTGAAAGCACGGCAGAAACCTAGAAGCCCCCCGGTAACACGACGCGGAGCACAAAGAGGGTGCAACCAGAGCACGGGGACCGCGTGCCCCCGAGGACAAGCGGACACAGACGCGCCTGTCACACGGGCCCCAGCGCCCGCCTGCGCCCGCCCCCGGAGCCCCCTCACCTTCTCGCCGCTGTCCCGCAGCTGTTGCAGCTGCCGCAGGCGGCGCCCCTTCTCCAGCTGCTTCTGCAGCTCCAGCTCTGCCTCGTCCTCCTCCAGCACCTCTGGGGACCCAGACTGCGGCACGGCGCCCTCCTCTGGGGGAGACACAGGAGACGCCCGCTCAGACCACCGCCCAGCTCGTCGGGTCCCCCACCCCACAGGCCGGGCCCTCACCCTCGTCACTGATGTCCATGTTCTCCACGCGGGTGTCATCTGACGGTGGCGGCTGAGGCACGGGCTCCTTCTCCCCCTCCTCCTGGGGCTCTTCATCTGCCTCAGGCACCCGGCGCCGCCCCCGGCCCCGCAGTCTGCAGGCAGAGGCTTCTCTGTGAGGCCGGCCCCAGGGCCGGCCCGGCCCCCACACCCAGCCGTCTCCCAGCCCACCTGGAACCAAAGTCCCCATCCTGAGTCTGGTCCCCAAGCGGCAGCAGATCATCGGCCCGCATGATCACCTCCTTCTCCTTCTTACGGATCTTCTTCACCCTCCGCTTGGTCTTTTTAAAGGTCACCTGAAAGGAGGAGAAAGGAGAGACGCGAGGGCAGCGGGAGGCAGGCAGCACTAGCCCATGAGTGGACGCTGCTTGCTGCTACTCAGCAGCTCACACACGTGAGGGAGATGTGAGTAACCATCACCCCATCTGTGAGATGAGAACAACTAAAGCAGCAAGAGACTAAGTAAGTATCTTGTGCAAAGTCACCAACTCCTAAGCAGGAGAGCCAGGACAGTGAAATCCCCCGAGACTGGTTCCAGAGTCTTGCTCTCAACCATAGAGGCAAGCAACCTACTAAGCCAGAGGTCTACCTGCATGTCCACACAGCACCCCAAAGGTGACACCCTACAAAACACCCGCTTACCAGACCACCACCAGCCCTTGAAACAGTCCCCGTGAGGGGGGCTCCTGCCACCCCCATTTCAGAGAAGGAGCCTCAGGCTCACAGTTAAATGACACCCCAGGCACAGACTGGCGATATGGCAGAGCCTGCCCAACAGCTCAGGGGCACCTGGCTCACAGTCCTTGTTCTGTCTACACCGGCTGCCTCCTCGGGACTGCCGATTACTGCTCATCCACAGGGACCAAGTACCATGCAATTACCTGATCCCCCTTCTAGTGCCTTCTGGCAGCCTGTGGCCCCTGAGGAGAGGGAGGGGCAGGTCTGGGCGAAGACCTCAGGACTCACCATCTCCTCTGGCGTGAGGTACTCAGAGGCAAGGCGTGGTCCGACTGTGCTTAGGGACTGGGCCTGCAGCCGCAGCTTGGCACGGATCTCCTCTAGCTCCCGCTCCCGGAGGCCATCAGCCACGCCGCCCTGCTCCAGTCGGAAGGACTGCGGCCGCTCGCCTTCGAGTTCCTCGTCATACTTGGACAGGATAGAGCGAGGTTTGTGCTGCTAGGCAAAAGGGACAGGTTGGAATGCAGTCTGGCTCCTGAATAGACACAGAGCCACCATCTCCTCCCAAACCACCCGCTGCCCGGTGCCCACGCTGCCGGCCTGCCTGGGCCAAGTCGTCCACACTCTCGTCCTCCACGTACGGCAGGTAGTCAGGCTTCTTCTTGCGCAGCTCCACGTTTTTCTCCGCCCGCTCCTTGTCCAGCAGGTTCACGTTCACCAGCACATCCTCCTCCTCCTGCAGCACTCCTGCAGACGGACCGGAGAAGGTGGCAGTCGGTCACGCACCCTCCACCCGCAGGGCCTGGGCCCCCAGCCAGAATGCCCCAGTGCAACCCACCTTTGTCCTTGAGGGTGAGGATCACCGTCTCCCCCTCACGGAAGGAGTCAATGGCATGCTCCACGGTGAGGCCCTGCAGGTCCCGGGCGCTGTACAGGTCCTAGAGGAGGGGCAGAAAGTGCAGCCCAGTCTGGACCTCGCCCAGGGATCCCAGCACCTGGGACAGCAGCCTCCCTGGCCCCTCCCCACGGCTGCCGCAGCCTCACCTGCCGCCTCTGCTCGAACTCCTCCTCCACCAGGGTGCTGACACCAAACTCCTGGTCCATCTCCTCCAGCAGCTTGGCCTACGGGACAGGGACGGGCGGTGACCTATGACCTCAGGCTGTTCTGGGCCACCGGAAGACGTGGGGCCTTACTAAGAGGGATACTTGGTGCCCTCCCACTGCTCTGAGCCCCCACCTCACGCCCCCACAGCCCGTCTGCGGCCCCCCAGCCATCAGGCCACCAGAGGCACTGCGTGACCCCCAGCTCCTCACCCTCTTCTCTGCCAAGTCCTTCTCCTTCTGAAGCTGCCGGCTCCTCTCGATCCAGGCCGCAGTGTCATCCAGCCAGGGGTCGTCCTCCCCCAGGGTTTTAATCTTCCTGAAGACAGAGGAGAACGATCCTCTGGGGAACCAGCTCCTGCTCCCCCCACCCCAACTCCAGATCTCCGGGGTGCCTCCTCAGACCCTGCCTGAGGCCACCTGGCGGGGACCCTCACCCCAGTTTTTGGTTCAGGATGCGCTTTTCTTTGGCAGCCGCCAGCTTCTCTCGTAGCTCCTCTCGCTGTCGCAAGGCCATGGGGTTGATGACATCGGCGGTCACGGGCTCCTCCTTGGTGCCCGCCTCTGGAAGGGAGGCCCAGGCGTGAGGCTATGCCTGCCCAAGGCTGGTGGGGAAAGGAGGGAGCCACTCACACTGCCCCGTCCCGCTCAGGGGGCCAGAGAAGCCAGAAGCCAGAGAAGCCAGAAGAATCCTCTGCCTCCTGACTCCCAGGCGACCCCACATTCCCACATCGCCCCCACAAGAAGACGGGACCCTCCATGCCTTCCAAAGCTCCTCTGGCCATACTTTAAAAAAACAAACCGAAACAAAAAAAAACCCAACACGTGCACAGCACAGATGAATTTGCAGCACTGTGCACATCTCTTGGCCCCTTTAACGCTACCTCGCAGCCATACTGAGGCTGCCACACCGACTGCTGAAGCTTAAACAAGCAGCCGAGTCCCAGACCCCATCACAGCAGCAAGGAAGCCCCAGGCCCACAGCCAGCACCCACGTGGGACCACTGAGTGGTGCCGACCTGCACTCCAATCCCACTTTCTTCAAAACTCCCTCCGGACGGCCTTGCTTCTTGATCCCAAATGCCCTCCCCCCACCACCCTTAGCCCCACACTCACCTTTCTTGATGGCATTGACCTCCAAGGGTTTCAGCCCCAACTTTGCCCGGAGTTTACTGAGAACAAGAGATATAAGTGTTATGAGCTGTCCAAGAAATGGGGGTACCAAATGCATTTATGTACAAAGAGGGGGAGAAAGCAGGAAGGGACTGAGCGGTCTGAAGGGCCTCAAACCTAGGGCCTGACCCAGCAGTGGGAAGAGCACTGGCCTCCCAATCAGGCGGAAGGCCTGGCCTGCCCCCTAGCCAGGGCAAGGCCATGCTCTCCTGGGCGTCAGAGTCCACTTCGGAACTCAGTTGGTTGGCTAGAACTTCAATCAGAATGTGTACTACACGAAAGCCTCCCCACACAGCTACCCCAGAAGCTGCTTGTCCCAGAAGAAAACACAGAAATGTAAAGGAGATAGGACTTACTTGGTCTCCTCGATGCTGAGTGACGAGGCATCGCCTGAGCTGGTTTTGGAGCTGGCGGCTGGAACAAGAAGCGGCAAGGCTCAGGCGCAGAGCGCTGGGCCCAGGAGCTGCAGCCCTGGCTCCAGGCGCAGGGCGGAAGACGAGGCCAGCACCTCGGCCTGCTTGCCCCCCACCAGGAGTTCCCTCCACCCAGGCTCTGAGAACGCTGCTTCTCCCCACACCTTCCTTTCCTGATCCAAAGGGTCCAGCTTTCTACATCCTTCACTTTGCCACCTCTCCACTTTTGCGTATCCTGTGCTTTCAACCTACACCGCCCTCTCTGGCCTCAGGCTGTTAACAAAATCCTATCAGACCCCACTTCCTCCCTGGAGTCCTGCTCCATTACTGATCAGCATGAACTGCTCTCCTCTGCACAACACAGCCAGTCATTTCTGGGTCTGCTTCTCCTCACAGGGTAGGGACCGTCTTGGTAGCATAACTATGCCCTCTGTGTAATTCATGCAGGGAAGAAATGTACTTATTGGAGCCTCTTCTGTGATGCTGCTGAGATCACTGATAAAGGAACATTTAGAACATCCTCTACTCACCTCACAAACAGCAAGTGACTTCACCAAACAGCACACATAGAAGTCAGACTCAGACTCAGATGGAGCCGCCCCTACCAGGCGCCACCACAACTCACCGTCCCAGCATGTTCGCCTCTCAACCTACCTCTGTACCTCTTTTCCCACTTGAACTCTGAATCCCAACCACTCCAGGCTCTCTCCAAGATCACCAGCCTCCTTATTTCAAAACCCCAAGGATTCTTTTCAGCTCTGTTTTCATCTGGTCTCCAGCAGTGTGTGACACAGATGATCACTCCCACAGATCCCCTGACATGAGATTCTATGGTTTTCCTGCTTTGGGGAATAGCCTACCTCCTTTTTACGTAGCCTCCTGCTCAGCGTTCTACTAAAACACTGGCATTTATCAGGTTCTGCTACCAACCCTGGCTTCCTGCTCCTAGTCTCTCAATAGACTTCATAAGCCACCTAAACACTCATGATTCCCAAAATGCTCTATCCAGCCCAAGCCCTGAGTTTCTCCATGCACATCAAATTCAACACTCTCCAAAACGGAATTTGGTTGGCTCCCTCCAAAAATACGTTTCTCTTCCAAACTCCTGAAATTCAGTCGACAGCACTCCGCATGCGTGCTTCAGTCACTTCAGTTGCGTCCAAATCTTTGCCACCCTGTGGACTGTAGCTCTCCAGGCTCCTGTCTATGGGATTCTCCAGGCAAGAATACTGGAGTGAGATGCCATGCCCTCCTCCAGGGGATCGTCTCAACCCAGGGATAGAACCGTTGCCTCTTTTGTCTTCTGCCTTGCAGACACATTCTTTACCTGCTGTTACCAGGATAACAGCAGTAGAGATCACTACCACTCAACTAATTGCTCAAGTTAAAATTCAAGGCGCATCCTCAATTTCTTCTTCTTTTTTCAGCCCTCATCCAAATGCTAACCTCCTCCTCCAAAACACCTCTCCGATTCTGTCCACGTCTCTCCATCCCATGGCTAATGCCTCGGTGCAGGCCACCATCAGCCTTCATCCCACCTCCAGTCTCTACTGCCCTTCTCCCAGATCTCTGCAAAATATGAATGTGATCAACTCATTCGTCAATTCAAATTCATGGCTTCCTCTCAAAACAAGTTTCAATTTCTTAACAGGGCCTATACGGCCCTTAAGTGTTCAGAACCGTGTCTCTCTTACAGACTGCTGCCTCTGCTATGAACTCTACACAACTTTGACAACACGTTTGTTCTTGCCTCTGCACATGCTGCCATCGCTTCATTCATTCAATACATTCAGGGAGGGCTCGTGAGGAAAACAAAGAAAATCTCTACCCTCAGAGAGTTTAACAGAGAAAGACAACCTTCAGTCCCAAATCGCCATAGGAAGACCCTTTAAAGAGTGCTGACGAAAAAGCCAGGGGAAGCCTCGGCCTGGTGCGCTCGGCCTCCATACCCAGAGCCCACATACCCGGGGCACCTCCGGTCGCCCCGTCCCCTGCACAGGCCCCTCACCGGCCTCGTAGCCATCATCCCGCTTCTCCCGTTTCACGCGCCGCTCGGAGGGCTCTGTCTGGCTGCGCTCCCGCCCGTGCGTGCTGCTGCGGGCCTCATTTTCGGCCCCGCGCCGCCCGCTCCCGCGCTCGCTCCCACGCTCTCGGCTTCGCTTCCGTCGTTCGCCACCGCTACTGCCGCCGCCGCTGCTCCGATGCTTGTGTTTTTTGTGCTCCCGGTGCCTAGGCGGCTGTTCGGTAGCGCCCCCGGTGCTGGCCGCTGCTGTAGTTCCTGCCGCCTCCTTTTCCCCGCGGTGCTTCTTTGACGAACCCATGGTGATCTGTCCACCCCGAGCCCGGCCGCCGCCGAGCCCCGACGACGCAAAATGGGAACACTTCCGGGTCGCCCGACACCCGGTGTCCTGTTGCCGGAAACCAAGAGCGGCTGCTTCCGTCGTTTTCTTCGGAGCCCTCCCCAAAGGCTCATGGGAAGGCCGGGATCTGAACCCGACTGCGCAGTCGCAGCCGGCAGAGCCGGGGAAGCCGTCTTTGAGCCGGGGGGTCGACTGCGCATGCGCGCCTCAAGGTTCGCGACTGGGTCTGGAGAAGACAGTATCCCAGAATGGGACCTAGGGACGATCCAAGCCAGGATCGCCAGAGCTGGAAGCCTCTTCCCGGCTTCCCTCCGCTTTCACACCCTCAGTTACGGATGTTCACTGGCTCACGGACTCCCTGGGCAGGGCCCACCTCTCCAGTGGCGTCCTCCTAGTGTACTGCCTGGGGTCGTGGCTCCATCGGGTGTTAAACGACGTAGCATGTTCTCCCGAGGCCCCCAGCTCCACAGTCCAGCTTCCTTCCAACCCCTACATCTAGTATTGTCTGCCAACGCTGCCTTGCCACACTCCTTGGATTGGGTTTTTTAACCTGAGCTCTGTGACTGCCCCGGAGGTCAAGTTGAGTTTCTGTGTATCTGTAAACCCCCTGAAATTGAATGCAAAATTTGGCACATCCGTGTGTGTGTGAGCTTTTCTTTTTCTTTTCCTCTGAGGAGACTGTAACTTGTAGTTACTTAAGTGTAAAAGCTCAGTTCACACAATTCCTCCTGACACCCCCACTTGCCAGTTGCTCGATCTGCCAGCCCATCTGTTAGGGTGTGATTATGCGCCCTTTTAAAGGCCCGCCCCCTACCCCACAGGACTGGGCGTTCCCAAAGGCGGAAGGCATTCTGTCCTGTTCACTCTTGAATTTCCAGGACCCAGCATTGGTAGGAGTTGCAGCTGTTCCTCTTGGGAGATGCCCCACTCACTTCTCTGGGCAGAGACAGAGCCGTGTGTGCTGGGCGGGGCCGTCGGAACAGCCAGAGTTCCTGGGGGATGTGAGCACAAGCCAAGCGTGCTGCATACCCACCTGCCGCGGCCTACTCCCAACCCACAGCCACTTCCCACCACTGCCAGAAATCCCACACTGTGTTTTCCACAAAGCATTTAATTTTTCTCTCAGGGACTCAACTCTTGGTCTGGATTTGGGGCGAAGTGCTGGTCAGCCCGGCTGCCAGTGTGTTCCATCTTTGGGGGGCTCTGAGAAGAGGGCTCCATTCTCGCCCCCACTGACCTGTGGCTCCTTAAAGATGAAGACACAGATAGAGACCACTGAGCTCTGCAACTCCCCACCCCCGTAACCAAGGAGACCTGGGCTGTAGGAGGGGCAAGGCCTTCATCACCAAAGTCAGTGGTTTCAAATGTGGCTCTTATACTCTGAGACCCTGAGTGAGAGACTACCCCCGCCCCCCAAGCCTGATAACCTCTGCTCTGCGCCAAGTTGTTCCAAAGTGTAAGCGTTCGGTGGGGAAATAACCTTGGCCCTGCCTTCCTCAGGTGACATGGAGGACAGGGCCCGGGGACGGCCCTGCTGACTGCGAAAGCTAGACTGAGTCTCCCGACCAGGGAGTGGACCGGGCAGGACGGATGTCTAAATTCAGGGTGGACCCATGCGGCTGCAGGGGAGACGGCCGCTGAGTGAGACCCCGCGGGGCAGGGTGCTGGCGGCCGTGCCCTATCTCCCCACAGCTGGGCCTCACCTGTGCCTCCTGGGGGCGCCCTCCGTTTCCCCTTTGCCCGCCTCGGCCAGCAGCTGCTCCTCATCCAGTCCCAGTGCCGACAGCACCTGGGAGAAGCGCCGGGTCACGTTGAGCCGGGCATTGGCCTGAGGAGAAAGCAGAGGGGTCCCCTCTCTCACCTGGGCTGCCCCGAGGACACAGGGAGACTCTGATTCCAGGGGGTCCCAGGGCTTTTCAAGGGTCAAAACTGAGGGGGCCCCTCCCGCCTCATCTCCCTACCCTCTCGGCCGGTGAGAAGCTCTGCTCTCGGGGCTCCCACACGCTTGCCCAGGTGCCAGCCTCACCTGCATGGCCTGCTGGAACAGGTAGGGCCGGGCCTGCACCCGGTGCTGGATGCCTTGCAGCTCTGCCTGGTACGCAACAAAGCGCTGTCGCTCCTGGCGCCTGAGGGGAGACGGGCCTCTGGGCAGCTGACCGGTGACTCGTGCCATCCCCACTCATGAGCCCTCACTAAGGACTTCCTGTTTGTCCTCCTGCCCTTAGCTTTACAAAGTCATTTCATTTCCGTCTTCGGCTGGGATTCCCCCTGACGTGAATGGAGTGAGAATCGTCTGCCGCCATTTTGTCCATGACACGCCTGAGGCTTAGGAGGGTCGAGGGACTTGAGGATGCACAGTTGGGAAGTGAGGGACTGGGCACGGAGCCTGGGTCTGCAGACCGTGTCAGGCTCGCCCATCCTCCCAGCCATCCCCGAGGAAGAGGGGCCAGCACTGGCTTCTGAGCGACTGGACGTCTGCGTGCACAGCCCTGCCTTCCCCGAGTCCACCCCTGCACCCTCTCTGCCTGTGAGGAGAAGCTGTGACTGTTGGCTGTGGCTTTGGGCAAGATCACGCTCTGGACCCTGGGTTCAGTTTTCTTCTCTGTACTATAGCCAGTATGGGACAAGCCTGCCACTATTCTCTGTGCTTCTTGTAAGCCGATAGTTTAGAAAATGGGACAGTGAAACTAAAGGAATGTATTGCAAATGACGAATTGATGCTTTTGAACTGTGGTGCTGGAGAAGACTCTTGAGAGTCCCTTGGACAGCAAGGAGATCNCCAGTATGGGACAAGCCTGCCACTATTCTCTGTGCTTCTTGTAAGCCGATAGTTTAGAAAATGGGACAGTGAAACTAAAGGAATGTATTGCAAATGACGAATTGATGCTTTTGAACTGTGGTGCTGGAGAAGACTCTTGAGAGTCCCTTGGACAGCAAGGAGATCAAACCAGTCAATCCGAAAGGAAGTCAATCCTGAATATTCACTGGAAGGACTAATGTTGACGCTGAAGCTCCAATACTTTGGCCACCTGACACGAAGAGCCAACTCACTGGAAAAGACCCTGATGTTGGGGAAGATTGAGGGCAGGAGGAGGAGGGAACAACAGAGGATGAGATGGTTGGATGGCATCACCCACTCAATGGATATGAGTTTGAGCAAACTCTGGAAGATAGTGAAGGACAAAGGAGCCTGGTGTGCTGCAGTCCATGAGGTTGCAAAGAGTCGGACACAACTTAGCGATTAAAAAACAACAAACTGCAAGTGAAAGAACACATCCAGAAAGATCCAGATTCCACTGGAGAAGCACGATCCCATTTACAAAAACCCAGTTGGCGCGCTTGTCAGAAATCTGTCGGCTCTACAAGCTGCAAGTCCTGGCCGTGAGAAGGGTCCTCTGACCGTATCACATGTGGGACCAGGCATCCTTCTGCCGAGCACACGAGAGAGGCCGAGGGTTGTGGTGGCAGCAGGACAGGAGGGAAGAGGCACACAAGACTGAGCCTCTGCTAGGAGCCTCTGGCAAATGTGCAGGGCCCCATGGGAAAGCACACTGGCTTGCTGGGCCAGGACCCTTGGCTATGTGCCAGGTAAAGAAACTTCCTCCATTCAAGAAAAAGATGGACTTGAAAACCATGACCGGGAACAGAAGTCACTGCGAAGAAGAGTCTTCGTCATTTAAGAGGGGATTTTACAGCAGTTTCAAGGAGCAGGGGTGGGGAAAGCCTGAGCTATATCTCTGTCTTGCCCATGATGTCGTGTACATTTTTCCTGTGTGGTTCTTGGGTCTATTTCTGTTAGAATTGAGAGGAAGCCCATGTCTGGGAGCTCTAAGTGAGAAAGGAAGTCGTGTCAGTGGGTTTTCGCCCTGTCTATTCTCTCAGAATAAAAGGAAGGTTCGGAGCCTCCCCGCCACAGGGCAGTGCCTTTTGTGCCCTCCCTTCATGGAAGAGCAGAATCTTGCATGCAGCACGGAGCTAAGGCCAAGGGCTGGAAGCACCGAGACACCCTCCATGGGAAATATCTGCTCCCAAGTAGAAAATGAAAGGATTGTGTTTGGAACACTCCTCTCACTGACACCTGCCCCTGGAGTCGGAGCCTTCTGCTTCCTGCCTTGTGAGAAAAAAAAAAAAAAAGTGAACTTGAAGTCCAGCAGGGAGAAGGCATCTCCTGGTTCACTGATCAAGGATTCCTCATCGGCAAAGTTGGGGGTGATATGGCTGAGCCTCAAAGAGTAGGTGATCGGAGCCCCACTGGATCCTCAGTGGCCCCATCTCAGGGCAGGAACCCCCTGGTCTCTCAGCAGTACCCCACTCCCCTTGACCTAGTGCTTCTCCCCAGGTGGAAGGGCTGCCTTGGTGCCAGCTGCACCCTAGAGGAGCTCAGTGTCAGTGGCCAGTGATCATATTTCTTTGAGTTATCTGGTTCACCAGCTTGGGCTTTGCAGGGAAGATCCTGGTATGCTGTATCTGGAGACTGGGCATTTGAGCCCTTCATGGCGGCCGAATGGCTGCCTGGGTTGGAATCCCAGCACTGCTGCTCACCTGTGACTTTTGACAAATTATTTAAGCTCTTGGAGCTTCCTTCATCTGTAAAATTATGGGAGTGGTGATAATACATATTTATGAATCTAAAAAAGATTTGCTTTTAAATCTTAATTTGCTTTTTTATGATCAAAACATAGGAAGAAAATGAAACGGATGACTCTGAACCACGAACAACGGCTGTCTCCAGGAATCAGACCATAGGCACTATTCACATTCTCTACAAACTATCTCTGTAATACAAGAATTTTTATAGTATGCACACCTGGCATCTGAAATCAGAAAACAAGATTTGAAAGTGTGATGATGCATGTAGAATAATTCAAACTTGAGCCTTTGATAGCTGTTGGGATGGTTATTATTAACCAGGTGACCTTGGGAATTCCCTGGCTGTCCAGTGGTTCGGGCTCCATGCTTCCATTGCAGGGACCTGGGTTCAATCCCTGGCCAGGGAACTAAGATCCCACATACCACAAGGTGAAGCCAAAAAATAAATAAATAGCAGGGCGACCTTGTCCCAGCCCCTTTTCCTCCTGGGCCTCAGTGTCTTCATCTGTAATGTGGCCCGACCTGCCTACCTGGCAGGGAGGATGGTCCTGGGGGCTCAGCCCACCTGGGTGGGGTGAGGGCGGGGTCTCCTTGGTCCTTCTGTCTGACACTTAGCACTACCTCCCTGTCCTCTCCCCTCCAGGCCCCCCACAACCCTGGGCTTCCTACCTCAGCTCCTCCAGCTTGCGCTGGGCAGCCCCTGGCCCCCGGCTCCCTCTGGGTGCGTAGGCTGCCAGGCAGCGCGCCACCTGATGCTGTACTTGCTGCTCCCGGGCCCGCCGCACCTCAGCCTGCTGCCGCTCCTCCCGCTGCTGCCGCTCCCAGGCCCGCAGCAGGTTTCTTGGGTGGAGAGGAGAGGAAAAGCGGAGGGGTGGGAGAAGTTTGCAGGGAACAGGAGCCTCATGGAGGCCCAGGGGTAGGTAGGGGCCTACGGGGACCTAGAAGGAGAGATTTTCACAGTCCAGAGAGCCAGGGGCCTAGGGAATGGGATTTGTCGTGGAAATCGAATTGGATGGAGGCTGCCTCTAGGAGCTCAGCCCTCAGGCCTAGCTCAGGCCTTTCTCAGCTCTTCCTGGAAGCCTTCTGCCTACTCCAGCCAGTGGTGTGCTCCAACTCTGACCGTCTTCAGCCTTGTGGAGCTCGGCACACACACCTGTGACCTCGTCTTCCCCTTGCAAAGCAGCTTTCCTGGACAGAAGGGCCCAGATCTTTCTTTCTCTCACCCTCATATCTAGTAGGAGCTAGAGTAATGCCTGTTGGTGTGAGGGACAGACAGATGAGTGAATGGGAAAGAGAAAGAAATGGTGACAGGATCCGTGGGTGTAATGGATGAATGGTGTGGATGGTTGAATAGACAGAACCTAGTCCACCTGAAACACCCTTCCCTCAGGTCTGATGATCAGTTCCTCTTGCCAGTCAGGTCTTTGCTCAAAGGTGGGAGAAAGTGAGACCTCAGCACCCCATCTACTTCCCAGAGATTTTCCATCTCCAGCTCTACATTTTGTTCATTTCTTTACTGTTTATCCTTCTTTCCAAGTAGAATGTAAGCCTCATGAGAGCAGGATTCCTTGTCTGTCCTCTTCACTGCCAGTGTATCCCCAGCACATAAAACAGTGCCTAACATAGACGGAAACTCAGTATGGGTGAGTTCATGCATAATTGTTGTCATTCTCTCCCTGAGTTGTGTCTGACTGTTTGTGACCCCTTGGACTGCAGCACACCAGGCTCTGCTGTCCTTCACTATCTTCGGATTTTTCGCAAATTCATGTCCATTAAGAAGTGACACTACCATCTAACCATCTCATCTTCTGCTGCCCACTTCTCCTTTTGCCTTCAATCTTTCCTAGCATCAGGGTCCTTTCCAATGAATTGGTTCTTTGCATCAAGTGGCCAGAATACTGGAGTTTCAGATTCAACATCAGTCCTTCCAGTAAGGACATGAATCATGGTCAGATAGAAAGATGGACAGGTAGACAAACAGAGGGGTAAGTGCAAATATACGCTCAGCACAGGTTTATTGAGCACCAACTCTGTGCGGACCCTTTTAGGGCACCAGATGGGGGCTGTTATCAAAAAGATCCAGCCTTCACTTTGTGCAAAGGGATAGACAGATAGCCCGGCACCTTCCCAAGGGATCTGGGCTTTGTCCTTGGGGCACTGGGGAGCATAGGAAGATCTCAAGCAGGGATGACAGGGGCAGACTCAAGGGGTGCTACCACAATGCTGAGTGGATCTCCACACTCCTAACTGGTCGCCAAGACCCACTAAGCCAGCCTCCAAATATCCTTTCAGATAAATCCTTCTCTCTTCACTCACATGACCACCTGGTTCAAGCCTTTGCCTAGATATTGCCAGAAGCCCCCACCCCATTCTTCCCTCCTGTTCCCACTGTCTCTTGTTCAAGCCCCAGGGATAGTAATGATCTCTAACTCTTCTGCCATTGTCCCTGCTTTCCGCATCTGTCTCCTTTTCCAGCTGACTTTGAGCTTCTTAGGGATGAAACCAAGTCTTTTTACCTTTATATCCTGAGTACCCATGAGCAGATACCCAGTGTATGCTGCATTTAATCACTTAGCTAATAGATTAATGAATGGGTAGAAGTGAGTGAAAAGTGGCTTATGTCAATAAACAGCTGGCCAAGGGGATGGATGGATGAATGGATGGATGGATGGACGGACGGATGACTGGATGATCAGAAAGACTAGTGAATGGATAAATGAAGGGATGAATGAGAGGATGAATGGATGAGTGTCTCTTGGAGATCTAGCTCCTTCTCTAGTCCCTGTGGTTCGCTCCCACCCTCCTTCTTCTCCACCTCACCTGGTGGCCTCCTGTCGTTTGTGGAAGGTGCGGTTAGGGAAGTTTGCAAACAGAAAAGTCTCATCATCTCCCAAGGCGTGGGCCTTCCTGCTCCAGTTGGAGGCCTGAACAGCAGCCCGCAAAGACTTCCAGGGCTGTTTCCCGGGGCCTGTCCGCAGAGGGACAAGTCAGGGGCTATTGATCCTCCTGTCCCCTTGGGCAATCCCTCCCCACACCTGAAGCCCAGCCCGGCTGTGTCTGAACGCCTGGCCCAGGTCGCTGGCTCTGGCCCCTTTCCACACTGTGTGACTTTGTGGGGAACCTGGGCTTTGAACCCCGGGACTCACCACAGTCCAACTCCTGCTGCAGCTGCCTCTGCAGCTTCTCCAGGTCCCACGGCCCCTCCAGCTCGTTGGCCCTTGGCTTCCTCCTCTGTGGTCCTCGGAGGGTGGTGGAGCTGGAAACGCTCTCCAAGCCCCGCACTTCACTCTCGTCCCAGGCCTCCTCGCCAGAATTCCGCCCCTTTCTTCGAGAACTGGCCCTCCTTCTCCGGGGCGCCCGGTGTTCCCTGTCCTCGGCCTCCTCTGTGGCCTCTGAAAACTGCTCCTCCTCCAAGATCAACCCCTTCCTGGGGAGCTGGGGCAGTTCCCCCGAAATCAGACCCCTCTCGGCCTCCTCGGCTCCCGGACCTTCCGACTCAGATTCCTCGGGCTCCGACCCGGACCCCGAGGACTTCCTGGGCGACTGCAGGCCTCCCTCCCCGGGCAGCTCCAGCTCCTGGCTCGTCCCCCTGCCCGGAGGGATGGAGGTGCAGCTGCAGGCCCTGAACTGCTGTCTCCTCTCTTGGTTCGGCCCCTCTGTCTTCCAGCAGAAGCCGTGGGCCGCTGGGAGGGCGGTCGTGGACTTGCGCCGGGACTTGTAGTGATGGACCGCTGGGGGCAAGGGCAGGGCCTGGTGGCCAGGGGCCGAGATGGAGCTCAGCTGATGCAAGGCCCGGCCATCTGTGGTGAAACTCTCCCAGGCCCACTGGAAGGGGAAGGAAGTTTTCCGAGGAGGAGAGGGGACGAGACTGAGGAGGGAGAGGGCAGGGGGCAGGAGTCAGGGCCCGGATGCTGGCCCCCAGTGGGGCCTGGCCCCCTGCATCCCTCCTGGCCCTCCACAGCTACTTACTCCTCAGCTTCCGCAGAGCTTTGCCCTCTCTCGTTCCGGCCTCTGAGCCTCCGGTCCTTCTTTGGTGTCTGCCCCGCGCTCTGAGACCTCTGCTTCTGGGCATGGATAAGACTATCACCGCTCCCAAGACTCCTCTGGGCGAAGGTAGGAGAGGAGGCCGAGCTCTGAGCCACTCACCCAGGTGACAGTACTGTGCACCCTGCCTGGCCCCTCTGGGCCCTTGTTACCCCTGGAACTGACAGATCACAACCTGAATTATTAATTTTAGAATAGCAACAGTGGCGGTCTAGTGGTTAAGAACCCGCTCGCCGGTGCAGGGAACCCGGGTCTGATCCCTGGTCTGGGAACATCCCACACGCTGCAGAGCCACGGTACCTGTGGAATGCAACTAAGGAGCCTGCACGCTAGAGCCCATGAGTCGCAGCTACCGGGCCGGCACGGCGCAACTGCGGACGCTTCAGCACCTGGAGCCTATGCTGCGCAGCAAGAGAAGCCACTGCAATCAGAAGCCCGAGTGCCGCAAGGGAGAGCAGCCCCCACTCCCTGTACCTAGAGAAAGCCCACCTGCAGCAACAAAGGCCCCGAGCAGCCAAAAGTAAGAAAACAAACCTTAAAAAGCAGCAGCGCTATTCACCGAGCACCTGCTGCATGCCCAGGACTTTCTTGCATTAACTCACTTAACCTTCCTTCCCAAGGACTCTATGGGGCTTCCCAGGGGGCTCTAGTCATCAAGAATCTACCTGCCAATACAGGAAACGCAAGAGGTGTCAATCCCTGGGTCAAGAAGATGCCCCGGAGAAGGAAATGGCAACCCACTCCAGTATGATTGCCTGGAAAATTCCATGGACAGAGGAGCCTGGCAGTACGCTCCATGGGGCCTCAGAGAGTCAGACTTGACTGAGCTATTGAACTCACACGTGCCCACGCGCACACATACACACACACAAACACACACACAAGGATCCTATGAGGTCCTTGCTTACGCTCACCTAGATCATGCAGATGAGAACACTGAGGCTCAGAGAGGTGAAGTCCCTTGACTAAAGTCACACAGCTGGGAAGCAGAGCCAGGACCTAACATGTGGACTGTCCTAGAGCCCAGATTTGCCCCCTTTCCCCTGGGCTGCCTCTGGGCCCTGGACAGGTCTTCTCAGTGCCCCACAGGGCTCTGGCCTTGCAAAGCCAAGGAGGGAAAAGCTCATCATTTTTCCTGAAACCCAAATCCTCCCAATTTGCCAAAACTGCCCCATCAGAAGCCTGGGAGTCATAACTGGGCATCATCCTCCCCTTCACCCCACGTCCCTGCCCGCCTCGGACCTCCCTGACTCTCTCCTGGGCCTCGGCTCCAATCTTGTGGCCTCCCTCAACCTTGACTTCCCACCCAAGAGAGCCAGCCAGTCCCCCCTCAGGGCCCCTTCTCACCTGCTCAGTGTGGGCGGTGCTTGAGAGAAGCTTGAGCAGACCTGTGGTGGCCCCCGGAGCCTGCTGCCGTGTGTCTTGCCCAGGTCTCCCGGAAGAAGTCCTGACCAACTGTTGGTGGGCGTTTAGCATATTGGTGTCTTGCCCCATCCCCCACCCCCATCTGCCAACCTTGGAACTGCCTGGCCCACCATCTCTATGGCAACCAGTCCTCAGCTTGTCTCAAGGGCTCTGGCAAAAGCAGGCCAGGAAGGCTCTATGTAAGGCCAGCTTCCTTCCAGAGGGGAGAGTTCGGCAGGATGCTGAGGAGGCCAGGCCTGGGAGTCCAGAGATCCAGGCCAAGTCCTGCAGGGCTTCCTATGGACTCGGTATAATCCCCCTACCCTTGCTCAGCCTGTGTTTCTCCATCTCTCAAAGGAATCTCTGGACCATCCATCCCAAAGGGTCTTCACACCCTGTGAAGACAGCAGATAGTACCTGCCATGTCCCTCTCCCCCTATCTGCCTCCTGGTTTAAAAAAAAAAAAAAAAAAGATATCTTATTATAACTAAAAATAAAAAAATCTTTTGGCCATGCCACATGCAGGATCATAATTCCTCCACCAAAAGTTGACTTTCCTGGTGGCTCAGACGGTAAAGAATCCACCTGCAACGCAGGAGACCTGGGTTCAATCCCTGAGTCAGAAAGATCTGGAGAAGGGAATGGCTACTCACTCCAGTATTCTTGCCGGGAAATCCCATGGCCAGAGGAGCCTGGAGGGCTACAGTCCATGGGGTCGCAAAGAGTCACACACGACCGAGTGACTAACACGTTCACTTTCTTCAAGGATCAAACCTGTACCCCTTGCATTGGGAGCATGGAGCCTTAACCACTGGGAAGACAGGGAAGCCCCCTCGTTGTAAGTTTAACTGAGTTGTCCCGATTACCTCTTTGACCCGCTCTCCTGGGCTCATCCTGTGAGCCGCTTGTTTCTGTTCATGGCCGCGTATTATGCTTCTGGGCTTTTCTTTATTAACTTGTGCAGGAGTTCTGTATTCACTAGATTGCAACCAGCTGTCTGTCAATATTATCTCTGAGGGCCTTTGTGGAGCAGAAATCCTTAATTTTTTTCATTTTTCAAAATTGAAGTATAGTTTAATTACAGTGTGTTAAGTACTGCTGGACAGCGAAGTGACTCAGTCATACATGTGTATCTCTATCCTCTTTCATATTCTTTTCCATTATGGTTTACCACGGGACGTTGAGTATAGTTCCCTGTGCTACATAGTAGGAGCTTGTTGCTTATCCATTCTATACATACCAGTTTGCATCCGCTAATCCTAAACTCCCAATACAACCCTCTCCCACCCTCCGCCCCCTTAGCAACCAGCAGTCTATTCTCTGCGTCCCTGATTCGGAGAAATCCTGAATTTTGATGTAGTCAGATCCATAAAGGTTTTGCATGAGGGTTTGCCTTTTGAATGTCTTAAGTCCTTACCCTACTCTGAGGTGGGGCCTTCTCCTATATTTTATTCTAGTAGATCATAACTTAGCAAAAATGCTCTACACTTTTCCTTTTCTGATACTGTCCTTATCTGGTTTGGGAGTCGTATGAGGAAGTGGGCAGCCTCTTCTCATTCTCTGTTTTCTGGAACAGCTAGTATAAGATAAGGACCATCTGTTCCCCTTCTACTGGGACTCTTTTGCACTGGAGTTTTAGATTATAATTTTCTTTACTGGCTATTGATCTATTTTTTCTGAAAAGGCCTTTATGTTAAGTTTTTATTTTTACTGACATACAATCATTTGTAATATTCTTTGATATTTTGACATTTTAAACTTCTGTGGGGGCTCAGAGGTCGGATCATGTAGGGCCCGGTGGCTGTGGGAAGGTCTTGGGATTTGCCCTAAACATGATGGGAAGGGTGAAAGGATATTGTTATAGAAGAAACCATTTTGCCAACACAAAACTCCCAGTCTGCTTCAAGATTATGAAGGGTTGGAAGGTGGATTCTAAAAAGGGAATTTTGTGATGAGCCTGGGGCTGGGGCTGGGGGCTGCTTTCAAATCCTAAATCTGGGGAATCTGAGCCGGGCTCCCTGAGATCCTGGCAGGCCAGTGGGTCAAGTGTACAGGAGACTTCCAGAAAGACTTCGGAGCCATGGTCAGAAAGGCCAGCACTCTGAGGAAACATGGCACAGGAAGTCAAGACTTCATCTGGGGGCAGGGAGATTTCCTTACGGATTTCCCAGGGACAATGGGAGACAAAAATTATCTTTTATTATACCCCATGCATCTCGTTTGGTCAGGGAGAAGAGGCGATGGGCTTCTCCGATACCGCTGATGGTAAAGAATCCACCTCCCAGTGCAGGAGATGCAAAAGACACAGGTTCGATCCCTGGGTCAGGAAGATCCCCTGGACTAGAAAAGAAATGGCAACCCACTCCAGTATTCTTGCCTGGAATATTCCATGGACAGAGGAGCCTGGCAGGCTGTAGTTCATGGAGTCGAAAAGAGTCAGACATGTGAGCACACAGGTGGCAGAGGCGGTGAGAGGAGCTGGCTCAGGGTTTTTTTTTTTTTTTTTTTTAACATTTTTGTTTATTTTAATGCATTTAGTTTATTTGGCTGTCCCAGGTCTTAGTTTCGGTACACAAGGCCTTTGACTGGCCGCGGCACACGGGATCTTTAGTTGAGGTATACAGACTTTTAGTTGCATGACCTAATTCCCTGACCAGGGATCGAACCCTGGCCCCCTGTGTTGGACCACCAGGAAAGTCACCCTGATTGAGGTTTTTAAAATCTCCCTTTGGCTGCTGTGTAGAGACTAGACTGGAGGCCCAGGGTGGAAAGAGGGACTGTTGTCCAGGAGAGAGACAGGAGGACTTGGGCCACGGAGGCAGAGAGAGGAAAGAAGAGGAGAGGTCTGGAGACTGAGCCTGGGCCCGCCACCATTTAGAGATCAGAGGAAGACAGGGAAACTCAGCCATGGACACTGGACAAGAGAGGCTGGTAGCGGGGAGGTCAGCCCAGAGAGGGAGGGCTCCCAGCCAAGTGAAGTATGTGTTTCGAAAAGGAGTGGGTGATCACCTCTCACAAGAGGCACAGAGAGGTCAAGGCAAGGCTGACTGAGTGAACTAAATTTGGCAACCTCACTTGTTCCCTAGGCCCAACTCCAAAAACCAGACATATAAGGTGTATTACAGATGTTGGCTATTTATATGTGGCTGAAATTGGCCTCAGAAAAATATTCTTTCCCCTGAGGAACTTGTACCCTTTGTTATCTCTGGAAGGGGGAAGCTGAGTTACTACATGTCCCTTTTTTCTTTGGCTCCCTGGAAGCTCAAAACCAAATTTGATCTGCAGATAATAGAATGCTTTATGTGTGCACGCTGTCACTTCAGTCTAGTCCAACTCTTCGTGACCCTATGGACTGTAGCCCCCAGGCTCCTCTGTCCATGGGGATTCCCCAGGCAAGAACTCTGGAGTGGGTGGTGATGCCCTCCTTCAGGGGATCTTCCCGACCCAGGGATCGAATTAGCGTCTCTTTCATCTTCTGCACTGGCACGTGAGTTCTTTACCACTAGCACCACCTGGGAAGCCCAGAGTGTCTTATGGGCTTTACTTAATAATAGATCTGCATATTTATATCTTTCTGTTCTTGCTCCAGATCTTCACATTTTCTTTTCAACTATCTTCTCACATTCCCGAGTCTCCATTTTTGTTTTGAGATTTTATCTTCTTTGTTCTTATCAGAAGTTACCTCACTTACATTGGGAATGAGGCAGGTATGCAAATTAATTCTACCATTTAGCAAATATATGGAGATGCCTTATACTAGTTAAGTTTCTTTGGTTTGCAACTGACAGAGCTAAATTAAGCCAAAAGGATAAAATAAGTAATTGGCTTATTTTACTAATGAATAAAAATGGCCTGACCTCAATTTTGCCTGGATTGAAAGATTTGAGCCCCTTTGCATGTGTGTGTGGATGCGTCTGTGCGTGTGTGTGTGTGTGTGTGTGTGTCTGTGTGTACGGCACATGCGTGTATGTGTGTGTCTTTCTCTCTTCCTCATTTCATCGTCATTTCTCTCTCTGTGTTGGCTTCATTTTCTCCAATGGGAGTGTCGGCTGCAGGCAGCACCAGATTTCTGTCCTTGGCCCTTTGCCACCAGAGTAGCGAGAGGACTCTTCCCAAGTGGATTCTGACATTTCCTGCCTTGAGTCTCATGGCCACCCCTGAACCAATCACAGGCACCTAGTGGGACAAGGACTGTGACCCGCTGTACTGTGGCACATTCTGGGTGGAGTGGGAGGAACAGTGTTCTAAGGATAGAAAACAGTATGGAGTTTCCTCAAAAAAATTAAAAATAGAACTACCATACAATCCTGCAATTTCACTCTTGGATATTTATCCACGAAAACTAAAACACTAATTCTAAAAGATATATGCGGCCCAATGTTCAACACAGCGCTATCTATAATTGCCAAGATATGGAAGCAACCTAAGTGCCCGTCGATAGATGAAGGGATAAAGCAGATGTGACACCTAAATAGATATTGATAGATACTAGAATATTTGCTAAGTCGCTTCAGTTGTGTCCAACTCTTTGCAACCCTATAGACTGTAGCCCACCAGGTTCCTCTGTCCATGGGATTCTCCGGGCAAGAAGACTGGAGTGAGTTGCCATTTCCTTAGCCAGATATTAGAATATTACTCAGCCATAAAAAAGAATGAAACCTTGCCATTTGTGACCAGACGGATGGAACAGAAAGGTATTATGCTAGTGAAATAAGTCAAAGAAAGACAGATACCCTATGTTTTACTTCATGAAATCTACAAAATAAAACTAATACAACAAAACAGAAATAGACTCACTGATAAAGAGAGCAAACTAGTGGTTGCCAGAAGAGAGTGGAGTGAGGGGATAGGCAGCTAGAAGGGGATTAAGAAGTGTCAACTGGGCTTCCCAGGTGGAGCAGTGGTAAAGAAACCCGCTGCCAATGCAGGATACTCAAGACATGCAGGTTCAGTCCCTGGGTCGGGAAGACCCCCTGGAGGAGGGCACAGCAACCCACTCCAATATTCTTCCTGGAGAATCCCATAGATAGAGGAGCCTGGCAGGCTACAGTCCATAGGGTCACAAAAAGTTGGACACAACTGAAGCAACTGAGCACAGACGCTTGCAAGAGGTATAAACAACCAGTTATATATGTATACATACATGTACACACACACACACATATAAAGTTAATAAAAACCTTGGGACTTTCCTGGTGTTCAGTGGTTAAGACTCCACATTTCCAATGCAGGGGGCACAGATTTGATCCCTGGGTGAGGAACTAAGATCCCACAGACTGAGGCATGGCCAGTTAAAAAAAAAATAAAGTCAATAAAATAAATGTCACAAGGATGTAATCTATAGCACAGGGAATATAGTCAACAATATTATAAATAACTTGATGGTAAGTATCTATAAAAATACCAAACCACTATCTTCTACACCTGAAACTAGTATAATATTGTAAGTCAACTATACTTGAAATTTTAAAAAGGGAAAATTTTAATTGCATTAAATTTTAAAAGGTTGGGGATGTGAGGTGAGGTGACTTGAAGGCGGATGGTCAGGGCAGACCTTAGTACAAAAACGTGCTTATCATGTCTCTATAGCAGATATCCTACAGATGCAGATATGAATATGATAAGCCTGCCTGCCTTGAGATGGCCACAGAGCAGTGAAGGCAGGTAAAACACACACACACGGTTGTAACCAAACCACCACATGGGCAGAACTTTGGAAGAGGGATGGGCAAAAGATGCGCGGAGTTCAAAGGAGAGAAGACTTCTGATTCTGGCCACAAACAAGTCAGGTGGATCCTTTGGCTGCAAACAACTGAGAAATTGGATTGTTGTTGTTCAATCGCTCAGTCATGTCCCACTCTTCATGACCCCGTGGACTGTAGAATGCCAGGCTTCCCTGTCCTTACCATCTCCCAGAGTTTGCTCAAATTCATGTCCATTGAGTTAGTGATCCCATCCAACCATCTCATCCTCTGTCGCCCCCTTCTCCTCTGCCCTCAGTCCTTCTTACCATCAGGGTCTTTTCCAAGGAGTATAAGAAACAACCCTGCTTTCAGATGTTAGAAAACTAGGAGCACAGGACTGTAACCCCTGAGAAAAGGGAAGCAGGAATAATTCCCAGAGCTCACACAGGTCTAGAAATCCTTATAAGATTCTCTCCAGTTAAAGTAGAGAGATTTCACTGAATACACAGAAAATTCAGTAGAGAACCCAGAAGAGCCATGTCTTAGAAGTGAGCCTAAATCAGCCCCTAATGAAGGCTACTCTAGACTCACCATTCAGGAGCTTGTACCAAGTCTCAAAATGATCAGGCTAACCCAAGAGTAACAACCCAATTGCCAGGAAGAGTCCAACGCTCTTTAAAGAAATTCAGTGAAATCCAGATCAATAATGTAAAATTTGCAATGCAATGTGTGGCATCCAATAAAAAAATTAACAGATATACAAAGAAGAATACTCTGATTAATAACCAGGAGAAAATATCTGTCAATTAAAACAACCCAGAAGATGGCAATACTCTCCACACCAACTTCACTCAATCTCTATTGAAATCTCAGCTGCCTTTTACAGGAACTGACAAGCTCATCCTAAAATTTACATGCAAAGTCAAGGGGCCCAGAATAGCCAAACAATCTCGAAAAAGAACAAAGTTAGAAGACTTACACTTCCTGATTTGAAAACTTAGTGCAGGGACGTCCCTGGTGGTCCAGTGGTTTTTCCATTTCACTAAGATCCCGCCTGCTGCATGGCACGGCCAAAAAAAGAAAAAAGAAAGAAAGAAAACTTAGTGCAAACCTGTCTATATAACCCGGCAATCTTGATTCCAGCTTGTGAGTCATCCAGCCTGACATTTTGCATGATGTACTCTACATATAAGTTAAATAAACAGGGTGACAATATACAGCTTTAACGTACTCTTTTCCCAATTTTGAACCAGTCCATTGTTCTATGTCTGGCTCTAACTGTTGCTTCTTGTCCTGCATACAGATTTCTCAGGAAACAGGTAAGGTGGTCTGGTATTCCCATCTCTTTAAGAATTTTCCACAGTTTTTTGTGACCCACAATGCCAAAGGCTTTAGCATTGTCAATGAAGCAGAAGTAGATGTTTTTTGGGAATTCCCTTGCTTTTTCTAGGATTCAACAGATGTTGGCAATTTGATCTCTGTTCTTTTGCTTTTTCTAAATCTAGCTTGTACATCTGGAAGTTCTTGGTTCACATACTGCTGAAGCCTAGCTTGAAGGATTTTAAGCATAGTCTACTAGCATATGAAATGAGTGCAATTATACGGTAGTTTGAACATTCCTTGGCATTGCCTTTCTTTGGGATTGGAGTGAAAATTGACTTTTTCCAGTCCTGTGGCCACTGCTGAGTTTTCCATATTTGCTGGCATATCGAGTTCAGCACTTTCACAGCATCATCTTTTAGGATTTGAAGTAGCTTACCTGAAATTCCATCACCTCTACTAGCTTTGCTCATAGTATTTTTTCTAAGACCCACTTGACTTCACATTCCAGGACGTCTGGTTCTAGGTGAGTGATCACACCATCGTGGTTATCCAAGCTATTAAGGCCTTTTTTGTATAGTTCTTCTGTGTATCCTTGCCACCTATTCTTAATCTCTTCTGCTTCTGTTAGGTCCTTACTATTTCTGTCCTTTATCATGCCCATCCTTGCAAGAAATATTCCCTTGATATCTCTAACTTTTTTTTTTTTTTACAAGATCTCTAGTCTTTCCCATTCTATTGGTTTATTCTATAATGGAAAGAATATAAAAAAGAATATCTATCTATCTCTCTATATATGCATAACCAAATCACTTTCCTATATAGCAGAAATTAGCACATTGTAAATCAACTATTCTTCAATGAAATAAAATTTTAAATAACTTGTGCTTCAAAGGACACCATCAAAAAAGTGAAAAGACAGTCCATAAAAATGGGAGAAAATATTTACAAATCATATATCTGATAAAAGAGTAGAATCTAAAATACAATGGACTTCCCAGGTGGCTCAGTGGTAGAGAATCTTCCACAGTACAGGAGACACAGGCTCGATCCTTGGGTCAGGAAGAGCCCTGGTAAAGAAAAAGGCAACCCAGGCCAGTATTCTTGCCTGGAAAGTCCCATGGACCAAGGAGCCTTGGTGGGTTATAGTTGATGGGGTCGCAAAAGAGTTGGACATGACTGAGCGACTAAACAAGAACGACGTGGGAGTCTTTAAGACATACCAGGCTTGGGCCCTCATCTAGTTAGATCAGAATCTCTGGAGATGGACCCTGGGCATCAGTCACCTGCCAAGATCCCCAGTGATTCCAATATGTGGTCAAAGGTGAGACCCCTGTCCTCATCAAAGGTCAGGTACACGGAGGCCAGGAGCTGAGTTTGTTCACAGCCTAAGACCAGAGTCTAGAACAGCCTAGCACAAAGTAGGTGGTTGGCAGATATCTATAAATATCTCCGTGCATGCGTGTGTGCTCAGTGGCTTCAGTCATGTCCAACTCTTGGCGACCCTATGGGCCATAGCCTGCCAGGCTCCTTCTTCCATGGGATTCTGGAGTGGGTTGCCTTGCTCTCCTCCCAACTCAGGAATCAAACCTGCATTTCCTGCGTCTACTGCATGGCAGGTGGATTCTTTACCACTGAGCCACCGGGGAAGCCCAAATATCTCCATAAACAACCCTAATACGATGCTCATTTAATAAGGAAACTGAGGCACAGAGAGGCTGGGTTATTTGCTCAAAGCCACAAGGCTGGTAAGCAGTGCTTCTATAACCAAAATATTTAATACATGCAAGGAGTATCAGCCCAGAGCCAAGACTGTTCCTGGGAGGACTCCAGACCCTTGAGAATGATGGGAAGGTGGATCCCAAGTGGAAATGGGACCAGGTCAGAAATGAAATGGGGACTTAAGAGGAGGAATGGAGCCCCCACCCCAAAACTGATCAGCTTCCCTGCTTGACTTCAGCTGTGGCTCTAGACAAAGGTGGTGGGTGGAGGTGGGGAACCCACAGGCAGAAACAAAACTCAGAAAATTTAGGGGAATAGGAAAGTGAAACCAACTCCAGCACAGAGCAGGGGGTGGGAGAGAACTGGTGGCTGGAAACAAGGGCGGCACTCGCCCCTCCCCACCCCTGCCCCTCACTCAAATGGTCAGGGTCCCCTCACTGCACCCCTGCTTGCAGCTGCTTCCACACCCTGGCCTCCTCCCGGTTCCCAGAACACCCAGCACGCTGCTGCCCCCTCCGTCTCCCCCCTCCATGCCTGCTTTTCCTTCACAACACTTCCCACCCCACCCCCACACCCTGGGCAATGGTTCTCTGAGCGTCTGTTCACCAGAGCAGGTTGTTGTTTTCCTTTTGTGCTCTTGTCCCCAGAGCCCAGAGCAATACCTGGCACAGAGTAGGTGCTCAGGAAATCTTTGTTGAGTGAGTGAAGGAAGGAGACACCTATGAGCCCAAGAACACCACAGGGCCACTGTTTGGCTGTCTTTATAGACACTGTCTAGGAGGATCAATTGGTTTGGCCCTTTCTGAAGATGACAATTGACAATGCTTTTTGGTTTTGCTTTCAGCATGGGTTGCATGGACCTAGCAATCTAGCTCCTTGGTTTGGACATTCCAGGTATCCCCATGGTCCTAAAAAGCCTCCCTTTAAAATGGATCTTTCAGGGACTTTCCTGGTGGTCCGGTGGTTCAGACTCTGCTCCCAGTGCTGAGGGTGCACGTTCAATCCCTGGTTGGGAACTAAGATCCTGCGTGCCACACAGCATGGCCACAAAATAAATAATAAATAAGTAAAATAAAATAGGCTTTCCCTTTCACCCATCCCCAGTCCCATTCCTGCTCCCCACAGCACCACACTCTTGTGTGTCTAGCTCATGTCCTTCCAATCTGCTTTCCAGGCATTTATTTCCATACGTGTCAGTTACAGGCACCATTTATTGAGTGTTTACTATTGAAAGCTGAGAAGTGGAGCATTTCCTGCCATATCAATAAACAAGGATGTCCCAGTCATCAGGGATTCCAGCCCTCCAGGGCACTCATAAAAAATAAAGTCTGACACTGTTTCCACTGTTTCCCCATCTATTTCCCATGAAGTGATGGGACCGGATGCCATGATCTTCGTTTTCTGAATGTTGAGCTTTAAGCCAACTTTTTCACTCTCCTCCTTCACTTTCATCAAGAGGCTTTTTAGCTCCTCCTCACTTTCTGCCATAAGGGTGGTGTCATCAGCATATCTGAGGTTATTGATATTTCTCCTGGCAATCTTGATTCCAGCTTGTGTTTCTTCCAGCCCAGCATTTCTCATGATGTACTCTGCATATAAGTTAAATAAGCAGGGTGACAATGTACAGCCTTGACGTACTCCTTTTCCTATTTGGAACCAGTCTGTTGTTTCATGTCCAGTTCTAACTGTTGCTTCCTGACCTGCATATACGTTTCTCAAGAGGCAGGTCAGGTGGCCTGGTATTCCCACCTCTTTCAAAATTTTCCACAGTTTATTGTGATCCACACAGTCAAAGGCTTTGGCATAGTCAATAAAGCAGAAATAGATGTTTTTCTGGAACTCTCTTGCTTTTTCCATGATCCAATGGATGTTGGCAATTTGATCTCTGGAACCATGAACTTCCAGATGTTCAAGCTGGTTTTAGAAAAGGCAGAGGAACCAGGCTGTAGCCGCTCCCTAAGGTGAGCACTGAGGAAAAACACAGGATGCTGGCCCCAGATAGCTGAGATGCATATGAGAGGAATGATCTCAGTGGGCCCAAAGTCCCGCATATTCCCATACATAGAAAAGCCCTAAATTCCTTAACCAAACTTACTGGACTATGGTTTTATAACATCTGGTTTTCTTTAATTCACAAAAATACTTTTGATGTTCAGACTACCTGGCCTTTGTTGGCTGCAAACGTCTATGTAACCTGACCTCACCCCACCCCCACTTCCTCTGAGCAGTTCTTTTGGGTCACTTGAGATGATATCTCCCCAGTTTGAAGTCCTAAAAATTCCCACCAAGTGAAACATATCTCTCAGCTTTTAGGTTGTGACTCTTTTTTAAGCTGACAAACAGGTTGGTGTCATTTAGGGGCTCTGAAGAGCTCTGGTACCATAGTCCTTTATGTCTCAGGGCAGAGAAGAATTCATTGAGCGCAAGTGATATATGGTAATTTATTACCATATGTGAGATAGATAGCCAACAGGAATTTGCTGTATGGCTAAGGAAACCCAAATGGGGGCTCTGTATCAACCAAGAGGGGTGGGATGGGGTGGGAGGGGGAGGGAAGTTCAAAAGAGAGGGGATATATGTATACCTATGGCTGATTCATGTTGACAGAAAACAACAAAATTCTGTAAAGCAATTGTCTTTCAATAAAAAATAAAATTTTAAAAAGTGACTTATTGGAATAGGATGCTTATGAAGCTTACAAGTGGACAGGTGAGGGGGTATCATGCCCTGAGAACTTACTGGACTATGGTTTTATAACCAAAGGAAGAGTAGGGAGGAGGAGAAGAATTTCTTTGTCTTAAGTTTTCCTGTCCCTACACGGTCAAGCTAAGTCCACAAAATTATTGTTTTTATGTGTGCAGAGAGCATGTCCCGGGGATCATTAACTTACTGAGCTCACTGGGCAGGATGTGGATCTCATGCTACCATTGTTTTATTGTTTGGGGGCACGTCTTGTGCTTCTAAGCCTGCTTGGTTTTGTGGTTAAACAAACCTGCTTTCTTGAGTAATCATTAACTTACAGGGGTCTCCTATAGTTTTTCTACTTACAATACCCTAGTGGGATTAACTATTTAAACACCTACTTTGTCCCTTGACTTTGTCCCTATCACTATGTGCTAGATATTGTGCTAAGCACTCTATGGGTCATAGGAGGTGCTATGATTGTCCCCACTTTAGAGATGAGGAAACTGAAGCACAGAGAGCTTAAGTCACTGGCTCAAGGTCACAGAGTAAATGACAGAAATATATAGCATTGTTGTGCTGGCTGCGTTTTGACTTTCCATAAACACTGCCGTGTCATAGATCTGTTCTGCATTTTCCTGTTTTTCTGATGCGGTGAAAATTTGGTCACACTGCTACCAGCCATCGGAGAAGGCAATGGCACCCCACTCCGGTAATCTTGTCTGGAAAATTCCAGGGACGGAGGAGCTTGGTGGGCTGCCGTCTATGGGGTCGCACAGAGGCGGACAGGACTGAAGCGACTTAGCAGCCGCAGATAACGTGGAGCCTCCGATTCTTTGCCACCTCTAACCACAGCTTTGAGATGTCTTTCTTCCTGTGAGAGGTTTTACCCAGAAGTGGAACAGCTGGAGGTCACTTAGCTGCCAAGCTGCCTTTTCAAACATGCCCCTCACTCTCACCAGAAGCACCAGACTTCCATGTACCCACCTCCCACCAGCCATCTGTTTTACCTGACTTGCCTTTTTGGAGGGGGTAGGGCTTGCAGTATAGTCATTCTCCGACCAGGGATTGGCCCCAGCGTTGGGAGTGTGGAGTCCTAACCACTGGACTGTCAGGGAATTTCCTTTTGACTTTCTGTTCTTGCCAATCTGATGGGTCTTGTGTAAGATCTTGTTTTCCCTTGTCGCTGCTTTCTGATTACTGGAGTGGGCGCAGAAGTATTAGCCCTTGCTCCATTCCTAAAAATAGCATTTGAATACACATGAGCACACAAAATAGAAAGGACATGATTTCAGAACAAAGATAGCTCAACTATAATTATGAGAGTTGAGTGTCACCCATGTCCTGCCCCTCTCCCCAGCAACACAGAGCCCCCTGAGAGAGTCCAGAGCCATCTGCCACTCTCACCAAACACTCTGCCCAAGGAGAGGAGGAACCAGGCCCCTGGTGGAGCACCTGGGTCACAGCTGCCGTGCCCCTGCCGCACTGCCCATAGCCCAGAAGAGTGGGAACCTGGGCCCATCCACATCCTGGAGACAAACTTACCACACCAGAGAAAGAATGGGGGGGGGACCTCATGAACCCCACACCTCCCCACACTCTGGACCCCTGCACAAACCTGTGTACAATCTCTGCGCCAATGAACAAACTCAGGCCACTCATCTCACTTGCTGAGCCCCAAGCTTCTCCTCTGTGAAATGGGTGGTGACGAGGCCACCTTTCTGAGAGCGTGGACTCAGACAAACAAGAGCAGGATGATGCGCTACTGCCGCGCATTTGGTCTCCTGGCAACCATGAGGGGCGGTATCAATAGCTCTGGGTGGGGACTTCCCTGGTGGTCCAGTGGTTAAGAATCTGCCTGCTGATGCAGGGGACACAGGTCCAGTCCCCGGTCCAGGAAGATTCCACGTGCCCCTGGGCAGCGAGGCCCTTGTGCCACAGATACTGAGCCTGTACGCTGGAGCCCGAGCTCCAAGAGAAGCCACCACAAGGAGCAGCCCACACACAACTAGAGGGAGGCCCGCACTGCTCCAAGTGGAGAAGGCCCGCGCAGCCGCGAAGACCCAGGGCGGCCATGAAGGAAGAAAGAGAGGAAGGAAGGACTTCAGCAAAATCGCCCCATATGATGGACGTGGAAGGCTGGAGAGGGGAAGTGGCGAAGTCACCGTGTCACGCAGCTCTCCAGGCCGGGCTGGTGAGGTCACTCCCACCCCGAATCTCTCCGGCGCCGCCCTTCCTCCTCGCCCCTGGGCCCGCGCATCTGGAAGCGACAAGGGCAGGTGTCGCGGAGGGGCCCACACCGCTGCCTTCGCTCCGCCCATGAAGCTTCCGGGACCCTGAGGGGCAGCCAGCGCCGGACACCCCCTCAGTTGAGGTGAGCCGAGTTTGGGGCTGGTGGCTCCTGAATTGGGTCCTTGGGTGGTGGAGGACGAAATGAGGCCTGCGGCGGGGAGACCACAGGGAACCTGACAGAATCAAGTCTCGGTCCCTGCCTTTGCCCTCACGGCTCCCTCTGCCCTCTCCCCACGGGTAGCCTGGGGCCTGTACACGCCTCGCTTAGTAGGGTTTTTTACTGAAATCTCACCTTATCAGTCACCCCTGAACACTGCATAGAATGACTGGGCCAGCATCCTGCTCGGGACTCCCACTTCTTTATTACACTTTCCTTTCCCAGCACATTTGTCACCATTTGACATACTGTTTATCTTCTTTATTGTCTGTCTCCTCCCATCAGAAATAAACTCCAGGAAACACTTCGTTCATATAATCACCACTACCTAGAATAGCAGCTGGCATGCAGTAGGTTCTCGATAGACGTGTGTGTGTGTTAGCCGTTCAGTCATGTCCGACTCTTTGCGATCCCGTGGACTGCGCCCACCAGGCTCCTCTGTCCGTGGGATTCTCCAGGCAAGAATACTAGAGTGGGTTGCCATTCCCTTCTCCAGGGGCTCTTCCTGACCCAGGGATTGAACCCGGATCTCCCACATTGCAGGCAGATTCTTTACTGTCTGAGCCACCAGGGAAACCCCCAATAGATACATACATAAAATTTTTCAGCAGGTATCATAAAGGTGCGTGTATTTTAAGTGGGCAGCTTGATCCATGGTCACGAATAACCACCACCAGTTCAAGCTATAGAAAACTTCCAGAAGGTTCCCGTGTGCCCCCCATCAGTCCCCACACCAAGGTACTTGTACTGGTCTCCATCACCGTCGGCTAGTTTCACCTGCCCCTGAACTTCATTTAAATGAACTGTTGCAACTTGTTTGGTTGCTTCTTGTTTGTTTGGTCGCCTTCTTTTGCCAACACACCATCTACAAGATCGACTCTGACGCTGTGTGTCAAGGTGGTTGCTCTTCTGTGTCGCTGCTCTGTTAAACAATATTCTATCATTTCTTTACACGTGCTCTTGTTCAAGTTGTTTCCAGCTGGGATACAGACACTCTCGTGTGCGTCTGTTAGTGGATGTGTGCCCAGGGGTAGCGTTGCCGTGTCACACAGAAGTGCATGTTCATGGACTCCGTGAGGATCTGCCAAACCGTTTTCTAAGCTGGTTTCACCAACTGCCTTTCCCCTCGGTAGTGTGAGTTCTGGTGTCACCACTTCCAACCCTAGCATTGGTGATATCAGACTTTATTTATTTAATAAAGGAGCTATTCATTTACTATTATTATTTTTGGCCACGTGGCACAGCTTGTGGGATCTTAGTACCTCAACTCGGGATTGAACCCGGGCCCTCAACAGTGAGGATGCGTTACCAGCTTCCCAGGTAGCTCAATTCCATTCCTGGATCGGGAAGATTCCCTGGAGAAGGGATTGGCTACCCACTCCCAGTATTCACTGGCTTCCCTGGTGGCTCAGATGGTAAAAGAATCTGCCTGCAAAGTAGGAGACCTGGGTTCAATCCCTGGGTTGGGAAGATCCCCTGGAGAAGGGCATAGCAACTCACTCTAGTATTCTTGCCTGGAGAATCCCCATGAACAGAGGAGCCTGGCAGACTACAGTCCATGGGGTTGCAAAGAGCTGGACATGACTGAGCGACTAAGCAGGTGGCTCAGTGGTAAAGAATCCGCCTGCCAATGCAGGAGACATGGATTTGATCCCTGGTTCAAGAAGACTCCCTGGAGTAGGAAATGGCAACCCAGTCCAGTATTCTTGCTGGAAAATCCCATGGACAGAGGAGCCTGATGGCCTACAGCTCATGGGGCTGCAAAGAGTCAGACAGGACTGAGCACACACGTGCCTCGGCAGTGAGTATGGAACCCTAACCACTGGACCACCAGGGAATTCCTGATATAAGACTTTTTAGTTTCAGGCTTCTGATGGATGACTGTGGAACCTCATTTTCCTGCTGGGTGATGATGCTGGGTGCTCAATAAATGTTTGCTGAATGGATCCCCAAATGGGCTGTGGAGCAGGGGGGTGGCAGGAAGAGGTGGACCCACACTCCTCACATGAGGATCACAATCCTGGCTGCCACGCTGGCCCCAGAAGCTGCTCCTCTGTTCACATTCTGATCACACGTATACCTGGGGCACAGTCAATGCTGGGCTAAGGCATTCAGGCTCAAGGCTCTCCAGTGGATAAAGAATGAAAATCATCTGGTTCCCAAAAAGAGCTCTGCAGATGGGGTGCTGACAGGTGCCCCCTCCCCATGGCCACTGATACATAGAGCAGGGCAGAGCCATCTTTTCCCCACTCCCAGGAGATATCCAGAGGCCAGGCCCAGCCAGGAGCACTGTCTCCCTGGGCCCCTGCCCTCTGACTGAGAAGGGTGCACTCCTAACACTTGTTGAAAGCTGGGTCAGAACTTTCACAAAGGTGTGTGAGGTCCTGTGGCTGAAACTGGCTCGTCACCCAGGTTGACTCAACCACCTTTCCCAGCATCCCTCAGGTGGGACCCAGTGACAGGTCCAGTGGAGAGACAAATGGAGGCAATGGGGCCACCGCCTGTCCTGGCCAAGGAAGACTTCCCTGGCCTCTGAGATTTCTCCTTCCACAGTGACCTTGTATTTTTGTTTACTTATTTATTCATTTGGCCACGCCATGCGACACGCCAGACCTTAGTTCTCCGACCAGGGATCAAACCTATGCCCCCTGCAATGGAAGCGCAGAATCAACCACTGAACAGCTAGGGAAGTCCCTCTACCGCGATTTTGAAAGCCATGAACTGAGGATGGTGGGGCCACAATATGGAAGGATTTTGAGCCCAGAAATCCCTCTTAAAGAAGCACAGCCCACTGATCAGATAGATCTCATTATGAACCTTATGTGCCCAAGAAATAACCTTCCATTATATTTGAACCTATACATTTTGAGTTTCTTACATTAGTCCTTCACCCTGGGGCTTCCCTTGTAGCTCAGTCAGTAAAGAGTCTGCTTGCCATGCAAGAGACTCAGGTTCAATTCCTGGGTCAGGAAGATCCCCTGGAGAAGGAAATGACAACCTACTCCAGTACTCTTGCCTGGAGAATCCTTCACCCTCATTAATAAGCACAACTAGTACATATTTTTGTTGTTCATTTGCCAAGTCGTGCCCGACTCTTCATGACCCCATGGACTGCAGCTCACCAGGCTTCCCTGTCCATCACCATCTCCTGGAGTTTGCCCAAGTTCACATCCATTGAATATGTGATGCCAATTCAACTATCTCATCCTGTCACCCTCTTCTCCTTCTGCTTTCAATCTTTCCCTGCTTCAGGGTCTTTTCCAATGAGTTGACTCTTCCCATCAGGTGGCCAAAGCACTGGGAGCTTCAGCTTCAGCATGAGTCCTTCCAAAGATTATTCAGGGTTGATTTCCTTTAAGATTGACTGGTTTGATCTCCATGCTTTCCAATGGACTCTCAAAAATCTTCTCCAGCACCACAGTTCAAAAGCATCAATTCTTTGGTGCTCTGCCTTCTTTATTGTCCAGCTCTCACATTCATATATGACTACTAGAAAGATCATAGCCTTGACTATATGGACCTTTGTCAGTAAAGTGATGTCTCAGCTTTTTAACTCATTGTCTAGGTTTGTCATAGCTTTCCTGCCAAGAAGCAATCGTCTTCTAATTTCATGGCTACAGTCACCATCCGCAGTGATTTTAGAGCNACATTCATATATGACTACTAGAAAGATCATAGCCTTGACTATATGGACCTTTGTCAGTAAAGTGATGTCTCAGCTTTTTAACTCATTGTCTAGGTTTGTCATAGCTTTCCTGCCAAGAAGCAATCGTCTTCTAATTTCATGGCTACAGTCACCATCCGCAGTGATTTTAGAGCTCAAGAAGATGAAATCTGTCACAGTTTCCACCTTTTCTCCTATTTGCCACGACGTGATGGGACCGGATGCCATCATCGTAGTTTCTTAATATTGAGTGTTAAGATGGCTTTTCACTCTCTTCCTTCACCCTCATCAAGAAGCTCTTTAGTTCCTCTTCTAGAATACATAGTTCAGCATATATAACTAACATAGGTAATAACTAGGCCCTGCTATACAAATGAGAGAACTGAAGAAAGAGAAGTTGAGAACTTGTTCAAGGTTAGTAGGTTAAGAAGCTAGGATCTGAATCCGGGACTTACAGGGTTCTGCCAAGTCGGAGCCTGAAAAGACAGACGCCCAGGCCAGCGGCTCCTAGGGGCCTCATTCCCACCTGCACCTCCTGGGTGAACGGAGGCTGCCCCCTGCACCCTGGCCTCCTTGCCGTCCCCCAACCATCACCAATCCCTTCAGTACAGAATCTCATCTTGTGAACAGATCCCAGCAATGGGCTTCTAGGGTTTATTCCTCTCCTGCCTCCACTCCTCAGCTTGGCAGGCCTTCAACTCCATGGATCCAGCTGCCCACCCTCTCTGAGACTGGGTCCAACCTGCTGCTGAAGAAAACCATTTGCTCCCTCTCTGAGGCTGATGGGAACCACCTCCCATTCAGGGTCCTTGCCAGCCAGAGCTCTCTCAGTTACAAGTGACAGAAACCTAACTGGCTTCAAGGAGGAAAGTTGTTTTTATTGGCTCACGTGACTAAGAAGTCCAGGGTGTACAGGCATCAGGGTCAAGGTGCTCTGAGGTCGTCTGGAGTCTCCACCTCTGAGCCTCCTGGTGCCGCCATGCTGGCTTTGTGCTCAGTCGGGATCACCCCCTGGGGTGGCAAGTGGCCTCCGGCTGCCACCAGCCTCCACTCCACCAGCCCGGCTCCGCCACTGTGGCCACTGCCATCCTCACCGTGACTCCTGAGAGGGCTTCTAGCTGCCACCCCAGCGCCGTGGGGAAGCCAGTGGTCTTGTCAGAACCCTTCCCCATGAGTCCCACCTGAAGTCCCAGGGCTCAGGTATTTTGCCCACCCAAGTCTCGACCCTGCCTGTGGGCCTGTTTGGTTGACCAGGCTGGCGGTTCCCATCCCTCAATCCCACGCCCCAAAATGAGGTCAGCTGCACACACCACAGGCTGAGTAGAAATGCTTCCCCTAAAGAAAGTGAAAGTCGCTCAGTCGTATCCAACTCTTTGCTCCTGTGGGCCTGTTTGGTTGACCAGGCTGGCGGTTCCCATCCCTCAATCCCACGCCCCAAAATGAGGTCAGCTGCACACACCACAGGCTGAGTAGAAATGCTTCCCCTAAAGAAAGTGAAAGTCGCTCAGTCGTATCCAACTCTTTGCGACCTCATAGACTATACAGTCCATGGAATTCTCCAGACCAGAATACTGGAGTGGGTAGCCTTTCCCTTCTCCAGGGGATCTTCCCAACCCAGGGATCAAACCCAGGTCTCTCTCATTGCAGGCAGATTCTTTACCAGCTAAGCCACAAGGGAAACCCCCTCTAAAGAAATCGGCTTGCTTTTCTTACACCTGGAGCGGGAGCAGATGAGCAACAGACAGGACCACGTGTCCCCAGGCTCCAGCTGCTCTGGGCCCATCCAGGCTGTCCCCCTGCCTCTGACTTCACAAAGAAGTCACACACCACCAGATAAAAACTGACTGTCTCAACGTCCCACCAAAACCTACTCACCTTTTCCCCTCTTGGGCTGGGGCTGGCCTCAGGCAACCCCACCTCACTCCATTAGTCGTCTTCTCCCATCTCTTCAGCCTCTTCAGCCTGCACTTCTGCCATCTTAAAAAAAAAAAAAAAACCACACACACCGAGGCTTCCCTGGTGGCTCAGTGGTAAAGAATTCGTCTGCCAATCCAGGAGACATGGGTTCCATCCCTGGTCTGGGAAGATCCCACACAGCCAAGCCCGTGTGCCACAGCTACTGCGCCTGAGCTCGAGGGCCGGGAGCCACAGCTGCTGAAGCCCGCGTGTCCTCGAGCCCGCAATCTGCAACAGTAGACGGCACCGCAGTGAGAAACCGGGGCGCCCCGACTAGAGCCCAGGCAGCAGGGCAGGCCCAGCACAGCCCCAAATAAATAAATAAATGTAAAGCAGAAGCTGCTCCTCTGTCCTTACCCCGAGCCTCTGTCCTCTCCCATCTGCGCTGCACGCTTCTGAGTGCTGCTCCCATTCGCCTCTGAGTTTCCTACCTCCAGCGCCCCTGTCTCGTCAACCACCAGTTCACCAGGGCGTTTGCCAGCTGGCCTCTCCTCCTCCCAGATGCCCCTGGGTGGGCACCGCTGAAGCTCCCGGGGGCCCTCGGGCCGGCTGCTCGTCAGTCCCCTTGGGTGGGCCACCCCAGCCCTCCCCTCTCCCTGACTTTCAAGGTTCACACACCTGTCTTTAGCCCATTACATCCAAGTGGCCACCCCATGCCTCTTCTCAGTGGCCTCACAGGCACCCCAAACTCATCACAGCCAAACTTGAGGTCTTACTAAGATCCCTATTGATCTTACTTGAGATCCCTCTTCTATGTCCCCATGTCCCCACCCAAAGAAACCCAAAAGTCCTTGAAGATCCCCTCCCTCCTAGTTATCAGCACTCGAGTCTACTGCTAACCCAGGCCTCCAGGCTGCCCGCAGCACTCCACGCCTCCCGCCCGCCTCACCAAGCCACTTCTCCCGGAAGACACACGTCCGCCTCGTGCACATAGCTCCGGGATCTGCTCAGAGTCACTGCCTGCTCACCAGCCAGCCTTCATGGTCCCCCACCACACCACCTACCCCTGCCCCCACTGCCCCTCCTCATGTCCTTTAAGGCACGTGGCCCAAGCCCTAGTTTCCCAGACTCATTTCTGTTACCTGTCCCTTTGCAGCAACCCAGAGTGAACAGAATGGTCTACATCAGAGAGCCAAGAAGAAGCCATTCAAAGAGGAACCTACCCAGGGACACACAGCACCATGAGACAGGCTGTCCCCCAGCATGACCGGCACCAGCTGGCTCAGACCCTCTGCTGCTCTGACTGGCCTTCCTTCCATTGGCACCCCTGGCCCTGCGCTGGCAGAACTGTAGCCTCCAGCACCCCCCCTTCAGTCAGCTGCTGCCCAGCCCCCCGGAGCTCTGGGTCCCAGCTCAGCATCAGGAAGGAGGTGGAAGGAGAGAAGGAGGCCACAAACCTGGACAAAAACCGGGACAGACGTGAGTGTTCCCTTTTATTATTATTTTATTAATAAATTTAAGAACAGCTCTATGGTCTCTCTTCCCCCCAGAGCAACTAAAACAAACTAAAGGGGGTGTGGCCTGGGGGGCAGAGGGCGCTAGGAGTCATAATCCTCTTCTTCCTCTGCGTCAGGTGCTGAGGGGCCCGGGGGTGCTGGGGGCAGAGGCAGGGTCGAGGTGAAGGGCATGAAGGGTGTCGGGGGGCTGCAGGGGAGAAAGCAGTAAAGAAAGATCAGGCCACTCTCTGGTGCCCATCCCCGCCCACTCAGCCCCACCTGGGCATCCCCGGAGCCCACTACCCTCTGTACCAACAGGGAGCAAGCCCAGAGAAGGGAAGGACCCAGGGCAGGTCACATAGCCCCACCTAGCAGAAGAGGACCTTCTGAGAGCACAGTCCCCAGCCTTGTTCTTCTTAGTTCCTCCCCTTCCATCCCCACAATCTGCCACGACCAACAGAACCAAGTGACCAGGGAGGCCAGGAGGGAGGCCAGGGTCAGTCTTGGGGTCAGTGGGCCCCCTTGGTGCCACTGAGCTGCTTACCTCTGAAAGTGGGCAGGGGGGTGGCTGGCCTGGGGTGGGACCTGTGGTGTCTCCTCTTCTCCGTCACTATCTGTATCCTCAGACTCATCCTGAGAACAAGGCAGGAATTAGAGACTAGAAGGGCCTGGCCCCATCACTGGAAAGCAGGGACAGGAGTCTGACCTCAGTTACCCCAATTTACAAAGAAACCAATACAAAGGTCACAGGTGAAGGACCAGGCCCCCAGCCAGCTCATCCTGGCCTGGTATAGGGCTGCCCTGTCCACCCTGTGGGCCAGAAGCCTAGGGCCTCACTCACCTCCTGCTCTGAGTCCGTCCCTGACAGCTTCTTGTCCTTGCCTTTGCTTCCCATCCCACCGTTCTTCCGGCCACTGCTGCCTGGCTTCCGGCCCCTTCGGGAAGGTACAGTACATCTGCCCACAGGTCTCCCCACTCTTTCACCACTCCCCGGCCATCCCCAAGCCCAGGGGCCTTGGCCTTCCCCACCTGGACACTGGTCCCTGGCTCCCTACCTGCGGGGACCCTTGTCCCCATCCATGTGGTTGTCTTCTCCATCCCCCTGCATGTCAGGCACAGATGCCACTAGGTCTTTCAAGAAGTCAAACTGCTGCTCCAGCTCAATGCACTGCTTCCTGGAAGAAGTGGAAAGGGGATGGCACTCGGATGAGGCCTAGACATCTGGGCCCTCAGCAAGGGACAATACGGACTCTGTGGATGTCAGGGGAATGGAACCTGTTAAATTTCCACCCCAACCCACCCCCTTGGCCAAAACATCCTAATCCTCCTCCTCAAATCCACAGATCTCACGGGAGCCTACCACTTCCTTATCAGGGCCCAGCCTCCCCCAGGCGTGTGAACTCCTGGAGGAAGACCCCCAACTGGGCCCTCTAGGATCGGAGCCACTCACAGGTGGGATGTAGTCATGGTCTTGGCGTTTCGGGACTGGGTCACTTGGCAGGCTTTCTTCAACAGAGACTCCAAGAAAAGCTCGAGCGCCCGAGCTGAGGAGGGTCAAGGAGAACGCGGGGTGGTGGCCCAGTCCACAAAAAGCGACCCCGAGGCTGCCGGGCTCCCACACTCCCCCATCCCGACAGCTCCCGACAGGATACAGATGATGACAGGCACGGCCGCCGCCACCTTCCCAATCTCTTCATCCGTCTGCATGATCTTCTTGATTCGTGCCTGGGGAGGGGGCAGACAGCTCGGACCCCGTCGCCTCCGTCCCAGAAAGAGTGCTTAAGCCGGGCAGAGAGAGGGAGCATCCCGGGAGAAAGGGGGCGGGGGGCACCCACGCTGGAAGGGCACGGAAGGGGGCGGGGCGTACGGGGCCCCGAACACGGCGATGCGCCCGCCTCCCTAGCCCGGCCTGGGCCGGAGCCTCCCGAGAGCCCGGCCCGTTCCTCTGGGGCCCGCTCACGTGCTCACCGGCGGGAACCGCGCGTTGTACTTCTTCTTCTTGCTCGGCATCTCGGGGCCTCTCCCGCCGCGCCGGACCCAGCGCCACCGCCCGCAGCCTCCCGGCCCCCGGGCCTGCTCGTAGCCCGTCCGCGGCGGTTCCCCCGGGTCCTGGTGCCGCCGGCTCCGCCCTCTACGCTCCCTACAGGGTCCTAGCGCCGCCGGTCAGGACGCCGCCGGCAGGGCCCGAGCGCCCTCCCGCTTAGAGCCTCCCGGGCTTTGCGCGTCCGTCCGGGGCGGAACCGCCACTCCCGCCCGCCCTCAAGACCTGAAGAGCGAACGTTAGCTCCGCCCCCCGAAGACCCGCCCCTCCTCGCCTTCCCTGATGGCCCCGCCCCCGATGACCCCACCCCTTCCCGGCCCCGCCCTGTGCTGCGTGTGTCTATAAAGTTCTTGTTGAGGCGCCGGGGCACTAAGATGGCGGCGGCGGCGGCAGCCGTGGCGGGGGCGGGGCGCGGCGGTGGCGGCGGCGCAGAGCCCCGGCAGGAACGGAGCCGGGCCCGGGGCTGGGCCGGCGCCGAGCGCAGCGAAGGCCGGAGGTGACGCTGGGGTTGGCGGGAGGGGGCAGGACGGGGGCGCAGCTCGGGCCGTGGGCACTAATGGCGGCGGGCGCGGCGGGGCGGGAGGCAGACTCTCCTGCAACCTCTATCCAGCCGGGGTTCGAGTCCAGGCACCGCCCCGTTGGTCTCGGATCGGACACTGTCCGTTTCTCGCCTCAGTGCCCTCGTCTTTAAGTAGGCTGGAAAACGCTCGCCTGGAGGCCTGGCCCCATGGGCCCTGCCTCGGTGCTACGAGGACGTGTGCTTTGCCTCTCCCCATTAAATCCCAGCGCCCGGGAGAGCGGCCAGGCTCTGGCAGGGCCAGGAGGCGTAGCTGGGCCGGCGGTTCCCACATTTGAATTGCCGTTTCGGCCCTGTCACTCACTGAAGGTGTGACCTGCAGTGAGCCCCTTCTCTCTGAGCTTCGGTTTCCTCGTTTGTAGGTCAGGGAGAGCAGTAATAACACTAACTACATTTATATAGCTTTTGTTCCACCTCAGGCGGTTAATTCTGCACAACTGCTTGAGGCAGTAACAAGTTGTTATCCATCGTGGAGATGCGGCAGCCGAGGCCCAGGCCCACACCGTTCACTTCAGTGCCTGGCACCCCCTGCTGCTGCTGCTAAGTCGCTTCAGTCTGTGCGAACTCATAGATGGCAGCCCACCAGGCTCCCCCGTCCCTGAGATTCTCCAGGCAAGAACGCTGGAGTGGGTTGCCATTTCCTTCTCCAATGCATGAAAGAGAAAAGTGAAAGTGAAGTCACTCGGTCGTGTACGACTCTTAGCGACCCGGTGGACTGTAGCCTACCAGGCTCCTCCATCCATGGGATTCTCCAGGCAAGAGTACTGGAGTGGGGTGCCATCCCCTTCTCCTTGGCACCCCCTAGGACTCAGCAGGTTGAGTCTGTCCCTGCCCTGCGCTGATTCGGTTCCCTCCCGCAGGATGGAACCAGGTGAGGAGCTGGAGGAAGAGGACTCTCCAGGTGGTCGTGAAGATGGCTTCACTGCTGAGCACCTGGCTGCAGAGGCCATGGCAGCCGACATGGACCCCTGGCTGGTGTTTGATGCCCGCATAACACCTGCCACAGAGCTGGATGCCTGGTTGGCCAAGTACCCGCCGTCCCAAGTTACCCGCTATGGGGACCCTGGCTCGCCCAACTCTGAGCCCGTGGGCTGGATTGCAGCGTACGGGCAGGGCTACATCCCCAACTCGGGTGATGTGCAGGGCCTACAGGCCGCCTGGGAAGCTCTGCAGACCAGCGGGCGGCCCATAACGCCTGGTACCCTGCGCCAGCTGGCCATCACCCACCAAGTGCTCTCTGGCAAATGGCTGATACACCTGGCACCTGGCTTCAAGCTGGACCATGCCTGGGCTGGCATTGCTCGGGCTGTGGTCGAGGGCCAGCTGCAGGTGGCCAAGGTGAGCCCACGGGCCAGGGAGGGGGGGCGGCAGGTCATCTGCGTTTATACGGACGACTTCACGGACCGCTTGGGTGTTCTGGAGGCAGATGCAGCCATCCGCGCGGCGGGCGTAAAGTGTCTGCTTACCTACAAGCCTGACGTCTACACCTACCTGGGCATCTACCGGGCCAACCGCTGGCACCTCTGCCCCACTCTCTATGAGAGTCGTTTTCAGCTGGGGGGCAGTGCCCGTGGCTCCCGTGTGCTGGACCGTGCCAACAATGTGGAACTGACCTAATAGGGCCACATGAGGGAGACGGCCGTTGCCCCCACTACTGGGGCTGGAGCCTCTGCCGGTCTTCCCCTCCTTGTCCCGTGGAGGCCGAGCTCCTCCAGCTCTAAGGACTGGGTCACTCGGGAACTGCCTGCATCTTCAATCCCTTTGAACTTCTGTCCTGTGTTTGGGCTGACTCCAGTCCCTGCTGGCTGGAAGCAATGGCTCCCTGAGGGCCGGACCCTCAGCCTCTCTTTGCTGCTGCTGCCCCTCGGTTGTCCAGAGCCACAGGCGGGGTGCAGACGCCAGCAGGAGAACCTCCCTTGGCCACTCTCATCCCTGGCTGCACCTCCCCCTCCTCCTGCATCCTCCTTTTCTCTTCCTCTTTCACAAGAGAGAAAACTAGTGCTTCCAATCCGTCTCCTCGGGGCCTTCACAGTGCAGGGGACAGAGGTCCTGCGGGCTTGAGCATGCCATTTTGTTGGGGGAGAGTGGGTGATTGTTCCTACTCCACCCCCAGCACAGAGAGGGGATGCCAGGGCCAAGGACACAGGGCCTGTCCCTGCCACTTCATAGCCCACACCCCCTTCTTCCTTTCTTTGGCTCCCTTGTCACATGCGTACTCCTGGCATTTCAATAAACCCAGCCTGGATCTGTGTCTTGAGTATTTTTTACAATATGGTGTTGGTGGTTACCTGCATTGGTTGGCGGAGAGAGGCAGGGCCAGGAGAGACTGCCCCTCTCTGTCCTGATTGCCCTCAACGGCCAAGCTGGGAATGTCTCTGAGAGCCTCTACAAAGTCAGTCCTGTCTCACCTCCATCCCAAGAATCACAATCAGTTGTTCAGTGATTTCCCATAAATTCAAGGACTTGGCCCAGTAGTCCCCCTGAGGGACTACTGCTAGCCCACAGGGCGTGTTCATGCCCGTTAGAGAAAGGTACCTCCTTGGTTCTGCCCTGCTTCTCCACCAGGGCACAAGGTCCAGTGAGTAGAGGGTGGGTTGGGTTTCGACCCACTTGGCTGGAATATCCTTGTGCAGTGAACCTTTCCCGTTAGAAAAAGGTATCTCCTTGGTCCTGCCCTGCTTTTCCACCAGGACACACGGTCCGGTGAGCAGGGGTTGAATTGGGTTTCTACCCGCTTGGCTGAAATATCCTTGTTCAGTACTCAATCTTAAAAAGCCTTCTAAGTTCCCATTTATACTCACCTCCTACTACCTAGACCATCAGAGGCCACCAGTTTGCAAGGCACTTCCACATAGACTATTCTCACAACCCATCAGAAGATTTTGGCTCAATTTATAGTCAAGAAAATAGAGACCGAGGGGAAGAGAGTTACCTGAGTCATGGGCAGAGAGAGTTAAAAGACTTGTGCCCCAGGAACTTTTCTGGTGGTCCAGTGGTTAAGACTCCACCCTCCAATACAGGAGACATGAGTTCAGTCCTTAGTTGGGAAACAAGATCCCGTGTGCCATGGGGCACCTCGACTAGAGAACCCGCGTGGTACATCTAAGATCCAGCCAACACAACTAAAAATAAGTAAGTATTTTTTAAAAAGTCACTCTAGTCCTCACCAGGCTGATGGGGATCTCCAGCCTCACCTACAATGAGCTCTTCACAATGCAGCTGGCACGTTCACTCACATTGATCTTCCTGGGCCATGCCCTCTGCTGAGGCTGCAACAGCTTCTGGAAGCTTGGCTCTGCACCCCTGGCCACAGCCCTGGCCCTGGCCTTGGCCTTGGTTGGAGGCCAGGGCGTCTGGCAGGGAGCCCCTAGGGATACGGCTCTCGTGCTGGAACTGACTCAGCCTCCAGCAGCCTCATCGAATTGGAATTTGGAGCAGGGGAGAGGAGATGCCACCAGGCTGACTGGGTGGAAGTAGGTGAGTCATGCTGGCTCGGCCCCCTTCCCAGCTTCCTCCACCCTGAGCTGAGTCCCCCTCGGCCCAACCCTGGGAAGTCCCCAGTGCTGAGTGGTCTTCAGGTCGGAGCCCCGTGCCCTGCTTCCCTCAGACAATTAGTGAGCCAAGGCTTGAGGGGCTCCTGACTAAGCTTTCGTGGGTCCCACAAAGATGCCCAAATGATCTCAATACTGCCTGGTTCTTCCACAATTAAGCATTTCACACACTTAGTCCCTGTGCTCCTTCATGGCCCCGCTTTAGCCCTTTCCTCACTCTTTCCCCCAAACCAGTGCCACTTGCCCCATTCTCCCCTTCCCGCCCCCGCCCCCGCCAGCTGTCCTGCAGAGCAGCCTCTGTCCAATGTCTGTCCGCTCCCCAAAGCCCATCTGTGACACCCCCACAGCCTATGACTTGAGTCCACTCTTGCCCCCGTTATGACCTAGCTACCCACCCCCAGCTTCCCTCAGGCTCCCCCTCTCTGCCCATGCTTGCCATGCTGGAGCCAACTGGCTGTCTCTTCATGCCCTGGCACACAGCGCTGGGCCTCAAGCTCTTCCTTCTTGAACAACCTGCTTTGCAGCAAGGATCGAGTGGTTCCTTATATAATCACTGTCTGTCTCTCGCTAGCCCTCCAGACTCTGTGCTCCGTGAAGGCAGAACAGTGCCTAAATCTGAGCCCTGTCCCCAGAGAGCCTTGCACAGTGTGTGGTCAGAGCAACCTTTTCATATATTATTGAATGAATGAATGACAAATCCATCCCCTACCGGCGCCTCCAGCCTCGCCTCCTCCACTCCGTGCTTGATGACTCCTTGTTCCAGAATCTGGAGTTGCCGGCGCCTGTGGTTCTCTTGCTCACACGCTGGCCTTCCCTGCTTTGGTGCCCTTTTCTCAGGCTGTTGCCTCTGCCTGGTAGGCCTGACCCTCGCCTGCCTCCTTGGCTGACCCCAGATCTCAGGTGTCATCCTCTCAGAGGCTCCCCTCCCTCGTCCACCTGCTCCCCAGTTTCCCATAATGCTCACTCACCTGTGGCGCTCGTCTGGGAATCTGAAGCCCCTCAAGGACAGAGGCTGCACTTTATCCCCAGGGTGTCCCCAGCGTAGGACCCGGCCTAGCTCAGTGCCCACAAACACTGAATAAATGAGTGACTGACTGAAAGTCACGCCCTGTGTGTGGGCCTCAAATTCCTCATTCTGTTCATAACAAGAGCCAGGCACTGTGCTATGTCCCTATGTTTCTCATCCAAGCCTTGCTCAGCTCTGTAAAAACAGGTCCAGAGAGGTTCACTAATTGGTTCAAGGCTACAAAGTTCAGTATGTGAATCCAGGTCATCCAACTCCAGACTTCCCAGGTGGCGCTAGTGGTAAAGAATCCACCTACCAATGAAGGAGACACAAGAGACACAGGTTCAGTCCCAGGGTCAGGAAGATCCCCTGGATTAGGAAATGGCACCCCACTCTATATTCTTGCCTGGAAAATTCCATGGGCAGAGGAGCCTGGTGGGCTACAATCCATGGGGCCACAAAGAGGAGGACGCAACCGAGCACACATCCAATGCCAGAGTGCCCAATGCATTGCTGAGCCCCTACTATATGAAAGTGCTGTTGGGGAGAAGGGACGCACTGCAAAGATAAACAAGACCCAGCAAGGACTTAGGATCTGATGTGTAAAGCACATAGATTCGGTCCTCTGAACCACCTGAGAGAGGCTGGGCCAAGACTAAGATTCCCATTTTACTGATGGAGAAACTGAGGCCCAGGGAGTATGCTGACCAAGCCTACTGAGCAGGAAGGATCTACTTGCCTACAGTGGGGACTGCTCCTCTGCCAGGAGCAGTGGCAGCAGCTCCCCTGAGTGGGACCCCTTGCTCAGGCTGGCAGGGGCTTCTGCCCTGTTTGGCTGGGCCCTTCCTATACAGGACTCAGGAAGCAGCCCAGACCCGGGGCAGGTTAGGCTGGGTAAACTTGGACAGGCCCTGTGCTCTGCTCCCTTTTATGAAACCACAGAAGGACAACTGAGCCAGGAAAAGGATGACATCCCCACTCCACCTACTCCCACCATGGCGAACCCCCAGCCCCTGGAGAGAGGGTTCCAGAGGGACTGGGCTGTGAGTGAGGGGACCCTGTCGACCCCTGATTCCAGCTGGGGCTAGGGGCTAAGCCTGAGAGGACAGGAAACAGCTGAGTCGGGAGAAAGCTTCAGCCAGAGCTTTGGTGAGGTTCTGGGGATTTTCCCAGAAGGGCAACTGTGCCCAACTCCCGCCCACTGGGAGGGGCCCTGGCAGGGACCCGGCTTGGGTCACACAGCTGATTCATCTGAGGAGGGAAACTCCCCATTTTCTCTGACTCGCCTGCCCCAGATGCCGAGGGGTAACCCAAGGGCACCTAGCCCAGAAACCCACCAAACCCATCTTTCCTTGATTATTGGCCTCCCAGCAGGGCTTGAAAACCACCCAGGGGCAGAGTTGGGCAGGGCAACAGGGCCCTGGGGCACCTTCCTAGGAAATAATAACGGAGACTGCAACCAGAGCAACAAGCAGACAAGGGGCTCTTCAGGTGTCCCCCCTCACCCATTTTTCAAATGAGAAAACTGAGGCTCCCAGAGCAAACACACGCAGCTCTGCTCTGCTCCAGGCACTGCTCTAAGCAATGTGTACACATTCACTCGTTTCAGCCCTCGTTTTCCTGAGGCGTAAACTGAGCAGAAAGAGGTTAAGTCACTTGGCCACGGTCAAGGCTGAAAACGGTCCGGAGGCTCTCCCCAACTCCCAAGAGCCCTGCACACACCCCCTGAGGCGGGGCGCTCTCCCCTGGTCCCTGAGCAGAGGCCTCCCTGGGGTGAAGTCTGGAGTGATTTCTGGGGACCTTCTACCCTCAGGTCCCAGCTCAGGCCCCTGGAAACCCTTGAGGACAGGCAGGTCACGCATGGGGCCCTGGTTCCTCCCAGGCCAAAGGGAGAGAGAGCTGGCTCCTGCAGAGAAAACTCGGCGGAACCCGCAGAGGTCGGGAGAGAGCAGCGAGGCATTCCCGCCAAAATCTGCCTCTGGAGGCTTTGACTCGATTCCAAACCCCAATCCTTTCCTCCGAGTCAGAGCCTCCTTTCCTGTCTGCCTCCCCCCTCCCTGACCCCACACACACACTCACACACGTACACACAAGCACACTCGTAAACACAGGCACACTCTGCGTGCAGGGAGTCTGGCCTCCAGGCCCTGGTCCCGGTGGGCCCTGCTCCCTCTGTCCTGGGCCAGGGTCCCCCTGGGGGCTGGAGGGGAGCTGAGAACGTGGCTCTGGGAAACGTGGCCCAGAGAGGGCTCCATGCAGACAGCCTCTGCCTCATCTGGACCCACTCACGGGCCGGATGACTCACCCCCTTGCCCCCCATGACTCAGTTTACACCAGTGCCCTGAGGTCCTCTCAGGGAGGGTTTAGCGTTTACTAGGCCCAGCCCAGGCCTGCCGGCCTTTCATCCCAGGATAAGAGTTTCATCCCTGGGCTGGCCCACAGCTGAGGCTGGCACCCAGAGCCCAGGGGTGGGGGGAAGCCTCAGCCTAGAAGGGTAGGAGAGTCCAAGAACTCCGTGACAGGCCCTAACCGCCCCAGGCCTGGGACTACAGGGGACAGGAGCTACTCTAAGAAACCTAAGGGGTCAAGCTGAGCGGGCAGAGCCTTGTGGGCTCCAACATCAGAGCCCCGGGTGTCCGGCATTCAGAGGAAACGGTCCACGTGGCACAAAATACAACAGCAAGGGGACTTCGCTGGTGGCCCAGCAGTTAAGGACTCCACGCTTCTACTGCAGGAGGCTCGGGCTCTATCCTGGGGTGGGGGGGTGGTGAGCTAAGATCCCATGTAACTCGAGCCAAATAAACAAAACATAAAACAGCAACCAACAGGGTGTAGAGCAGTCTAACGTTTGGGTAAAAAGATACACAAGAGACCCCTTACAACACAGAGGGATGCTTTTCCCTGTAAACGCTTGGATGACTTCTGGATCTTTAAGCGTGTAAATGTATTGCTTAGTTGAAAAACAAATGCGATGAAAGTTTAAAAACATAAGGCAAAGTAAAAAACAAAAAATCGAGTTTTAAAATATTCTTTCTCTTGCACACGCATGTACACACACACACAGAGAACAGGAGATAGGGAGAATCCCCCAAACATAAAATTCTTAAAACTTATTCTGAGATTAAAAACACATGATAGCCTGCATTATGGTGGTGGTGTTGGAGAAGACTCTTGAGAGTCCCTTAGACAGCAAGGAGATCCAACCAGTCCATCCTAAAGGAAATCAGTCCTGAATATTCATTGGAAGGACTGATGCTGAAGGTGAAACTCCAATACTCTGGCCACCTGATGCAAAGAACTGACTCACTGGAAAAGACTGTGATGTGGGAAAGATTGAGGGCAGAAGGAGAAGGACTACAGAGGATGAGGTGGTTGGATGGCATCGCTGACTCTACAGACATGAGTTTGAGTAAGTTCTGGGAGTTGGTGACAGACAAGGAAGCCTGGCGTGCTACGGTCCATGGGGTCACAAAAAGTCAGACACAACTGAGCGACTGAAGTGAACTGAATAGCCTGCATAGTGCTCTGTTGCATGAGGGATTAACCTGGGTTAAGGACTTGAGGAAGTCCTCCTGAGGAAGTCCTCCTGAGGAAGTCCTCCTGAGGAAGTGGTGGGGAAACTGACACCTTCAGGATGAGAACTGGCCAGGCAAGGGGCTGAGGGCGGGCATCCTGGGCAGAGGGAACAGCCTGTTGCCTGTTCAGGATTCTGGCTCCTTTCAGTGTCCAATCTATGAATCTGAGGGATTCATTTACATTGTTGGGTCAAGCAGTTCAGTTCAGTTCAGTTCAGTTCAGTTGCTCAGTCGTGTCCGACTCTTTGCGACCCCATGAATCGCAGCACGCCAGGCCTCCCTGTCCATTACCATCTCCCGGAGTTCACTCAGACTCACATCCATCGAGTCCGTGATGCCGTCCAGCCATCTCATCCTAGGTCGTCCCCTTCTCCTCCTGCCCCCAATCCCTCCCAGCATCAGAGTCTTTTCCAATGAGTCAACTCTTCGCATNTATGCAGAGTACATCATGAGAAACGCTGGACTGGAAGAAACACAAGCTGGAATCAAGATTGCCGGGAGAAATATCAATAACCTCAGATATGCTGATGACACCACCCTTATGGCAGAAAGTGAGGAGGAGCTAAAAAGCCTCTTGATGAAAGTGAAGGAGGAGAGTAAAAAAGTTGGCTTAAAGCTCAACATTCAGAAAACGAAGATCATGGCATCCGGTCCCATCACTTCATGGGAAATAGATGGGGAAACAGTGGAAACAGTGTCAGACTTTATTTTTTTGGGCTCCAAAATCACTGCAGATGGTGACTGCAGCCATGAAATTAGAAGACGCTTACTCCTTGGAAAAAAAGTTATGACCAACCTAGACAGCATATTAAAAAGCCGAGATATTACTTTACCAACAAAGGTCCATCTAGTCAAAGTTCTGGTTTTTCCAGTGGTCATGTATGGATGCTGTCTCTTATACACATCTAAAGGAATGTCTCTGCTTTTTAATATGCGGTCTAGGTTGGTCATAACTTTTCTTCCAAGGAGTAAGCGTCTTCTAATTTCATGGCTGCAGTCACCATCTGCAGTGATTTTGGAGCCCCAAAAGATAAAGCCTGACACTGTTTCCACTGTTTCCCCATCTATTTCCCATGAAGTGATGGGACCGGATGCCATGATCTTTGATTTCTGAATGTTGAGCTTTAAACCAACTTTTTCGCTCTCCTCTTTCACTTTCATCAAGAGGCTCTTTAGCTCCTCTTCACTTTCTGCCATAAAGGTGGTGTCATCTGCATATCTGAGGTTATTGATATTTCTCATGGCAATCTTGATTCCAGCTTGTGTTTCTTCCAGTCCAGCATTTCTCATGATGTACTCTGCATATAAGTTAAATAAGCAGGGTGACAATACACAGCCTTGACTCACTCCTTTTCCTATCTGGAACCAGTCTGTTGTTCCATGTCCAGTTCTAACTGCTGCTTCCTGATCTGCATACAGATTTCTCAAGAGGCAGGTCAGGTGCTCTGGTATTCCCATCTCTTTCAGAATTTTCCACAGTTTATTGTGATCCACACAGTCAAAGGCTTTGGCTTAGTGAATAAAGCAGAAATAGATGTTTTCCTGGAACTCTCTTGCTTTTTCCATGATCCAGCTGATGATGGCAATTTGATCTCTGTTTCCTCTGCCTGTTCTAAAACCAGCTTGAACATCAGGGAGTTCACGGTTCCCATATTGCTGTAGCCTGGCTTGGAGAATTTTGAGCATTACTTTACTAGCGTGTGAGATGAGTGCAACTGTGCGGCAGTTTGAGCATTCTTTGGCATTGCCTTTCTTTGGAATTGGAATGAAAAACAAGCAGTAGCTTGGTCTTTTCCATTACTGTGTAGTATTCTATTGCATAACTATCCCATATTGCATAACTATCAAGGGACAGACTAACAGGGCAGTGAGGAGCTCAGGCTCTGAAGACTGACTGCTTACATTCACAGCCTGGCTCCACCATTCCTTGCTGTGCAGTTTTTAGCAATCTGCTTAATTTCTCTATTCCTCCATTCCCTAATCTGTAAAATGAGTGGACATTATCATCTTTCTCCACAGAATGGTTGTGAGCATTAATGAATTACTTTGAATTGTGGCTGGTTCATAAGAGATACCGGGAGAAATAAATGGCAACCCATTGCCTGGAAAATCCCATGGACAGAGGAGCCCGGTGGGCTACCGTCCATGGGGTCACAAAGAGTCGGACACAACTGAGAGACTAAACAACAACAACATTCGTGGGTGTGAGACACTAGTGTGTGACTCTCTTGACCCCTCGAGCCCCTCAGTCAACACACAAACTAAAACAACACGGAATAATGTCAAACATCTGGACCCTACATCTTTCCAGACCCCAGACCCTCCTAAGAAGCAGTTTGAAAGGTTTTGGAAAGGTCCAAGTCTGAGGGCAAAGGGGTCAGAACTATGAAAGATTCTTCTGTGAATATTGTCAGGGTTTTAACAGTTTCTCAGGGGACTTCCTCAGGGTGTTTAGGACTTGCCACTTTCACTGCCAGGGACCCAGGTTCGATCCCTGGTTGGGACACTAAGATCTCACAAGCCAGAAGCCCAACAATAAGTAAATAAAAATAAAATAGAAAATCCCTCGGGCTGCTGGGTGGGAAGTGGAGGGATGGGAGCAAGCTGGAGGCTGTGGGTAGTATCCAGGTTAGACAGGATGGGGCCAGGTCCAAGGGAAAGAAATCTTTGTGGATGTGAACTGAAGTGTCACCTCTAGGTGTAGGGAGACTGGAACCTATTGCTGGTGGGATGGGAAATGTTGGAGAGAATTAAGGCCTAACGAGTACCCTGTGACCCACGGTTCCACCCCTGGGCTCACAGCCAAGAGAAGTGAGTGCAATTGGCCATGGAAGGACATATCAAGACTGCACAGACTTCCTGGTGATCCAGTGGTTAGGACTCCACACTACCACTGCAGGGGATGTGGGTTCGATCCCTGATCAGGGAACTAAGATCTCGCATGAGTTTGGGCATGACTTCAAAATAAAAAAGAACGCTCACTGAAGTCTTATTCATAAGAGCCCAAAATCAGAAAGCCCTCAATATCAGCAGAAGGAGAATGGAGAGGAAGACTACGGGATAGTTATGCAATAGAATACTACACAGTAATGGAAAAGACCAAGCTACTGCTTGACCCAACAATGTAAATGAATCCCTCAGATTCATAGATCAGACACTGGAAGCATAAGCAATGAAAGGAAAAACAGATAAATTGAACTTAAAAAAATTATAAAACCTTTTGTGCATCAAAGTACATCATGAGGAATGTGAAAAGACAACCTACAGAATGGGTGAAAATATTTGCAAATCATGTATCTGATAAGTGTTTGGTAGCCAGAATAAACAAAGGACTCATATAATTCAACAACAAAAAGAAAAAAGAAAATTAAAAATAGCAAAGGATCTGAGTAGACATTTGTCCAAAAAATATGTACAAATGGCCAAGAAGCATATAAAAAGATGTTCACTGGTCATTAAGGAACATGAGTGGCTATTAAGGAAATGAAAAGCAAGACACAATAAGATACCCCCACTTCACACCCTCTAGGATGTATTTTAAATACAGAAAAAAATATGTTGGCAAGAATGTAGAAAAATTAGAACAAGCACTTTGTAAAACAGTGAGACAGTTCCTCACGAGATTACCCAGAAAATTACCACTGTTGTTGTTCAGTCGCTACGTTGTGTCTGACTCTTTGAAACCCCATGGACTGCAGCACACCAGGCTTCCCTGTCCTTTACTATCTCCTGGAGTTAGCTCAAATTCATATCCATTAAGTTGGTGATGCTATCCAACCATCTCATCCTCTGTCGTCCCCTTCTCTTCCTGCCTTCAGTCTTTCCCTTCATCAGGGTCTTTTCCAATGAGTCAGCTCTTCGTATCAGGTGGCCAAAATACTGGAGCTTCAGCTTCAACATTCCAATGAATATTCAGGGTTGATTTCTTTTAGGACTGACTGGTTTGATCCCCTTGCTTCCCAAGGGACTCTCAAGAGTCTTCTCCAACACCACAATTAGAAAGTACCAGTTCTTCAGTGTTCGGACTTCTTTATGTCCAACTCTCATACCCATAATGACTACTGGAAAAACCATAGCTTCAACCATATGCACCTTTGTCGGCAAAGCGATGTCTGCTTTTTAACACATTGTCTAGGTTTGTCATAGCTTTCCTTCCAAGGAGCAAATATCTTTTAATTTCATGGCTACAGTCACCATCTGCAGTGATTTTGGAGCCCAAGAAAATAAAATCTGTCAAGCTTCTACTTTTTCCCCTTCTGTTCGCCAGGAAGTAATGGAACCGGATACCATGGTCTTAGTTTTCTGAATGTTGAGTTTTAAGCCAGCTTTTCCACTCTCCTCTTTCACCCTCATCAAGAGGCTCTTCAATTCCCCTTCACTTTCTGCCATTAGAGTGGTATCATCTGCATATCTGAGGTTATTGGTATTTCTCCTGGCAATCTTGATTCCAGCCTGTGCTTTATCCAGTCCGGCATTTTCCATGATGTACTCTACATGTAAGTTAAATAAAAGGGTGACAATATGCAGCCTGGTCATACTCCTTTCCCAATTTTGAACCAGTCAGTTGTTTCATCTAAGGTTCTAACTGTAGCTTCTTGACCCACATACAGGTTTCTCAGGAGACAAGTAAGGTGGTCTGGTATTTCCATCTCTTTAAGAATTTTCCACAGTTTGTTATGATCCATACAGTTACCATATGACCCAGAAATTCCACTGTTAGGTATATTCCCAAGATAAATGGAAACATATGTCCATACGAAAGTTTGTACACAAATGTCCATAGAAGCATTATTCATAATAGCCAGAAAGTAGAAACAACCCAATGCCATCAACTGATGAATTAATAAATGATGGTATAGCCATGCAATAGACTATTATTTCGTAAAAAGGAATGCAGTGCTGATATAGCCTATAATATTGACGAGCCTGGAAAACATTATGCTCCGTAAAAGAAACCAGACACAAAAAGTCACAAACTGTATAACTTCATTTAGATGAAGTGTCCAGATCAGGGAAATCTGTAGCGATAGACAGCAGATTAGTGGTTACCAGGGGATGGGAGCCATTACTCAGTGGGCTTCCTACATGGTTTAGCAGGGAAGAATCCACCTCCTAATGCAGGCAGTGGGTTTGATCCCTGGGTCAGGAAGATCCCTTGGAGGAGGAAGTGGCAACCCACTCCAATACTCTTTCCTGGGAAATCCCATGAACAGAGGAGGGTGATGGACTACAGTCCATGGGGTCGCAAAGAGTCAGACATGACTGAGCGCTAGCACTTAATGGACATGGAGTGTTTTAAATCTGGAACGATTTAAAAAGTTTTGAAACTAGACAGAAGTCGTGGTTGCACAATCTCGTGCAGGCACAAAATCCCACTCAAGTGTATGCTTTAAAATGGATAATTGTATGTTATGTGAATTTCACCTCAATTTAAAAAAGTAAACTTCAGTGTAAGAAGTGAATGGAAACTGGAAAACGTAAACATCACCTCAGTGCCCTGGGGACACTGACAGAACCTACTGGGTGCGGAACAGCCTCGGCCACTACCTCCTTTTGCCTCACTGCAGCCTCAGGAGGTGGGGACTGTCTGGGGCTCAGAGAGGGAAACTGATCGAGCCAGGCTCACACAGCTGCCAAAGGACAAGGCCTGGGTCTCTCAGGCCTCCCAGCCCCCAGACTCCTGAAATCGCTGTGGCCCCTTGGGATTCTCACCAGGCCTCACTGGGTGGGGGCTAGTGAGGTCAAGGGCCAGGAACGTTACTGCAGCCACGAGGCAGGAGTTAGTGACTGAGAAGCTTGGAATGTGCAGCCTCTGAAAAGACCTCGTTGTGGCTCCACCGACGGTTAGAGCAGGAAGGGACTTTCAGAGCCATGTAATCACACACACACACACACACACACACACACACACACACACACACACACACGCGCGACCTGAGCCCTGCTCAGTCACTGTCCCAGGCTGTTTCTGAAGCCGGCAGACAAATGCAGTCAAGGCTGACCTGTGTTAGGCTTCCCATGTGCCACCACTGTCTACCTCTGTCACTCTGACCTGTCCTGCTTGGGCTCAGCCAAGGATTTCAGATATCAGTGTGTGTGCGTGTGCACAAGTACCTTAGCATGTGATCAGAACCCCCAAAGCTTCCACCCATGGGGCTTTTTCTCAACATGCATTTTTTGTTGCTCTTTGTCAAATTCTTACTAAATACTGTGCGCAACATGGGACATTATCTGATATCTATTCTCCAACAACCCTGAGATGTTTATCATTTTGTAGTTATCACAGGTTCTCAGTTCACAGATGAGGCTCTGAGAGATTGTGCACTTCACCAAGGTCATACAGCTGGTGAGCAGCCTAAGCAGAATTCAAACTCAGAACCCAGGCGTAAGATTCCAGCACATATATATGTTCTTTATCACGAATCACATTGCCTCTCCCCACCACTTATGCACACATGCATGCACATACACATGCATGCACACTCACACACACATACACATACACACACCCATGTATTTCTCATTCTGGTAAACTGCTGGTGGTTTCTTTTCTTTTTAGGCAATGACAAGCACTGAGTAGGATAAGAAAAAGGGAGAGGCAGCAGATTGGTAACCACCTTCTGAGTGCGCCTCACTTTACAGCTTACAAAGCACTTTCACATTTGGTGATCTCATCTGATCCCACAGCCACCCCATGAGGTCAGCAGAAGGCTCAATTATTCCCACTGGGAGCAAGACTCAGAAGGAAGGTGACTTGCCCAGGGTAACAGAGACAGAAAATGGTAGCTCTGGGATTGGAAGCCCAGGGCCAAGCTGGCCTCTTGGTTCTCAGTCTTGCATATGTCCACCAACCGCGGCCTCTGACCCTGAGGAAGGCAGTCCAGGACCCCATCTTCCTGAAATCTCCCTTCTGTGAGGACAAAATTGGAGCCAATCAAAAGGAAGTACCAGTGGAAAGCAGGACAGCCCAGCTCTCTCTCTCTCTCTATAGTTGTGTGACTCCGGCGGCCCAGCTCTCTCTCTGTCTCTATAGTTGTGTGACTCCGGCAGCTCCTTACTCTGTTCAGGCCTCAGTTTCCCCATCTGCAAAATGGGGCTGATAAAGGCACCTGCCTCCCAGAGTTGTTGGTTTTTGGTTGTTGACACTTGGTCCTGGCCTCACATTCACACAGACCTTTGACATAATCTCCAAACAAGGCTGATGACAACACAGTCCTGGAAGAGCAGTTACAGTATTTAAGGAAGATGGCGTTTATCAGAACACAGAACTGTGTCCAATTGGCTCAGTTGACAGGCTCTCACTACTGGTAGGGGCTCTGAATTAAAACGTGCTACAGCTCCTGAAATTATCCTGCGAGTAAGGCGACTGTATTGCATTGTATTTGTGGGTAGTTCAAAGTATTAACATGTCCTTGTAATTATTTAAAACACACACCATTTTTGCAACTCTGGTTTGTCATTTGTTCACTTTTTCGTATACCTGAACCTTAAAACAGCGCCAGTGAAGGGGGCTCATGTCACGACTTGGATGGCAGTAGCATGGTTCCGGGCATGAATAAGCACCCAGAAGGTGATGATGATGGTAATGCTAGTAACATCAGTCACATTTATAATCCGATGTACAGTTTCCAGACTTCTTTCATATTCTTCATTCCAACTTCCCACGTGTGGCAAGGTCGCTGTGTGATGATTTTGTCCCATTTTACGCATGCAAACACTAGGCTAGACCAAGCAGTGGGGCTGCGGGGGGG
>SJYX01008640.1:0-26018 GCA_006410675.1 Oreotragus oreotragus | reverse complement strand
GGGGGGCGGGGCGGGGCGGGGTGGGGGTGGGAACATATCAGGAAACCAACGGGTCTGGCTGTGGGGAACAGAGTGGTAAGAGTTACAGATTGGTGGCCGTTTGGATGTGGATTTCCAGACAGAGCTCTTAGCTGTATCAGGGAGGTCATTAGTTGGAGCGGTGGAGGCGGGGCGGTTGGCTTAAAACCATGGGAGTAGGTACCCCATGTTCAGGAGAGGGGCTCATCTGCAGGATGGACTGAGGGGCCCTCAGCAAGGGCCCTTGAAGACGGGCCAGACAACTTTTTTTGCATAAAAAAGATTCAGGATAGAGCCCTGTTGTTTAGTCGCTCAGTCGTGTCCTACTCTTTCACGACCCCAAGGACTGACCAGGCAAGAATACTGGAGTGGGTAGCTATTTCCTTCTCCAGGGGATCTTCCCGATCCAGGGGTCGAACTGGCATCTCCTGTATTGGCGGGTGGATTCTTTATCGCTGAGCCACCAGGGAACCCCATAGAGCCCTGTGGAGCTCCCACATTCAGGATACAGGTCAAAGTAGCGGGGCTCCCCGCAAAAGGGCACAGAACAACTAGGAGGATTTGAGGGTGAAGGCTGCCGGGATAGGGGCAACTAGCCAGAGGCCTTGGCTCTGGATGCCCTCCTGCAAACCCGGCCGGCGTGAGGGTGGGATGGGCTGGGCTGGGCTGAGCTGGGCTGGGAACCGAGGAACCCGAGACTCCCCCTCCCGCTGGGAGGAGGGGCTACCCAACCGTCTCCGCCTCGGCCTCTTTCCTTGCGGCTCCGGCCCCGACTAGCTCTGTCCCGGAAGTGGTCCTCTTCTGGCTCCGGGTGCCGGGAGACGAATGTTAGTGCTCCCGGAAGTGGCCCGGCGGCGGCGCGCCGGGCCCGGGCCGTGCTCCCTCCTGCTGGGGCGCTGCGGTAGCGCCCGGGTCCGGGCGTCGCCATGACCAGCGAGCTGGACATCTTCGTGGGGAACACGACCCTCATCGACGAGGACGTGTATCGACTTTGGCTGGACGGTTATTCGGGTCTGTGGGGGGCTGACTGGGGTAGCCAGTCTGGCGGAGCGGTTGTTTTGGATGGGAGAGGGGGCCGAACCAGGACTAGGCATCCTATAGGGCAGTGGGCAGAGGCCTGGGAGTATGAAATGCCTGGGGCTCGGGGCTGAAATCCCTGAAGAACCTCTAGGGTCGGCGGGGCGGGGCCTGATGCCAGCGCTCGCTTCCCAGTGAGCGACGCGGTGGCCCTGAGGGTGCGCTCGGGAATTCTGGAGCAGACCGGCGCCACAGCAGCGGTGCTGCAGAGCGACACCATGGACCACTACCGGACTTTCCACATGCTCGAGCGCCTGCTCCACGCGCCGCCCAAGCTGCTTCACCAGCTCATTTTCCAGATTCCGCCCTCTCGACAGGCGCTGCTCATTGAGAGGTGCTCACCTGGCGGGTGGTGGGGTCGCCAACCAGTCTGGCCATGTACCCATTTTGCAGGCTGACGATGAGGCCCGGGGACGGTCGGGACTTACTCAAGCCGGGAGAAAGTTGAGAGCAGAAGGGGCCAAACCCAGGTCCTGCCAGCTCTCCTCTCCCCTCTTTTTATGGAAAGTCAGTAGTGTCGTCCCCAACTCCCCACAGGTATTATGCCTTTGATGAGGCCTTCGTGCGGGAGGTGCTGGGCAAAAAGCTGTCCAAGGGCACCAAGAAAGACCTGGATGATATCAGCACCAAAACAGGCATCACCCTCAAGAGCTGCCGGAGACAGGTGGGCACTGTACCGGTCTGCAGCCCGCCCCTTTGCACCATCCCTTTGGTTCCTGCCTCACCTCCAGCCCACTCCAACACTTCTGTGGCAGTGCCTTCATTTCCACTCTCCTCTCTTTTTGCTCCTTCCAAGCCATCCCCTACTCTTGAGCCAGAGTGACCTCTCAGAAGCCTACATTTGTAGCTTTCTTCTGCTCACGAACTTTGAATGGCTCCCATTCTTTCCTATAGCAGCCACATTCCTTGGTCTTGACCTTCAGACCCTCCTATCATCCTGTCCCTGCCCCCTTCTCTAGACTCCCCAGCCCCTGGCTTTCTTTTGCTCATCTGCCCGTACCTGTATTATTTTTACAAGGTATTATTTTAGGACATATATACCCCTTGAAATCTAAGGCAGGGTCAGGGATTGAGGAGGGGGTGGTCATATACCACCTTCTCCAACAGCCTTGCCAGTGGTGCCAGAAAGAAGTAACCCTTCTCCTGGGCCTTTAGCATTTTCCTCTGTGAGCTCCCCAAGATGGCTTAGTATTTGCTCCTTTTTGAGTTCCTAGGGCTTAGTCAGGAAGGTCAGTTTCAGCACAAACTAGTGAAGAACTAGAGAGCATGATGCTAAAATAGGGGTGAATTTGTTGATAAGAGTGAGTAAACATTTATCCAAGTCAAGATGGCAGAAGCTGGTGAACATTTGGGGAATTGATAAGAGGTGTTAATAATTAATGGAGCTTTCCAGGTGGCACATTGGTAAAGAATCCACCTACCAATGCAGGAGGTAATAGTTTGTTGAAGCAATAGCACATACTCCATCAGTGTCTGGTGATTGGATAGGTGGGTCAGTGACAGAGGAATGCTCACCCAGCAGTTTATTGGGTGAGCAACCTGACCAGTCCTTCCTCCTCCTCTAACTGTCCTGCAGTTCGACAACTTTAAGCGCGTCTTCAAGGTGGTGGAGGAAATGCGGGGCTCCCTGGTGGATAACATCCAGCAGCACTTCCTCCTGTCCGACCGGCTGGCCAGGTGAGGGGCCAGGTGAGGAGCCAACTGCCTCCCCATCCTGCGCACTCCTTCCTTGTGCCCTGAAGCTGGCCCTTATTTTCTGCCCCAACCCACATGATCTCCATGCCGTAGCGGGCAATGGTTATCCCTCTCTTGGGCTGTACTTTGGTTCAGACTGGCCTGGGTTCGAATCCCAGCCTGGCCATTCACCAGCTGGACTGTTGTGAGGTGCCATGGGTAAAGCTCATGATGGCACAGCCCCTGGGGCTTAGTAAGTACTCAGTAAATGGTCGCTGTTACCCTGTGGTCTCGCACCATGTCCCTTAGGAGACCCGGGCTGAAACCTTCTCTTTGCCCAGAGGAGGAGGCCCAGAGAGACGTGACTTGAAACCCATCACACAGTGAGTTAGGGTAGAGAGAGGCCAGAACACGGAGGTCCCACTGATGTTGTAGCTGAGAACTGCTTGCTAAGAAGGAATTTCAAGCCTTGATGGACACCCCACCCCCCGCTCCCCACCCTGCAGGGACTATGCAGCCATTGTCTTCTTTGCCAACAATCGCTTTGAGACAGGGAAGAAAAAACTGCAGTATCTGAGCTTTGGGGACTTTGCCTTCTGTGCTGAGCTCATGATCCAGAACTGGACGCTCGGAGCTGTCGGTGAGGCCCCCACTGACCCAGGTGCAGGCCCCCGTTCCCAGCAGCCGTTCTGCCCAGCCACTTCTGCTCACGGCCCAGTGCCCCCACACACAGCTTCTCTGCAGCCAAGGGACGCACAACGTCTCTCTGGCTTGGGGCCAGCCCCTCCAGCTCTCTCACACCGAGCGTGCTCTTTTGTCTTGTGGGATGCCATGAAGTGGTCGGGGGGAAGGCTCAGGTTATCACAGGAGGCATTTTTTAATCTCCCAGCTCAATTCCCTTCATGGGCCTCACTTAGACTCCCAGGTGGATGACATGGACATGGACTTAGACAAGGAGTTTCTCCAGGACTTGAAGGAGCTCAAGGTGCTTGTGGCTGACAAGGACCTTCTAGACCTACACAAGAGGTGACCCTAGGGGTCTGTGGGGCGGGGCCTGAGGTGGGCGCCCAGGTGGCGCGGGCCTTGACCCTGTCTTCCTTCAGCCTGGTGTGCACTGCCCTCCGGGGGAAGCTTGGTGTCTTTTCGGAGATGGAAGCCAACTTCAAGGTCTGTGGCCCAGTCCAGCCTCTGTCCCTGGGGCACCTTCAGCATCCAGAGCCCTGCCCCACAGTGGCTCTGCTGCTGGCCTTAGGCGGTGCTGCTGTTCCCTCTGCCTGCCCCTGGGGGGAGCCAGCTCTTAAATGCTGGGGAATTACTTGATCGAGGGAGGCCGATAGATGTGGTCTCAGCCCCCAGCCTCTCTCAGACAGCAGGCAGAACTCCCAGGCTCCCTCCCCAACAGAACCTGTCCCGGGGGCTGGTGAATGTGGCCGCCAAGCTGACCCACAATAAGGATGTCAGAGACCTGTTTGTAGACCTCGTGGAGAAGGTGAGTTGTCCTGCTGGCTGCCCTCTGACCCCATCCTGGCCTGTCCCTGGGCTGTACCAGTGCTGGATGTTACCTTGGACCCACAGTTCGTGGAACCTTGCCGCTCCGACCACTGGCCGTTGAATGACGTGCGTCTCTTCCTGAATCAGTATTCGGCTTCGGTCCACTCCCTGGATGGCTTCCGGTGAGAGATCTCAGGCTTCCTTATCCTGCTGGCCTCCTGCTGGGGCCCAGCCCTCCTGCAGACTCTGAGTTCCCTGTTCTTTGGCCCTGGGGTTGGAAGTCACTCTGTTGACCAGAGTCTCAGCTCCATCACTGAGAAACTGACCTGATCTTGACAAGTTCCTTTCTCTCTGTGTGCCTCCGTTCCTTCAGACATAAGCTGGGGGTGACAACAGTAAGGCTTATAGGAATCCTATGAGAATTAAACGAGTGAAGGTGTTGAGAGCACGTGGAGCAGGGTCATGGGGATCCAGTCAACATCAGCCAACACCCTAACTGTTACCATTGCAGGCACCAGGCGCTCTGGGACCGCTACATGGGCACCCTCCGTGGCTGCCTCCTGCGCCTCTATCATGACTGAGGCCCCTCCCCCTGCCCTGGCCACACTGACAATAAAGTTGCCATGACTTTGGAGGAGGCTGTGAGTGGGTACACACATGAGTCCGCACATGGACATGTGTGCCCGTTGCACACATACGTCTCTTTGAGTGTCATGGTGTATGAGGATGTATGTCCGTTGACCCACAGGGACAAGGACATGTCGGAGAACGGTACCTACTCGCTCCCCATCCATTTCCCCACCCCAGCCGTGTCCACTCCAAAGACAGGGGTCTTGTCTTGCTTTATTCAATCCCCAGCAAGAATACTGGGAGACTAGGCAAAAACCTTGGGGCAGATGGCAGGGGAAGGTAACTGGCACAGCAGGAGAGAGTCAAGGGGCAGCCAGGCAGCCTCAGGGAGGGCAAGAGACTTGTTGCCGCTTATTAGGTTTGTCCACTCTGGCAGTGACTGGGTACGTGGTGATGCCGCAGGTGTTACTCCCTCGATGCAGCCGGAAATAGCCCTAAGAAGTTAGGGCCCATCAGCGCCAGACAGTGGGGAGAGGTCTGTCCTGCCCTGCCCGCCCCCAGTAGACCACACTCACCTCCTCGCCCCAGTGAGGCCCCCAGGAGTTCTGTAGGGTCCAGTATGCCATGGAGCGGCGAGGGCGAGCATAGGATCCGAATGAGGCCACCTTCCCCTGCCTCCCCTCCACCGACTTGGTTTTACCAAAACCAACCAGCAGGACAGAATGATCCACATGTCTGGGGTCACAGGTGGTAGGTGTGGCCTTGATCACACCCTTCTGGTATTGCTGCAGGGGCAGAGAGGCCTAGTCTGGGGCCACCTCCCCTATATACACCCCCTCCCCCCCACCCCACTCCCTACCTTATCTCACCTGCAGTAGCTTCATATTGATGGTCACGGTGATGGGGCCTTGGGTGGCCAAGTGCCTGGTGATGCCTGGGGGTGGAAGGTGCCATCTAGCCCTGCCGCTCCTTCATCCCCTGCTCTCAGCTCATGGGCATCTCTATCTATCCCTTCCTCTTTCCCACCCTCTAGCCCCCGCCCCCAGAGATCCCTCTGTCACTGTCTATAGCCCCGTCTGTCCCTGTCCATCTCCCTCCTGTGCCCGCCTGTGTCCCCATCCTGCCCGCACTCTGCTCGCAGGCCTGCAGCATTATGAAATCCTGGATCCAGGCCACCTTCTTGTGCTTCTCAGCCAGGCACCTGTGGGTTTTGCCACTCCCATCGAATGGATAGTCCTTCTCACTGGCCAGGCCACCTAGAGATAAGCGAGGCCCGGGAGGAGGCTCAGTTCAACTTGGGAACAGTACCCACCCCATCCTTCCCCCACCGTGACTGCCCGGAGCCGTTAGGCACTCACTGTTGTTGAGGACAGTGAGGAACGCATCCCAGACGAAGCCACCCTTGCAGCCGTTCCCACAGCGGTCACAGTCGAGCAGCTCTGGTGCCAGAAGGGACAATGTGTGTGCCCAGGCCTCAGGCACCACCCCTGCCTCCTTTGGCCCCCCACCCCGACCCCTGCCCCCAGCCATACGCTGCACGGAGACCTTCACAGAGTGGCGGAACTTGATGGCCCATAGGGCCTCGATGTTGCCTGCTGCTGCCATGGCCCAGCAACAGTTGCAGTTTTGCTAGTGGTGAAAGGATGGCGGCGGTGGGGGCGGGTAAAGACTGCAGGCCCTCTCCTCCCTGCCTTCCCACGCCACCCCCGCCCCGGGGCTGGATTGGGCCAGGCTGCTGGGCCTGGGGTGGAGGCAGATACCTGGTTCCTGACAGGTGAGATGGTGCCAGCGTTCCTCCAGTCACAGGCCTGAGGCTGTGACTCCCCCCACTCTTCAGACCCCACCTTTCTGCTCACACCAAGGGCCTCTCCAGCCACCCGGCTTCCATAAAGCTGGACAAACTCCTCCTCTGGGGACACATGGGGCCATGAAGTTCACTGTTTTGACCCCTCCCCCCCATCCTGCCTCCCACCACCCCGACCCCTGCCCCCAGCCATACGCTGCACGGAGACCTTCACAGAGTGGCGGAACTTGATGGCCCATAGGGCCTCGATGTTGCCTGCTGCTGCCATGGCCCAGCAACAGTTGCAGTTTTGCTAGTGGTGAAAGGATGGCGGCGGTGGGGGCGGGTAAAGACTGCAGGCCCTCTCCTCCCTGCCTTCCCACGCCACCCCCGCCCCGGGGCTGGATTGGGCCAGGCTGCTGGGCCTGGGGTGGAGGCAGATACCTGGTTCCTGACAGGTGAGATGGTGCCAGCGTTCCTCCAGTCACAGGTCTGAGGCTGTGACTCCCCCCACTCTTCAGACCCCACCTTTCTGCTCACACCAAGGGCCTCTCCAGCCACCCGGCTTCCATAAAGCTGGACAAACTCCTCCTCTGGGGACACATGGGGCCATGAAGTTCACTGTTTTGACCCCTCCCCCCCATCCTGCCTCCCACCCCAGCCATCCACATCCTGAGCCATTTGAGTCCCTGTAATGCCATGGGAGGCAGAAAGATAAGGACCCTGAGGCCTGGAGGGAGGCCACGTTCCTTGCTGGGGTGCACAGTCCTGCACCCGGTGTCTCTGTGAGCTGGGCTACCACCCAGGCCTCCACAGAGTTCCTGCCCTGATCTCGGATTCAGGGCAAACCCCCAGGCCTCTGGCCCTCGGGAGTCCCTCTGGGGAACAGAAGCCAAGTCAGCCTGGTATCTGCTAGGGAAGATCCTGCTTCCCCGCCTACCACCCATTGCTAGGAGTCCGGTACCTGTGAGGTCACTGAATTGAGTCACCCCAAACTTGGCCGTGCCCAGGTCCTCCTCCTGCAGCCGCTGAGCCTTGGCCAGGTTTTGGGCGAAGATGTCCAGGCGGCGGGCGTGCTCTAGACCAAAAGGAGGTTGTCCTAGGCTGGCTCGCAAGCCCCCAGGGGCAGGAAGCGGCCGCCAGTTTGGCTTCCCACCCACACTCTCCCGGGTAAGCACTGGCTCCTTTCCTATGATCCTTGCAGACCCTCCTACAGACGCCTGGACCAAGGAAGTGGCTCCCCAGCCCCCCTGGGGTTGGGGTTTCGTTGAAGGCAGGTAAGAGAGTATCTGCCCACCTGGGGAAGAAGCCAAGTGAAAGGTCGGAAGGCTAGTGACAAGGGGAAGGTGGGTGGTCAGAGACCAACTTCCTGCCAGGTCATCTCTGTCTCTACTTCACACCTCTGGCCGCAAGGCTGTGGCTGGAACATGGCAGGGGAGGGTTGGGCAAGTCCCTGGCACAGGAAGTCGGACTGAAAGGTGCCCACAGACCTCCCCCATGGGAGATGAGATCCAGAGGGCAGGACCAGGGCTGGCAGCGCATGGGGGTGGAGAGGGAATCCACAAGATGGGTAACCCTGGGTGCTTGCTGGATGACTAGCAGTCTCCTGCTGCTGCAGTCACAGGAAAGTGGCTCTGGACGTGACCATCCTCTCGGACCAGTCAAACCCCCAACAGCTACCACCTCCCTCCAGGTTCGTAGCCAAGGAGGATCCTGTCCCCGCTTGTGCATTTGGGAAACCAGGGAGTACACTCCCAGCCCCGCGTCACTGTCTTCCTGAGTGGCTTTGGCCAAATGCATTCCCCACCCTGAGCCTGAATTTCCTCGTCTGTTAAATGAGAGCAGGGGTTTGGACTGGAGACGCACGTGCCCCGGGATACCTGCTGGATTTGGATAACTCCGGTTGTACTGCATCTGAAACAATCTGAAGACCTCTTTCAGCTCCAGTGGCTGGGGACCTGGGTCCTGGGTGGCGGTGCAAGGCCGGGGGCGGGGGGTGTAAAAAGAGCAGTGGGGAGGGGGTGAAGTGAGGAGTCACGGCCGGGACCACACCTCAGCCCCCACCCGAGCTGGGACTGGGCGAGGGGAGCTGCCGGTTCACCCGCTTTTCCCCCTGTGTAGGCCTGAGCACATGGATCCTCCCTTCAGTCTCAGTCACTCCCTCTGAGAAATAGGAACAAAGCCCTGTTTCTACCAGGGTGAGCCCCAGGCATGCGGAGAAAGCTAGGGACACTTACCTGGCTCCTGAGGGAGCCCTTGATGCCTTGAGCCAGGCCTGCCACCAGCAGGGCCAGGAGGCAGGAGAGATGGACAGTTGGTGCCATGATGCGGTAGACTAGAGTGTCTGGGGCAGGAAACTGCAGACCAAGGTGGAGGGGCTGAGAGGGTGGAGCTGGAGAAACCACAAAAGGGAAACCAGGTCAGGAAGGGGAGGAGGACCCCTCACACACACACACACGAGGGCTTCAGGCTTCTGTCCCGGCACGGCCCCTGCCTGCCAGTACCCCACTCCACCTGTTGTCTTTATTCAGCAGAGGCTCTCTGCCAACCCTGTCCTGGGCAGTCCTAAGGATGTGGAGATGGATCTGGCCTTAAGGAGACAGGAGGAGACAGATGCTAAGTGGACAGTGACAATATAGGGCCATTGGTACCTGGAGGGGGAAACAGGGCTATGGGAGCCACAGGTCCTAATGATGGGGGCGGGGTGTGAATGGTGGTCAGCACCCCCCAGGAAGCATTCTTGCTCATCCTACTACAAAGCTCAGTCAGCTCAGGCGTCATCACCTTCATGAAGCTCGCCTATCCTGTGGTATAACCTGCAGCCCCTTGAGCCCCCGGTGTGCCTGTGTCTACCGGGCATCCGCATCCCAGCCACACCGGATGTGTCTGCCTTGCTGGTTGTATCCTCAGCACCCAGGAAGGGGCTGCATGCAGAGCTGGCTGAGGGGGGATTTGCTGGCTTAGTGATTAGTCTGTTTTTTTAACAAGAAAAGTTCAGGGTCCAGGGGACAGCAAGTGGCAGCTCCGACCTCCTTTGTTCTTTATTCTTGTCACAATCTGGGGACAGGGAAAAGGCATGTGAATGGGCTTCAGAAGGCAGGAAGATAGCTGGATTGGCACCTCAGACAGAGCCAGGCTGGAGACTAAGGCCTGGGCAGGGGTGTTAACACCCCGTCACTTGTGCCTTGAAGTGGGTCCTTGGGTTCAGGGGCTCTCACATGGACCTGCAGTCTGAGAACCAGCATCCAAGACCAGAGACAGGCCAGAAAAAGAACTGGTTTTCTGGGGTTTCCATGGGGATGGGAGCCAGGGGAAGGGATCCATTCATTCATGTGCTGATTACCTCATTTCTTCATTGGGAATCTTCCCAAAGCCGTGAGGTCCCTTTTTGCTGCACAAAAGGGACCCTTTTGTGATCCCTTTTTAATAAATTAATTTATTAATTTATTTTATTTTGCTTTACAATACTGAATTGGTTTTGCCATACATTGACATGGATCCGCCACGGGTGTGTACATGAGTTCCCAATCCTGAACCCCTCTCCCACCTCCCACCCCATATCATCTCTCTGGATCATCCCCGTGCACCAGCCCCAAGCATCCTGTATCCTGTATTGTGATCCCTTTTTTTGATCCCCCCCCCACACATACCATATAGTGAGCCAAGGGTCTCCCCTGGGAGAAAAAAAAAAGAAGAGAATGATGCTGACTNCCTCCCACCCCATATCATCTCTCTGGATCATCCCCGTGCACCAGCCCCAAGCATCCTGTATCCTGTATTGTGATCCCTTTTTTTGATCCCCCCCCCACACATACCATATAGTGAGCCAAGGGTCTCCCCTGGGAGAAAAAAAAAAGAAGAGAATGATGCTGACTTTATTAAGACACAGTAGAGGACTTCCCTGGTGGTTCAGTGGATAAGAATCTGCCTGCCCGTGCAGGGAACATGGGTTCAATCCCTGGAATCCAGGAAGATGCCACATGCAGAGGAACAACTAACGCTGCGAACCTCAACTACCGAGCCTGTGCTCCAGAGCCTGGGAGCCAGAACTACTGAGCCCGTGTACTGCAACTACTGAAGCCTGTGCCCCTAAATCCTGTGCTTTGCAACGAGAGAAGCCACTTCCACGAAAAGCCTGTACACCGAAAAGAAGAGAAGCCCGGCTCACTGCAACCAGAGAAAGCCCGCACGCAGCACCAAAAACCCAGCACAGCCATAAATAAATGAATACATTGAAAAAATGCAGTAGACAGATTATCTACAGAAGGGTACCTGGCTCCATGATTCTAGTTCCCAGTCATGTGTCCCAAGCTGGTTTTAGCCATGTATGACCTGTGACTAAGGGCCCCTATCACCCCCCAGAGGTGGAGGCTTAAAATAACAGCTTTAGGTTCCTTCCTGCTTGCCCAGTGGTTGAGATGCAGGTTCAATTCCTGGCCTGGAAAGATCCCACAAGCTGCAGAGCAGCTGAGCCCGTCAGCCACAGCTATCGAGCCTATGCTCTAGAGCCTGGGAGTTGCACCTACTGAATGAAGCCTGCGTCCCCCAGAGCCTGTGCTTGGCAGCAAGAAAAGCCACCGCAGTGGGAAGCCCTCCGGCAGCAGTGAAGACCCAGCACAGTCTAAACAAATAAATAAAACAGAATAGTTTTATGGAGGTAGAATTCACATACCGTAAAATTTACCATTTTAAAGTGTTTAGATAATTCAGTGATTTTTCATGTATTTGCATAACTGTGCAACATCACCACTGTCTAATTTCAGAGCATTCTCATCACCCCAAAAGAAATCCCATACCCATCAGAAGTCATTCTCACATTCTCCTCTCTCCTGGCAATCACTAATCTACTTTGTTTTTCAGATTTGCCTATTCTGGTTGTGTCATAAAAATGGAATAGTGGCCTTTTGTGTCTGGCTTCTTTCAACTGGTGTCATGTTCAAGATTCATCCATGTTGTAGCACATATCAGTACTTCATTCCTTTTTATGGCAGAATAATATTCTATCGTCATTTTTCATTTCTCCTTTCATCAATAGATGAACATTCCTTTGATTCTATATTTTCAACACTTATGAATAATGTTACTATGAACACTGTGTACAGATTTGTGTGTGTGTGTGTGGACATATGTTTTCAATCCCCCTGTGTATATATACCTAGTAGTGAAATTGCTGGGTCATGTGGTAACATTTTTGAGGACCTGCCAGACCTTTCCACAGCAGCCGCCCCATCTTACATTCCCATTCATAGTGTGAGGGTTCCAATTTCTCCATATCCTCTCCAGCACTTGTTACTGTCTTTTGGGTTTTAAAGACTTATTATTTTTAGCCTCCTCTCCCCCACCGCTGGCGTTTGGTGGTGCTGGGAAGAATTTGGAGGTGGGAGGGTGCTCTGCAGTCCACATTGAATCCTGAAGGCTGATCCCTAGGATCCATCGGCACGCCCTCTCCTACTCACCGGACAGGGCTGCTAATGGGGGTGACTGTGAGGATAAACAGGGGTGGGAAAGGGAACCGAGGACTCGGCATTTCCCGCACGCCGCCTGCCTCCAGGAGGGAAATCCCTGGACACGCAGTCCTTTCCCGTCTGGCCCCGCCCTGAGACGTGGGCAGGGCAAGACCCCGCCCCTTCCTGGGAGCCATCTCCGCCCAAGCCCCGCCCCTTCGGGCTCTCCCGCTGCTTCGGGAGTAGGCAGAAACCCCAGGACGGGGCGGGATGTTGTGTGTAGTGGGGGACGCTGGCGGGAGGATGGCCAGGAAGGCGAGGGCACCGGACCCGGACCCTGGCGTCCAGCACGCCCGAGTTCAGCCCTGCCCGCCTTCTCAGGGGCTTCCATTCATTCTGGGCCAAATGTGAACTGCCGCCCCCGCCCCAAACTGATGTAGTCTCGCGGACTGAGGTCTCGGAGGAGGCCGTTCTGGAGTGAAGGGACCGCCTGGCTGACGACAGCCCTGGGGATGGAGGGGAGAAGGGACCGAGGTGGACAGTTCTGGACCCGGGAGCATCTGTTCTTAGGGTGAGGGTCTGGGAACCCTGGCCAAAGTTTTAGTATTTCCAGATTGACTGGCCAGGTGTCCAGAATCACATTCCGGAGGGTGCAGAGTGAGAATCCGGAAGTCCCAGGATTATTTGGTGGGGTCCAGGTGCCCAGGGTGACATTCTGGGAGCCGCAGAGTCTTGGGCCCCCGGCATTGAGGTGTGGGTGCCAAAGAATTCCTGGGGCACAGATTAGGTAGGGTCTAGGTGGCAGGGTGACATTTTGGGGTGCGCACAGTGAAAGCCTGCGGACTCCTAAGTGAGCCGGGGGCCCGGCATCAGGACCAATGCCCCCAGAATCGAGCGCTGGGGGACCCTGGCCGGGCGCCGGGAGGCGGCTCCGGGCGGCGCCGCGGGGGACCGGGTGGGGGCCTGCGGCCGGCCAGGGGCGGAGAAGCGGGGGGTCGGGGTCCCTCCCCCTGGCGCGGGCTCAGGAATCCGCTGAGGGGCGGGCGGAGGCGGCGGGGTGGGCCGCGCCGCGGCGGGCGGGCGGGCGGGGGGCGCTTCCTGGGGCCGCGCGTCCAGGGAGCTGCGCCGTCCGCTTGTCCGTCTGCCGCAGGCACTGCCGAAGCCAGCCGAGCCGCCGGAGCCGCGGGCCGCGGGGCCATCTCGGGCCCAAGTGAGTGGCCGTCCATGGGGGGAGGGCGCGAGCCAGAAGTCTAGGCCGAGTCGGCGTCAGCAAGGAGCCGAGAGGCCCGCGCTCCCCGGCCGGAGCCACAGGGGGACCGGGCGGGGGCGGGGCGGCCGCAGGCGAGTGAGCCCTGAACCCCGGCCCGCGCGAGGGGTGGGCCCTCGGCCCAGGGAGGCTCCGGGGCCCCAAGCGCGGTCCCGGACGGGAGGCGGCAGGGGCTGGGGCTCAGAGTCCTGGCACAGGGTTTGGGGGTTGCTGTGGCAGAGGCGCCCTGACCCCTGCCCACCACCTCCCAGCCCCAGGATGCTCCCCTTCGCCTCCTGCCTCCCCGGGTCTCTACTGCTCTGGGCGCTGCTGCTGTTGCTTTTGGGGGCAGCGTCTCCCCAGGATTCCGAGGAGCCCGACAGCTACACGGTGGGGACAGTGGGGCCGCTGGCCTGGGCTGGGTTGGGCAGGGACACCGACCGAGGCCAGGATCCTGGGGTGGCTGCTGCTGGGGAAGACTGTGCCCTCCCTTGGTTGGTGGAGCAGCTGGGGCCATTGTCTGGAGCAGGCCAGGAGGGTGGCCCGGCTTGGGCCTTGGTCTCAGCCTGGTCAGTTAGAGGGAACCAGGGGTGACCACTGGCCACCTCTGGTTCCCCTTGTAGGAATGCACAGATGGCTATGAGTGGGACCCTGACAGCCAGCACTGCAGGGGTGAGTATGCTTGGGGGCCGACCTGCCCCGGAGAACCGGAAAGGGGATCACAAAGCCCAGCTCCTAGAGCGGCCGCAGGAGCCCTGTGGCTGTCCCCTACCCCGCTCTGCCTGGCCGTATGTCACCTGGTCTGGTTCTCAGGGGTCCAGCTTGGCTCGAGGTGGAGAAGCCATCCAGGCCCCTCCCCCTCAGAGAAACCCAGGGCACTCTCCCCCAACCCACCCCCTAGAGTCCAGAGACCAACAGGGCGCTGACCACAGGACTGGTTCCTGGACACCTCATCTAATCACTCTGCTATCTTGCTCTGCACCATCACGGCCCTGGGCGAGCAGTGCGAGGCGGGGGCGCGGTCAGGAGGCCTGCACATTACTCTTAGGTTGAGTCAGGGCCAAGGCTTCGGGGAGGGATAGAGACCCTCTTGTGGGCAAGAGAATGGAGGTGACCGAGGGAACAGCTGCCCCACCATCAGCCCTGGCAGGCCCCAGGAAGGGGTCCAGGGCAGGCAGCCTTAGCTTGTGGAATAGAGAGGGAAGGCCCTGCCGGATCACACAGCTCAGAGCAGGCTGAGCTGGACTCCTGCCTCCCCTGCCCTCTACGGTCCACCCTTGGAGACTGGCTGTGCCCAGCAGGCCCCTCTCCGCAGATGTAAATGAGTGCCTGACCATTCCCGAGGCCTGCAAGGGGGAAATGAAATGTATCAACCATTACGGGGGCTACCTGTGCCTGCCCCGCTCGGCTGCTGTCATCAGTGACCTGCATGGAGAGGGACCCCCACCACCTGTGCCCCCTGCTGAACATCCCCACCCCTGCCTCCCGGGCTATGAACCCGATGAGCAAGAGCGCTGCGTGGGTGAGTGGGCCGCCAGTCTTTCTAACAGGTGTCGAGAATTGCCTTTTAAAAACTCATACCTTATGTTCCTCCCTTGCTCAAAAGCCTCCTCAGGGCACTGGAATAACATCCAGACCCTTGCCCAGGTCCTTACCTGCCACAGGTGGTCCCAGTTCCTGTGCCTGTCCCTCTGCCCAGTCCCCTGCCCCCCGTGGAACCCACACCTTGACTGCTGCAGATGGCATGCAAGAGCTCTGCCCCTTGGCCTCTGCTCTGGCCCTTCCGGGTCTAGACCCCACCCCTGGGAGGCGTGGACCTTGGAGAAAGGCCCTGGAATCAGTGCCCCTGGCAGTATGGGCAGGGCTTTGTCCTATGTATCCCTGACTTGGGGTCTTCCAGCTTAGGGGTGCCTTTCTCTTTAGCTCCAGGCTAGTAAACTTATTTGTGCTGTTGGGCGATGGGTCCACATGTTCCTGTTTTGGGGGTGTCAGTCACCCACACGCTCAGTTGAGTGGTACCCAACCTGTGTCCTCCCATGTGGAGGAATCTTGTCATGTCGGGTGGTGCACTGGCTCCCGGGCGGGGGCTGAGCGGTGTGTCTTGCAGACGTGGACGAGTGTGCCCAGGCCCTGCACGACTGCCGCCCCAGCCAGGAGTGCCATAACCTGCCTGGCTCTTACCAGTGTACCTGTCCCGACGGCTATCGCAAGATCGGGCCCGAGTGTGTGGGTGAGTCTGGGCCTGTGGCCTGGCCCTCACCCCAGTGCCTGACCCCCATTCCAATCCACCCCCAGGTTTCACTCCCGCCCCCTGCTATCTCTGCCTGAGCCACCAGACACAGAGCTGTATGCGTGTAGTGTGTGAGTCCTGCCTGATCTGGCCCGGCCCAGCCCCCCAGACTCAGGCAAGATGGTGGGTGATGAGGCAGGGTCCCAGCTGGCTTGGGTGGCACCTGACTTCTGCCCTCCCATGGCCTTCCCCTGCCTGCATCCCAGATATAGACGAGTGTCGGTACCGCTACTGCCAGCACCGCTGCGTGAACCTGCCTGGCTCCTTTCGCTGCCAGTGTGAGCCGGGCTTCCAGCTGGGGCCCAACAACCGCTCCTGTGTGGGTGAGGCTGGGCTGGGCCAGGCTCGGGGTCCTGGGCAGAGGGCTGTGAGGCGGGGGAACTCCTTTCCTGATAGCCCAGGTGCAGTGGGGGCTCTGGGCTGCTCCTTGGTTTTCACCCCTCCCCCGTTTTCCTGGCACCCCCAGATGTGAACGAATGTGACATGGGGGCTCCGTGTGAGCAGCGCTGCTTCAACTCCTATGGGACCTTCCTGTGTCGCTGCCACCAGGGCTATGAGCTGCACCGGGATGGCCTCTCCTGCAGTGGTGAGCGCTCCACCCCAACACTGGTTCCCCACTGGTCTCTGCTGGTTCCCCAGGCCCTAGTCATGCCTAGCCTCTTGCCACACAGCCCTCCATTTGATGCCTCTAATGTCCCATCCACCCAGCACCCATGTGCCTCCTGTGTACTCTACCCCAGCAGGGGGCAAGGCACCTGCAGAGCTGCCCAGCAGACCTTGCAGCCTGCTGGGGAAGGCACGGAGGGGAGCAGTTAGGTCCCCAGTGAAGCTCGGTAGAGAGATTGAGCAAAGATGGAGGTGCACCCCCCCCCGGGAGTCAGGCTGACATGTGTGCAATTCCTGGGCCAGGGCAAGTCACTTTTCTCTCTGAGTCCATTTCTTCTGTAGAATGGGTTGTCTTGAGAATTAAATGAGAAAACAACAACAGTCAAGACATTATACTGTCCCAAGCAGCAACCTTTTACAAAGTGAATTAGCGTTTATTGAGAACCTGCCCTGTGCAGTCTGCCAACCGTCTTGTGAGATTGTTCTTATTCAGTCATTAAGTCGAGTCTGACTCTTTGCAATTCTATGCCAGGCTTCCCTATCCTTCAGTCTCCTGGAGCTTGCTCAAACTCGTCTGTTGAGCTGGTGATGCCATCCAACTATCTCATCCTCTGTCACCCCCTTCTCTCCTGCCTTCAGTCTTTCCCAGCATCAGGGTCTTTTCCAATGGGTCGGTTCTTCACATCAGGTGGCCGAAGTATTTATCTCACATCCTATGAAATAAATATGAGTTTTTCCTTCTCTGCAAATTGACATTAATACCTCCCTCAAGTTTTTTGGGGGGATAATTACAAAGAATAAGATAAAATACTTCAACGAAGAGAGGTTGAGTGACTTGCCCAGGGTCACATAGCTGGGGTGAGGTGCGGCCAGGGCTCTCTCTCTCTGTCAACTAGCCAAGTACCCTATTTCTGTTAAGCTTTGTGCTTTGCTGCCAAGTTAAGGCCCCACTGGTGCCTGGCTCGGTGCCGGGCAGCATAAAGGACACAGGAGAAAACCTGGCTCCTGCCTGCGCTGCTCACAGTTGGCAGGAGGTGACTGTGCTTGGGCGGACCATAGGTTGCAGGAATCGGGCAAAGTGTTGAAACCCAGAGCAGTCTGGGGTGCGTCAAGGGCTCATCCGGCCTAATCCACTTACTTACTGAAAGGAAACAGAGGTTCCTCAAACTCGGTCAGTAGGATTTAAAGCCAAACCTCTAGATTCCCAGTCCTCTCATTTAGTATCATCTTAGTCTTGGGGCAGAGACAGGTCTGTGAGTGGGGCACTTATTTTTTTTTTTTTTTCTTTTGGCAGCACCGAGTCTGTGGTGCGTGGGCTCAGTAGTTGAGCCCCGCAGACTTACTTGCTCCGTGGCATGTGGGTTCTTAGTTCCCCAATCAGGAATCGAACCCACGTCCCCTGCATTGAAAAACACATCTTCTTAAATAAACGGTTTATTTTTGGTTGCACTGGGTCCTCGTTGCTGTGCCAGGGCTTTCTCTAGTTCTGGGGCATGGGCTTCTCGTCGCGATGGCTTCTCGTTGCAGAGCACAGGTTCTAGGGTGCAAGGGCACACGGTGTGGCACGTGGGCTCAGTTGCCCCAGGGCATGTGGGGTCTTAGCTCCCGGACCAGGGATCGAACTTGTGTCCCCTGCACTGGCAGGCTGATCCTTAAAGACCGGACCACCAGGGAAGTCCCCTGGGCAGCACTTTCTTGAGCCTTCTGTCCCCTGCTGAGCTGCAGGGGTTTTCTCTTCTGCCTCTTCTTGTACTGAGCCTACTCTGGGGCCGGGCTCTCCGGATAAGCCCGTGCGGGGCGGAGCCAGGAGGCCGGCCCAGCCCTGTCCTTAGCCCCGCCCTCCCCCAGATATCGACGAGTGCAGCTACTCCAGCTACCTCTGCCAGCACCGCTGCGCCAACGAGCCAGGCCGCTTCTCCTGCCACTGCCCACAGGGCTATCAGCTGCTGGCCACGCGCCTGTGCCAAGGTACAGGTTGCCCGGGTAGAGTGGGCAGGGGGGCGTGAGGAGCTGGTGGCCTGGTATCCGGGTTCCAGCCTCTCTCCCCCGGCACAGACATTGATGAGTGTGAGTCGGGTGCGCACCAGTGCTCTGAGGCCCAGACTTGTGTCAACTTCCACGGGGGCTACCGCTGTGTGGACACCAACCGCTGTGTGGAGCCTTACGTCCAGGTGTCCGACAAGTGAGTCAATGCCTCGCCAGGCCACGGGAGAAACTACAGCTCCCAGAGAGCTCTGCGGCTGCCTGGCACCTATTTGGACTGGCAAGTCCTGAAAGCTGACGGGAATTGTAGTCCTTCGTGACTAAATCACACACGCTGTTCTAGCAGGAGTGGGTAGATCCTTGATTTTGGGGGGTGGACCAAATTTGAGGGATGGGCTAGAACCTCATTTGTGTCCCCATCTTGGGGTCTCCAGTCGCTGTCTCTGTCCGGCCTCCAACCCCCTGTGCCGGGAGCAGCCCTCATCCATCGTGCACCGCTATATGAGCATCACCTCGGAGCGGAGCGTACCGGCGGACGTGTTCCAAATCCAGGCAACCTCTGTCTACCCTGGTGCCTACAATGCCTTTCAGATCCGTGCTGGAAACTCGCAGGGAGACTTCTACATTAGGGTAAGGCTCTCCCTAACCCCACCCCTCAAGTGACTTGCATAATCCCCAACTTGAGTTCCAGGAAATCTTAAGTGGAAGACTCAACCATGCCACCATACCCTGCCTCTCCTCCGAAAGTACCCCCAACCCAAGGGGTCAGTTTCTGTAGAAAGGTAGGAGTATTATAAATTGGTACAAACTACAGATAGTTAAACACAATCCTAGCAAGGCACTCAGATGCTGGGGTTTGAGTCCCTGCACTGGTCTGTGTATCGAACTTGGATTGCTTCACCCTTAGGATAAGGGGCTGGCTTGAAAGGCTGGAGGTAACAGACGCAGCAGAGTGTGGGAAGGCAGGCAAGTGGAGTGGGTCTTGGAGGGAGAGGCAGCAGGGGCTAGTACAGGGCCTGGGGCCTGAGACTCCAGCTCTGAGCTAGTGGAGCCGAGAAGGGAGCAGTCCAGATGTAACTCACAGTGAGGGCCATAATGCTTTGTCTGGTACCAGTGCTGGCTTTCTCGTTCTGGAATTGAGTGTTTTGAAGGTGAGTCTACCTGCCCCAGATCACCAAAGGCCCTACTGTTCCCAAGAATCTCACCCCAGGCCTTGAATGTGACCGTGGCTGACAAAAGAACAACTAGCTGCAAAGGGCAGGCAGGGCACCAGGAGGGTATTTCTTTGGGGCAGGGTGCATGTGTCAAGGGGGTCAGGGAGCTGGGTGAGGGCCTGGGGTTGCAGGCTTGCTAGGGCACTCTGCACTGTGCAGCCAACTGGTTGTGGGTGCCAGATGTGGGGCAGTGAGGTGATGTGGGGGTAGGGTTCTGGTACATACGTTGATGCAATCCACGTGTCCCCCCCACCCACTGTACCCCGCAGCAAATCAACAATGTCAGCGCCATGCTGGTCCTCGCGCGGCCTGTGACGGGCCCCCGGGAGTATGTGCTGGACCTGGAGATGGTCACCATGAACTCCCTCATGAGCTACCGGGCCAGCTCTGTACTGAGACTCACCGTCTTCGTGGGGGCCTACACCTTCTGAGGGGTGGGGGAGGGCCCTCAGGGAAGGGGAGGTTCTCTGTAGCTGAGGAGCCTGGGGCTCAGGGATGACTGTGTTCTGCTAAAAGGGAAGATACTCTTGTGAAGGGTAGTAGAGAGAGAAAGGCAATAAAGGGAGAAAGAAGGAGTTCTGGTGGCTGAGGTGGGGGGCGGCACGCTGCAGTGAACCCCGGAGCGGGGAAAGGCCAGGCTCACGGGAGGCGGGCCACGTCCACCTAAAGGCGGGGCGTGTTTCTGCCCAGGCTGAAGGGCCCCACTGACAGGAGCTGGGAGCTGTACCCCCAAGGCTGGGACTGGCCTACATACCATGGGCACCAGAATCACCCAAGCAGCAAGGAGGTAACGAGGCTGCAGACTCCAGGCCCCAGCGCAGAAACTTGGATTTGGCTGGTCTGCAGTGGGCCTGAAGAATCCTGCTCTAGACAGTGCCAGGAGGCCCTGGGTTTCAATCCCAGCTTGGCCTCAAACTATCAGTTTGGAGAAATCCTAGCAGCTCTCTGAGTCTCAGTGTTCCAATCCATAAAATGAGGCCACTGGATTGTTAGCGCTTTATAAACTTTTCTTTTCCAAGCTACAGAACTTCTCATCAAAGGAAATTTTATTTGATCAGCGAACTCTGACGACATGAACTAGATTCAACGTTGCAACGCCTCACTGACTCCGTCTCCCTAGCAGTGCTCTGAAAGGGAAACCCAAGGGTCCCAAGGAGCTCACTTTTAAAAACTGGACATGACAGTCTCCCCAGTTCTAGATATCTTTCAAGACCCCTGGGGCCTGGTATCTCCTTCTAACACGCAGAAATGCAAACACTTAAGATTTACTGTAGCCCAAAGATTCTGGTTAAAAGACTGGGTAGTCTGGGAGGATGGGGGTCTGTCTTGTGGCATACATAGCTTAGGTCAGGGGGCCATAGCTGCAGTAGAGCTGTGACAAGGTCCTGCTCAGAACGGGCCCCAGATTCCTGTGCAAAGAGAGAGGCAGGTAGGAGTCAGGCCCTGGCCAAGGGCGGCCCACTTACCCCCTGCAGGCTCTGCCTCCTGCCCTCACCTCTGCAGCGGCCCACACTTGATGGTGCTCAGCAGCATTTCCTGTTCCTTCGGGGTGGCACAGGCATCATAGGCGGCCAGTAAGCTGAAGGCGGGATGGGGAGTTTGATTTTCTAAGTCTTGACAACAGCTGACTGCTAGCCCACCCTGAGCGGCTCAGGCCAGAATCACGGGAGACAGGCTAGAAGGGGTCAGCCTGGGTGGGAGGAGTCAGGACCACCGCTGCCCTTCCGAACCCAGCATTCAAGGCCCTGCTCCATCTTGCTCACCCTCCTTTCGTGCTCCTGCAGATATTTTCCCAGAACGGCTGCTCTTGGCCCAGCCTTCATGGCCCACCCACCCCTCCGGAAGCCTTCGCTGCTGCATGCCCGGCCTCTCCCCCTCCCCAGTGCCTGAGACGCTGTCTGGTCTTGGGTGGCTCTGTCTTCCGCACCACCTGACCTCCATGAACTCTTCAGGTGTCAGCGGGGTCAGTCCAGCCCCCATAGGCCCCCGACTACCCACAAGGCACTGGTTGAGCTGATGCCCATGCTGAGAGGGGGGATGCGGGGGACAGCAGAGGACAGGGGTTCCGTGAGCACCTACCTGGCAGGGCTGCTGTACCGGGCCACCAGGGCTGCCGCCTTCTCCCCGCTCACCCCGCGCACCTGCATGAGCTGCCTGGCAAACACATCCCGCACAGACTGGGCCTGCAGTGGGGGCAGTGCTGCATCAGGAGTGGTGGAGGGCCGGAGCCTGGGCGGAGGGGGTGCTGGGCAGAGGCGGTACCTTGTTCTTCATGGCTCCCGCGTTGAAGTCGCTGAAGGTGAGGAGTGAGCAGAGCGGGTTTGGGGAGGGCCCGGCCTTTGATTCAGGGTCCCCAGAGGTGCCCCAGGGGCGGCTGCGGAGGGTGTGACCCTGAGGGAAGAGGGGACACTGAGGCGCGGCCAGAGCTCTAGGGGACACCACCAGCCAGGCCTTGCCCCATCCCAGGCCTCGGGGCCAGCCTGAGACCAGGGAGCTCAGTCTCCTCGCCTTCCTCATGGGAGCACAGCACCCAGGTGAGGGGCCAGTGGCAAACAGACGGCGCCTGGTGGAGTCTGCTCACCTGGTAGAGTCTCTGCAGGCCCCGCGTCAACAGGGCCAGGTAGGCTGCTGACTCCTTAATGTCCGCTGTGCGCTTCACAAAGAAGCCGTCGATGACCTGGGGATGGGGAGCCAAGGGAGGAGGCGGGTCCTAAGCGGAGCCACTGATGGCAGGCCCCCTGCCGGCCCAGCCCGCCCTCCTGGCTCACCTGGGTGTTGGTGACAGCCTGCAGCAGTGTGCTCTCAGGGAGGCTGAGGCTGCGTGCCGAACCATGCTCCTCTACCAGGTACACTCGGCGCCCCAGGCCACAGCGCTTCAGCCGGAACTGGGCAGGCAGACGGGGGTCGGGCAGGTCAGGCCTGGATGCTCATATGCTAGGTGTCCATCACGCCACCCTCAAAAGCATCACGAGACCCTGGTCCCACCAGTTCGCCAGACACTTTATCCTCCTGAGCTTCTCCACTGGCCTCACAGGGGCCTCCACAGCCTGGCTCACGCTGCTGCTCTCCCATGGAAAGCCCCACCACCACCTGAGTGATGCCCATCCCCCTCAAGCCTCCCTTGTCCTCTCATATGGCCTCTCATATGGCCTCTCCGTGGGGTCAGCCTACCAGCCAGCACAGAGACACAGCCCCTGCGGCCCCACCCTGGAGAGGAGAGCCTTGTCAACTCTGGACTGCAGGAGCTGGACCCCCTAGGGGTCCTTAACGTGCTCCTCACCTCCACCCAGGGACCCTGCACACCTACTGTGTGCCCAGGGGCCCAAGGGAGTTTGAGTTCAGGCCACCCTGGACCAGCTCGAGAGGGGATATGGCTGGAGTTTCGGGAGCTCTGCCTGGAGACCACCCGGAAGTGCCCGAGCGGGCGGGGGCAGTGAACCCCAGGATGGACCTTCTGCTCCCGGAAGCGGCCGTCGATGATGCTGCTGCACAGGTCATCCAGCCGCTTTCGCTCCACGATGTGGTCCAGGACTAGCTCTGCAGGTCGTGCTGCCCAGAGGCCAAGAAGGATCCCGTTAGCTCACAGCCCCTCACCCTCCATGCCCTGCCTCTGGCCTCCACGTGCCTGTCCACACCCCTTACCTGGGTCTCTGGGACTGGTCTCTTGGGCCACCCACACGAAGTCCCCGACGTGCAGCTTGCGTACCGTGTGTGTCACGTGCAGCCGCTGCAGCTCTCGGAGCAGCTCTGGTCTGTGGCCAGCCCTGGAGTTGCACGCGGGAGGCCCAAGTCAGCGTCGGTCACCATCCCCCAACCCTTTCCCTCACCAGGCTCACCTCGCTCACCCCTTGGTCTCGCCGACGTCCACACACAACAGCACCCTGTACTCTCCAGGCCCCAGCTCTAGTGGGGGCGGTTGGGCGCTCCCTTCACTGGCACCACTAGCAGGGAGAAGAGGCGGGTGTTGGCCTGAGCCAGGCTGGGGTTGGTGTTTCCCTAACCCACGGAAGGCGGGGCAGCCACAGCTCAGCTGGAGCCGCTGGAGGGAGGGTGGGGTCTTGGCCTCATTTCGGGGACCCCTCTTGCTCCCCTATTCTCCCCCTCACTCCCTCCTCCTCACAGCTCAGCGGAAGCCGCTTCTGGCACTTCAGGCTCCTCCCCAGGGGGCTCCTCCGGCCCGCTGCCCACATTCAGCAAGCTCAGGCCCTCTGAGTCAGCCAGCTTCTGGGCCAGCTCCAGACCCTGCGGGGTCAGTGAGTACCTGGCGGGTAGAGAAGAACACAGATCTCCCTTTTTCACTCATGCCTGGCAGGCTCTCCTGCTGGCCTCCCCAGCTACGCTGGCCTCACTCGCCTTGGCGACCTTTTACAAACAAGCCCTGGGGCTCGCCAACCTCCCTCCTTCTGGCCAAGTTCTAGCCCCCGAGATCAGCTTCCCCTGGACCTGCCCAGGGCCGTTCCTCAGGTTGACAACAAGCACATCTCTGACTGTATGGCCACCCTCAGCATGGCATGCCTGCTCTCCCGCCCTGCCTCCCGCACTCCAGGAATTCACCCCACCTAGCTGGCTGGTGTGTCCTGAGGACCAGGTTCCTGTGGAGGAGGGAACGGAGGGCTGGCCAGGGGCGAGCACTTCCAGAGGCCACCTGTTCATAGGGGAGGAAACCCTTAGAGAGCTCCCAGGTCTACCACATGCCCACTCCCCATGCCACATGCCACTGCTTTCTCCCAAGGGCAGCCTCTGGAGGGCTCGGGGCAGATCCAGAGCCACTTGGCTCTGTTCTCCGCCCTGTGCTTACCCTGGGAACCTTTGAGGCACACCTCTGCAGCAGCTCCTCCTTGGTGAGGAAGCTCTGGCCGCTAGGATTCTGTAACCAAGACAGAAACGTAATCAGCACAGTGCCCGAGCAGCAGGCCCACCACCTCAGTCCTGCGACTCCAAGCCTGGCAGGCACTCACCAGGTGCTCCCTGTATAGCTGCAGCAGGACTGCACGTGCTCCCGAGTGCCGAGTTGGCCAATAGCTGCCAGGGCCTCCTGCTTTAAGCTGGGTTGGGACCTGAAAGGTACAGGGGGGCGGGGTTGAACCCAAAACCAATCAGCTGTTGTAGACAGATTCGCTGGCAGAGCTGAGGTTCAGGTACTATCTCAGCAGGTTAAATAACCCTGGGCAAGTCACTCAGCGGGGCTTCCCTGGCAGCCCAGATAGTAAAAGAATCCACCTGCAATGTGGGAGACCTGGCTCCAATCCCTGGGTTGGGAAGATTCCCTGGAGGACGGCACAGAAGCCCACTCCAGTATTCTTGCCTGGAGAATCCCATGGACAGAGGAGCCTGGCAGGCTGCAGTCCACAGGGTCACAAAGAGTCGGACATGACTGAGAGACTAAGCACAACATGAGTCACTCAGCTGTCTCTCTAGTTTTTGCAACTAGTTTGTAACTGTCTAGTTTGTCACACAGGCCACGTGACAGGATGATCTCCTGCAAACTTGGGATGAGACGGTGGACAGTCTCAGGGGATGGGGTTGGGGTGGGACTGTAATCTACCTGGCCCAGCCTCAGTTCTAGCACAGGACAGAGAAGGTAAAGCAAGAAGACTCAACAGCAAATTCTACAACTAACTGGGCTTAGCCCCGTGAATGGCTTGATCATGGAACTCTCTCAACTGACTGTGTTATAAGTCAGACTTCCCTGGTGGCTCAGACAGTAAAGCGTCTGTCTACAATGCGAGAGACCCAGGTTCGATCCCTGGGTTGGGAAGATCCCCTGGAGAAGGAAATGGCAACCCACTCCAGGACTATTGCCTGGAAAATCCCATGGACTGAGGAGCCTGGTAGGCTACAGTTCATGGCGNGTAAAGCGTCTGTCTACAATGCGAGAGACCCAGGTTCGATCCCTGGGTTGGGAAGATCCCCTGGAGAAGGAAATGGCAACCCACTCCAGGACTATTGCCTGGAAAATCCCATGGACTGAGGAGCCTGGTAGGCTACAGTTCATGGCGTCGCAAAGAGTCGGACACGACTGAGCGACTTCACTATCCATACCTACAGATGAGAAAACTAAATTGCCCAGAGCCAGGTGGCATTAGGACCCAGCACAGCTAAGTCCCCCAAGCCAGAAAAATCTTACTCCTGGTGCTCCTGCTTTCCCCTCTACTCCCCCTGCTCCTTTCTCACTGGCATGGAAAAGTCCTGGACTTCAGCAGGTGGCCTTTCCCAGGCTGGGCTCTTGGTTCCGGATGGCGAACACGAGGCATGGTCACCTGTGGGAGGAAAAGAGCGTCAACCCCGGACCCTGAAATCCAGCAGGCAGGATGCTGCCAGCTCGAGTCGTTGGTGAGAGCAGTCGGGCTCTGATAGAGCCACTAGCCCCAGGTCGAAAAGCAACTTGAACTGGAGTAGACAGATGAAGCCAAGGTATCCTGGGTGGGTACAAAAGCTGCACCTGGGGGAGGCTCAGGGGATTACCGAATTCTCTCAGCGCTCACCAACTGATTCTTTGTGCTGCTGCAGTCGCCGGTCCAACATACGGCAAAGCCCGTCTCCAAAGTGCTGGAGGATCTTAGCTTCCTTGCCGCTGCGCAGGGGCAGTGGATACCGCCGGAGGGAGCGCAGCGCCTGGCGG
>SJYX01008639.1:14298-25974 GCA_006410675.1 Oreotragus oreotragus | reverse complement strand
TTTTTTTTTTTTTTCTTTGTGGGGTCAGGAAGAGAAAGCTGTGAAATAAAACAACCACAACAAAAACTTTGTTAAGAAAATTTAAAAAATGTAAACTGATTTTGTATAAAAAATATCAGCTTTCTCGCTTAAGCAAAATGTCATTTTCATATTAAAATTCATTTTCCAAACTCAGTTCAAATTTTTTGCCAAAGGGCTTCCAAGCTGGCACAGTGGTAAAGAATCTCCCTGCCAATGCAGGAGACTCGGCTCCATCCCTCAGTTGGGAAGATCTCCTGGAGGAGGAAATGACAACCCACTCCAGTATTCTTGACTGGAAAATTCCATGGACAAAGGAACCTGGTGGGTGGACTACAAACCATGAGGTCAGAAAGAGTCAGACAGAACTGAGCAACTGAGCACACACATATACAAAAAGATGTGTATAAGAGACAGGTCCAATGCTCATATTCGAACATGACTAATGGAAAAATCATAGCTTTAACTAGACGGACTTTTGTTGGCAAAGTAATGTCTCTGCTTTTGAATATGCTATCTAGCTTGTTCATAGCTTTCCTTCCAAGGACTAAGCGTCTTTTAATTTCATGGCTGCAGTCACCATCTGCAGTGATTTTGGAGACCAAAAAATAAATTCTGACACTGTTTCCCCATCTATTTCCCATGAAGTTATGGGACCAGATGCCATGATCTTCGTTTTTTGAATGTTTAGCTTTAAGCCAACTTTTTCATTCTCCTCTTGCACTTTCATCAAGAGGTTCCTTAGTTCTTCTTCGTTTTCTGCCATAAGGGTGGTGTCATCTGCATATCTGTGGTTACTGATATTTCTACCTCAAATCTTGATTTCAGCCTGTGTTCCATCCAGCCCAGCATTTCTCATGATGTACTCTGCATATAAATTAAATAAGCAGTGTGATAAAATACAGCCTTGATATACTCCATTTCCTGTTTGGAATCAGTCTGTTATACCATGTCCAGTTCTAGCTGTTGCTTCCTGACTTGCATACAGATTTCTCAAGAGGCAGGTCAGGTGGTCTGGCATCCTTATCTTTTTTAGAATTTTCCATAATTTATTATGATCCACACAATCAAAAGCTTTGACATAGTCAATAAAGCAGAGAAATGTGTTTTTCTGGAACTCTCTTCTTTTTTCCATGATCTAGCAGATGTTGCCAATTTGATCTCTGGTTCCTCTGCCTTTTTTAAAACCAGCTTGAAATCTGAAAGTTCATGGTTAACATACTATTGAAGCCTGTTTTGGAGAATTCTGAGTATTACTTTACTAGTGTGTGAGATGAGTGCAATTGTGTGGCAGTTTGAGAATTCTTTGGCATTGCCTTTCTTTGGGATTGAATGAAAACTGACCTTTTCCAGTCTTGTAGCCACTGCTGAGTTTTCCAAATTTGCCTGCACATCATCTTTTAGGATTTTAAATAGCTCAACTGGAATTCCATCACCTCCACTAGCTTTGTTCATAGTGATGCTTCCTAAGGCCCACTTGACTTCACACTCCAGGATGTCTGGCTCTAGGTGAGTGATCACCCCATCATGATTATCTGGGTCATGAAGATCTTTTCTTTATAGTTCTGTGTATTCTTGCCACCTCTTCTTAATATCTTTTGCTTCTGTTAGGTCCATACCAAAGATATTAGCCCATCTTTAAATGAAATGTTCCCCTGGTATCTCTAGTTTTCTTGAAGAGATCTCTAGTCTTTCCCATTCTATTGTTTTCCTCTATTTCTTTACACGAATCACTGAGGGAGGCTTTCTTATCTCTCCTTGCTATTCTTTGAAACTCTGCATTCAAATGGCTATATCTTACCTTTCCTCCTTTGCTTTTCACTTCTATTCACCGCTATTTGTCAGGCCTCCTCAGACAGACATTTTGCTTTTTTGCATTTCTTTTTCTTGGTTGTGGTCTTACTCCCTCTTTCCTGTACAATGTCATGAACCTCCATCCATAGTTCATCAGGTTCTCTGTCGATTAGATCTAGTCCCTTAAATCTATTTCTCACTTCCACTGTATAATTGTAAGGGATTTGACTTAGGTCATAACTGAATGGTCCAGTGGTTTTCCCTACTTTCTTCAATTTAATTCTGAATTTGGCAATAAGGAATTCATGATCTGAGCCATCGTCAGCTCCTGGTCTTGTTTTTGCTGACTGTATAGAGCTTCTCCATTTTTGGCTGCAAATAATATAATCAATCTGATTTCAGTGTTGGCCATCTGGTGACGTCCATGTGTTAGAGTCTTCTTTTATGTTGTTGGAAGAGGGTGTTTGCTATGACCTGTGGCAAAACTCTTGGCAAAACTCTATTAGCCTTTTCCCTGCTTCATTCTGTACTCCAAGGCCAAATTTGCCTGCTACCCCAGATGTTTCTTGACTTCCTACTTTTGCATTCCGGTCTCCTATCATGAAAAGGACATCTTTTTTTGGGTTGGAAAGATCCCCTGGAGAAGGAAATGGCAACCCACTCCAGTATTCTTGCCTGGAGAATCCCACCGACAGAGGAGCTTGGTGGGCTACAGTCCACGGGTCGCAAAGAGTCAGACATGACTGAGCGACTTCACTTTCACCTTGGCTTAGCACAAATATGAGTAAATTACAGTCATAAAAAGATTGAGAATTTATAAATAGAAATGCATGTCAATATAGAATTTTAAAGCATCCCATATTTGCACTCCTCTGTATTTGCATATTTGAACCTATTCAATGAATGAACAAATGAAAACTTACTTCTCAATAACCTTGAACATTTCAATTCACACCCGTGAGCTTCTTCCTGTCTACAAAAGGAAGGAATTGAATCTGAAATATTTCAAGTGTTTTTCTAGTGTAAATGGGTAGGTTTGTAAATTTGGTAATGTATCAACTCCCAAAGAGAATGCAGAAATACTTAAAAATCAAGTGTGATTAAAATAGGAGATGTTTTCCATAACCTTCTGTGGTTTGCAGCTCATGTCCTCTCTGCAAATCAGGATACTTGAGCCCCAATTTTCATTAACCACCCACCTCTATGCAGACAATTTCCAGATCTTCCTCTTCTGCCCTGACCTTTATATTCTCCCCAGTCACAGATTTCATCCTGTTTATGAAACATCTTTACTTAGATGTTCTGCCATCACCTAAATCTAAACATGAAAAAAAAAAAAGAATTCATGGTGTCCCTTTAGCCCATCTATTTTGCTCTTCCTGTTCTTCATTACTACTTACTTACTTTAGCCCATCTATTCTGCTTTTCCTGTTCTTCATTTTCAGGCAGAGACCCTGAGTTTCCCTTGCCCAGTCCCAGTCATTCACATCTGGAGGCTAGCCTCACATTCTGATTCCCACTCAATGTTTCTTCATTTCTGTTTTTCCCATTTTCACAGTCTCATCCTTGTCTATGCCTTGTACTTCCAGACTTATTTTAGGGGCTTCCAAGTGAACCTACCTGTCTGTATTCTTTTCTTATTTTCATGGACTCTATGAAAGTTGTAGAATTCTTTCATTCAAATGCCTTTTGAGCAGCAAGACAAACTTCATTCCTGACTCTAGTAATTTAGCAGCTGGTATGTGGCTTTAGGGTGGTACTTATTTTTATATATAAATTCCAAGCATAAATGTTTACTTATGTAAGTTCTATCTTTCATACTAAATTAGGAGTTTGTTTAAGATTAGAACTGGGTCTTTCCCTCTCCTTCCTTTTTTTCCCTATAGATTTTATCAAATAGCCACTTGTGTAAGACATTCTACCAAGCACTTCGGCAGATACAAATATGGATGGAACATGACTTTTATCCTTAGGAAGAGAACTCCCACTTCATAAAGTAAAGGAAACTAAAATTTATTGAGTACATTTATGTTACTGGGTTTAGGTCAAGGCATAAATTATCTTATGTGAGTCTTCTTGAAAACTTTCTTCCAGCTTTATTGATGTATATTTGATATGTAACATTGTGTGGACTTCCCTGGTGGCTCAGATGGTAAAGCGTCTGTCTACAATGCAGGAGACCCAGGTTCGATCCCTGGGTTGGGAAGATCCCCTGGAGAAGAAAATGGCAATCCACTCCAGGGCTATTGCCTGGAAAATCCCATGGACAGAAGAGCCTAGTAGGCTACAGTCCATAGGGTCGCAAAGAGTCAGACACGACTGAGTAAGTTTAAGGTGTATAACATAATGGTTTGATATATTGCAAAATGACTATCTCAATAAGGTTAGTTAACATATCCATCACCTCACATAGTTTTTGTGTGTATGTGTGTGTGTGTGTGTGGTGACAATTTTTAAGATCTATTCTTTTAACAACTTTCAAGTACATAGTATATGGCGTTGTTAACTATCCTCTTCTTAAAACTTTGTCCAGTTAAATTATTATTCCCATTTTATAGATGAAGACAAGGTTAGAAGAGGTTAAATCATCTCTAAGCTTGTTGTGGCTTCCCCGGTGGCTCATAGGTAAAGAATCTGCCTGCCAAGGCTGGAGACATGGGCTAGATTCCTGAATCTGGAAGATCCCCTGGAGAAGGAAATGGCAAACCATTCCAGTATTCTTGCCTGGAAAAATCCCATGGACAGAGGAGCCTGGTGGGCTACAGTCCATGGATGGGGTCACAAAGAGTTGGACATAACTTAGCAACTAAACCACAAAAAAGGTTTATTGACTGTGAAACCCCATTTCTTCCACTGGCCTGTACTGGAATCTATATTTCAGTTCAGTTCAGTTCAGTCACTCAGTCGTGTCCAACTCTTTGCGACCCCATGAATCACAGCACTCCAGGCCTCCCTGTCCATCACCATCTCCCGGAGTTCACTCAGACTCACGTCCATCAAGTCAGTGATGCCATCCAGCCATCTCATCCTCTGTCGTCCCCTTCTCCTCTTGCCCCCAATCCCTCCCAGCATCAGAGTCTTTTCCAGTGAGTCAGCTCTTCGCATGAGGTGGCCAAAGTACTGGAGTTTCAGCTTTAGCATCATTTCTTCCAAAGAAATCCCAGGGTTGATCTACTTCAGAATGAACTGGTTGGATCTCCTTGCATGCAGTCCAAGGGACTCTCAAGAGTCTTCTCCAACACCACACTTCAAAAGCATCAATTCTTTGGCGCTCAGCCTTCTTCCCAGTCCAACTCTCACATCCATACATGACTACAGGAAAAACCATAGCCTTGACTAGACGGACCTTAGTCGGCAAAGTAATGTCTCTGCTTTTGAATATGCTATCTAGGTTGGTCATAACTTTTCTTCCAAGGAGTAAGCATCTTTTAATTTCATGGCTGCAGTCACCATCTGCAGTGATTTTGGAGCCCCNAAGCAAAAGAGACACAGATGTGTAGAGCAGACTTTTGGTCTCTGAGGGAGAGGGAGAGGGAGAGGGTGGGATGATTTGGGAGAATAGCATCGAAATATATATTCTACCATATAAGAAACGAATCGCCAGTCTATGTTTGATGCAGGATGCAGGATGCTTGGGGCTGGTGTATGGGGATGATCCGGAGGGATGATGTGGGGTGGGAGGTGGGAGGGGGGTTCGTGTTTGGGAGTTCGTGTACAGCCGTGGAAGATTCATGTCAATGTATTCCAAAACCAATAGAGTACTGTAAAGTAAAATAAAGTAAAATGGAAGCTCTAAAAAAAAAAAAGAAAAAGAAAACGAACAGAGATTCCTTGTCATTTTGAGATTGCATCCAAGTATTGCCTTTCAGACTTTTTTGTTTACTATGAAGGCTACTATTTCTTCTAAGCGATTCTTGCCCACAGTAGTAGATATAATGGCCATCTGAGTTAAATACATCCATTGCAGTTCATTTTAGTTCATTCGCTGATTCCTAAAATGTCAATGTTCACTCTTGCCATCTCCTGTTTGACCACATCCAATTTGCCTTGATTCATGGACCTAACATTCCAAGTTCCTGTGCAATATTGCTCTTTAGGGCATTGGACCTTACTTCTATCACCAGTCACACCCACAACTGGGTGTTGGTTTTGCTTTGGCTCTGTCTCTTCATTCTTTCTGTAGTTATTTCTCCACTGATCTCCAGTAGCATATTGGGTACCTACCGACCTGGGGAGTTCATCTTTCAGTGTCCTATTTTTTTGTCTTTTCATAGTTTTCACACAATGACGACTATAATGCAAGTTTGGGAAAGTAGTAACTTCACACAGTGAAGACTATAATAGTTTTCTGAAGCTAGTTCAGAAAAGTTGTTTTTATAACCTGATCCAAATAATATTTATATATCAATTCATATGCATGCAATTTCCACTTCAAAGTTACCTAAGGGTAAACACATATCACATGCACAGGCACAGGCACTTCAAAGGGTAAAAGCTACTAAATTCAGTTCAAATCAAGTTGATTCAATATCTTTATCTTTCCACTATAAATAAGTAAATTTGACTTAAACTACACAAAAACTTAACAAATGGAAATGTTTTGTCTTAGATCATTCCTGAATTAAATATTCTTCATCTTTCAGTGAAAATAAGCTAATGTTATGTGTGTGTCTTATGTGTGACAGTAATTGTATCTATATGAGTCAATGTACATTTTTGAAGAATTTTGTGAGCAGCATAATCAGACAAGGCAGATAGAGAAGCAGGAAGGTAATAAAGTCTTGAAAACAGTGAATTTTAAATTACATTTGAATTAAAAGTACAAATTATATCTGATATTCATGTTCATGGACTAATAGTTGAAAAAACTATGTTAATAGAAGTTATCCCTGTAGGAGAAAACATATAATGATCAAAGAAAGCTCTGACAAATAACTTATGGGTCATCAAATTTTGTTTGGTTGGTCAACAGATAATAACTAAAGAAGAGTATTTAGGATGATCCAAAATGAAGATGATATAAAATTAAGATAAAGATAGGTATCTTTAATGAAGAAATATATAAATTTTGTTATATTTTACTATATGATGTTTTTGTGATAATCATATGTCTCTTCTAACAAAACAGAGGAACACAAAATACAGAATAAAACTCTCCTTATACTGTTGTCTAAAGACTAGAAAACTCCATATGTTAACAGGTGGTATTTCTAAACCTATATCATTGATTGAAATCAGATGTAAGAGGACATTCTTTTAGCACTCTAATAGCTGAAGCTATACAGGATTGATGATTCTAATATAGCACGCTGCTGAAAAAGAAATCTTGATTTGCTTATCCAGTTAATCATAAGAACTCATGTTTAAAAAATAAGATATGTCAGTCCAGCAGTTCACAATAAATGGCTGCCTGCTGGGCACTACAAAATTTATTTCAACTTATATATATTCAAGTGTGAATACAGCTGATCTCATACTACAACTCGTAATTTTGAACACAAGACCTCAAATGTTTATTTTTCACTGAGCTCACCAATTATGTAGCCAGGCTTCCCTGGTGACTCAGCTGGTAAAGAATCTGCCTGCAATGCAGGAGACCTGGGTTGAGAGGATTCCCTTCGAGAAGAGAACAGCTAACCACTTCAGTATTCTGGCCTGGATGGAAACTCCATAGACTATTCCATGGGGTTGCAAGGAGTCAGACACGACTGAGTGACTTTCACTTTCACAGTTTAATAAATCATACATCCTAATTCTATAGATTAAATTGATAAAAATAGAAAATGCCAACACAACAAAATAAAGGTGATATTATTAGATATATGTGCCCACTTCTCTTTCTGGAACCTAGAATTTCCCAAAATAAATCAACAGTAGAGATGTTTGTGAAATCCAATCCAAGGGCAGAGAGGAACAGATCAATTAAAGTAGAATCATATAATACCTGAAGTTTTCTGTCACCTAGATATCAGGAAGGGTCTTCATAAAATCTTTGCAAAGCATTCAAGAATTGGTCCTGAAACAGATGAAATCAGTTCTCCTTCAGTTTTGGAAAATGGTCCCTAGCCACAGGCAAATAATTTATTATAATAGCAAAAACAAGAATAAGAAATAGCCCCATTTTCATACTGCCAACTTGTCATTGAAAAATATGAGAGTAACTTAGAACAAAAGCAGAAAATACTTAGAAAAAAATAATGGCTTTACAGACAAAACAATTCGATGTTCCTACACAACAGAACGAGTCTCTTTAAAATGACACTTGTAGTCCAAATGTCCACTCTACACATCTGCGTCTCTCTTGTTGTCCTGCATACAGGGTCCTCATTACCATCTTTCTAAATTCCAAATAAATAAATTAATTAAAAAAAATAAAATGAAGGGAAAAAAAAAAAGCAGTGGATAGGCAATAAATATGCTTCCCATAGAAAACAACTTATCCTCTTAAACTTCCAAGAAATTGCCCTATATATTAGAAAAGGCTTCCATGTCCTGGCTATTATAAACAGTGCTGCAATGAACATTGGGGTACACGTGTCTCTTTCAATTCTAGTTTCCTTGGTGTGTATGCCCACATTGGGATTGCTGGGTCATAAGGCAGTTCTATTTGCAAATTTTTAAGGAATCTCCACACTGTTCTCCATAGTGGCTGTACTAGTTTGCATTCCCACCAACAGTGTAAAAGGGTTCCCTTTTCTCCACACCCTCTCGTGGCAGATTCATGTCAATGTATGGCAAAACCAATACAGTAGTGTAAAGTAAAATTAAAAAAAATAATAAAATTAAAAAGAAAAGAAAAGGCTTGATGTTTTGATTGATAAAGTGCTAGAATATCAACCTTAAATTCTACTACAGTTACTAAAAACCATCCTATTGTGTCAAAAGACTGCTCAGGTAGAATTAATAATCTGTCCTTCAGTTTGAGTTGAATAATGAAAGAATTAGAAATTGAGACCACATAAGTGATTTAAATTAGGGCATAGGGATATTTGTGTCAACTGCTCGACAATTATTTGTTTCAGGAGTTGTTTTTTTTTTTTTTCTTTGTGGGGTCAGGAAGAGAAAGCTGTGAAATAAAACAACCACAACAAAAACTTTGTTAAGAAAATTTAAAAAATGTAAACTGATTTTGTATAAAAAATATCAGCTTTCTCGCTTAAGCAAAATGTCATTTTCATATTAAAATTCATTTTCCAAACTCAGTTCAAATTTTTTGCCAAAGGGCTTCCAAGCTGGCACAGTGGTAAAGAATCTCCCTGCCAATGCAGGAGACTCGGCTCCATCCCTCAGTTGGGAAGATCTCCTGGAGGAGGAAATGACAACCCACTCCAGTATTCTTGACTGGAAAATTCCATGGACAAAGGAGCCTGGTGGGTGGACTACAAACCATGAGGTCAGAAAGAGTCAGACAGAACTGAGCAACTGAGCACACACATATACAAAACCTAATTTACCATTTCACAAACTAGAGCTTGTCTCATGTGTTCATTTGTTCTTTTTGAATAAAATATTTAGAGGTACCTGGAGGACCTATAGTTTAGTATACTGGTAACTGATTGCAGATATCTTAAGGGGTTCCATCTAACTCTCCTACCCAAGTTTTGTTGTTGAAAAATCCGTATACAGAAGTAGTCAAGATGGCAGAGTAGGGAGACCCTAACCTCACCTCCTCCCATGAGCACACCAAAACTGTAACTATTTACATAGCAACTGTCAACTAGAATGGCCTACACACTAGTAGAAAAGATCTAAACTAAAGATACAAAGAAGGAATGTTCCCACATGAGACAGGTTAAGAGGAAACATAGTATACTCAAGACCCATACTCTCAGGTTGGTGAACCCTAAAAGAGAGATAATTACACTCCCAGAGTTTCTCCCCAAAGGAGAAAGGTGACCAAGACCCACATCAGGCTACCCCCACTCAGGAGTCCTGCACTGGGAACACAAGCCCTCAGATGTAGAGCTTTGAAGACCAGTGGGGTCTTACTTTTGGGAGACCCAGAGAACTGAGGAGAATAGAGATTCCACTCTTAATGGGCTCACACAAAATTTGACATGAGCCAGGACACAAAATAGAGGCAATAATTTGAAAGAACCCTGGGCAAATTCACCTTCTGATCTCAGAGAGTCTCCTGAAGAGACAGAAGGCAACTGGAGCTCACCTGAGGGACAAAGACACTGGCAGAAGGCATTTGGGGAAGCTTGCTCTACTATGTGGATACTGGTGGTGGCAAGAACCATTTTGGAATCCTCTCTCTAGCATATTAGCAGTAGGAGCCAGCTGTGCAGAAGTAGTCATTTGAAAGGACCATGGGTCAGAGCAACTGGCTGATCATGGAGAGCCTCCCAGAGACAGAGAAAAACACTATATTATGCCATACAAACTTACAGTTATAAGATAAGTAATAACGTTCAACATGATTAATATAATTTATATTGCTGTGTGTTATTTATGAAAGTCATTAAATCTAAAAGTTCTCATAACAAGGAGAAACTTTTTTTTCTTTTGTATCTATATGAGATAATGTTCACAAAACTTATAGTGGTGATTATTTCATGATATATGTAAATCAAATCATTATGCTTATGCACCTTAAGCTTATGCAATTCTGCATGTCAATTGTATTGCAGTAAAACTGGAAAAAAACAGTATTATGATTACTGATAATATGTAATGTAATAAAGAGAAAATTTCATTGCAATTCATTCTCATAAACCTATACATTCTACCAATTTAAATTAGTACTTGAGTCTCACAGCTTCCTCAGAGAGTTAGGAACTAGTGCATCAGAACATTTTAAGTATTGATAGTATGTAGATAGAGTGAATAGCTTAATTACATAATGAAAGTAACAAAGCAATTAATTATTTAATCTAATGTCATACCTTTAAGCAACTAGCTATCCAAATACCCAAGACTTCATTTGGAATATAAATCACTCTGAGATGTATCCAGAAATAATAAAAAATAGTTGAGGTAGAGAAAAGATAGTGATTGCCAGAAAAAATATATTGATGATAGGAATTAAGTAATTTTACTGAAAATGATGACCTGATAACCTGTCTCTGAAATCTAGCTGCATGGTAGGTCCATTTCATCACTGGCAGAGAACTAAGAATTTATGTTTCTTAAATTCAAGCTATCAATATCTGCCTGAAGGCATACAGATATCTGACTCTTCTGACTACTTCTTTGATAAAAACAAGTAGAAAACAGTGCTGCTCATTTACTGCCATTGTTAGTTGCTCAGTTGTGTCCAACTCTTTATGATCCCATGGACTGTTGCTCATCAGGCTATTCTGTCCATGGGATTTTCCAGGCAAGAACACTGGAGTGGGTTGCCATTTCCTTCTCCACACACTGCCATGGTTTAGTCTAAATATGAAAGTCAGAGCAGGGTGAAGAGTGAATTGTTGAACTTACCACAGCACGAATTTCAGCTAATGAGTTCCCATATTTATGGCTAAATTTTGAAAGGAATCATTGACCTCTTTAGAATTTATCCATGGGGATGTTTTTAAACTTAATTATAGCTTTATCTTAAAACTACTGCTCTTCATAGTATGTTGATTCCATCTTAAAATTAATGACTGATCTGCTTTCTGTCACTATAAAGTTTTCTACAGTCTCCTACAATGGGATTCCTACAGTATGTAGCCTTTACTATCTGAATCTTTGTCATTTCATAGATTGCCTTTGAGATTCATGTGTATTGTTGGATTTATCATTCCTTTGAACTGTTTGATGTTACTCTATTTAATGTATATAGAAAGGTTTTATCTAGCATTTTAAAATGTGCAGCTACTTGAATGAAGTCAAAATAGATATTCATGTGAGTAAGGTTTATCAGTGCCATTTTTC
>SJYX01008638.1:0-13986 GCA_006410675.1 Oreotragus oreotragus | reverse complement strand
GGCCTGGTGTGCTGCGATTCACGGGGTCGCAAAGAGTCAGACATGACTGAGCGACTGAACTGAACTGAATCTAATATAAAAAAGTGAAGCTGTATTAAGTCTAAAAATTAAAAAAAAATTCAAGATTTCTGACTTTTCATCTTGGACTTTTACTACCATATCGCTTTACTGCTCCATCAGGGATTTTCAATTAGAGACATATGCACAGTACACCCATGTGGCTCTGTGGTAAAGCATCCACCTGCCAATGCAGGAGACACAGGTTCGATCCCTGGGTCGGGAAGACCCCTTGGAGCAGGAAATGGCAACCCACTCCAGTATGCTTGCGTGGCAAATCCCATGGACAGAGGAGCCCGGCGGGCTGCGGTCCATCGGGTCACATGGAGTCCAACACGACTGAGCGCTCGTGCACGTCTGCACAGCTGCTTCCATGCTGTTCATGGCCCTGTGTTGATCCAGCAATGTCTGTTACTAGGCCATGATAAAAAATTAAAAGTCAGCGTTTAGAAACTTATATAAGCAATCTGACAGAGTCGTTCGTGTCTGTTGAATGTAATAAACAATTTGAACATGTGTTTATAAAACATACTCGACATCGTATCCCAGGTTCCAGGTGTGACCAAACTCCTCCCTTTATGCTTCCTGATCCTCACTCTTATACTTCCCTTATAACTTCCTTACTGCCTTGTGTTTTTTACTGAAAGTCACTTACACTTGGTTTTGGAATTAGATATGACATACATTATAAAATGATGAGTAAACTTCCTGAAATATTTCCTGTAAGGACTGAGGTTGTCAAACGTCTCCTCCTTCATCAGGGAATGGAGTAACTCATAGCTGCATCTTGTCTTTTAGGCAATAGCTTCAGTTCAGTTCAGTTCAGTCGCTCAGTCGTGTCCGACTTTTTGCGACCCCATGAATCACAGCACGCNTTGTCAAACGTCTCCTCCTTCATCAGGGAATGGAGTAACTCATAGCTGCATCTTGTCTTTTAGGCAATAGCTTCAGTTCAGTTCAGTTCAGTCGCTCAGTCGTGTCCGACTTTTTGCGACCCCATGAATCACAGCACGCCAGGCTTCCCTGTCCATCACCAACTCCCGGAGTTCGCCCAAATGCTATTTTCTTCTGGATTGATTAGGTTAAAGTCTTCTGGCAGTATGTTCATGGCACCCTGATCTTCCTCTAGGGGAGATACACCAAGAAAATGTTTTAAAAGTTTTCATTTCTTTTCCCCTGCTCTAGTGCGTGTCAAGCTTTAAGGTTCATATGGATCACCCAGGGATCTTTCTGACAATGCAGATTCCAAGGTAGGTGGCCTGGAGTGCAGCCCAAGGATCCCATTTCTAACAAGTATCAATATGATGCTAATGCTGCTGATTTTGAGAAGATTTATTGAAACCAGGAGTCTGCACGTCAAGTCCAGCCATAGATCAAGTTTTACTGGGACAGTCACAGTGATTCATTTGCATATTGTCTATAGCAGCTAGAGTGGAGCTGAGCTGGTGTAACAGAGTGAGAGAGGTGTACTTCCACAAAGCAGAACATATTGATGATTAGACCCTTTGTAGAAAAAGTGCTAAGCCCTGATTTAGACCATACACCTCAAGAGAGCAGGGAAATGTCTGTCTAGATGTCTGCTCCATATCCAATGCCTGATACTGTTCCCGACACAGTAGCTGTTCAATAATTATCTGAATAAACGAATTACATCTTGGTAGTTCTATTGTCCTAACACTCAACCTGGAGTTTGAACATGAAAGTGTGTTTCCTCCCCCCACAGGTCATGTTAGGACCTTGCTTGATTCTACTTGCTCTGCCTGGCTGAAATCTCTGCACCCTGAGGGGAGAGTGCTGAACTCCGTGATGGCAGATGGCATGGCTGAGATTGGGTGTCTGCTTTTCCTCCCGAGAAGCTACAGTGCATAATTAATTCATTGTTCACATTTCAGAGCAGGCAGGGTTTTAATCCCCTCTGAAATTGGTTTTGGATGTGGAAGTCATAGTTCTCCACCCTCTAATTGCAAAGGGGAGATAATACGGCATCGGTATTGAAATTTCAAGCACAGCGTCGGGCTGGAAATAAATATCATTTAAGCTTTGAAAGCATGGCTGGCTGGAAACGTTTCCTTTTCTATTTCACAAATTTAATGCAGAGAAGTTGTGCTTATTCAAAAGAATGATTCTTTTGGAGACAAGGAAAAAAAACATTAAATGGGGGAATTTTAAATTCTAAATAAGCAGTCTTTCAAGTCAGAGACTTGTTTGCATAGACTTGTTGAAATCATGGTGCCATACAGTTTCTCAAATTTACATTATTAGTTGTCATGCTGCTTATTTACATATACATTGAACTCTGCACAGAAATGCTTATTGCCGAGTCAGGGTAACTATGACGGTGCCTGAAAGCAGGCCTGGGAGAACAGATATATGCCATTTTGTAATTTCTATTGGCCTGATACGTTTCCCTTCCATCACTCTGGTCTTAATCCTCCCCTTTTCCTTATGCAAACAGGATTCTATCTGGAGTCTCCTGGGAATTATTTAAAGGTCCCTGAACTGGATAATGGGAAATGCAGGCCCTGTTTCCTCACTTAGTAAGGCAGTGCTCTGGCTTCCTCCTATGCCCATTGTTAATCAAGTGCTTTCCAAACAACAACCTCGGACAGTTTTAATACCTCAGCTGGTGTGTGCCTGCTTTGGGCCCTTATCAACAAGACAGAAATACACGTTTTTTAGAGAAACAAGAATAGCTCATAATGACTATTTATAGAGTGCTACATGCTACCCAGAGCTCTGATGATAAAGCCTCTTGATAATGGTCTCTGAGGACAGAGAGAGTCCCAGTCTCCCCATGTTATTGATGAGGGAATCAAGGCTCAGAGAAGTTAAGTAACTCAAGTTCACACAACATATTAAAGTCAGGCCAGACTAAAACCCAGATGATCACTGTACTCTAAGTATTTTTGCAAATAGATACTTTAGAAAAAAATTATCTTTGGCTGTACCGCTAAGTATGTGGGATCTCAGTTCTTTGATCAGGGATTGAACCCATGTTCTCTGCACTGGAAGTACAGAGTTTTAATCACTGGACCACTAAAGAAATTATGAGTCCTGGCTGGGAAGGCTGGCAATGCTGAAGTGATATGTAGGGTCTTGAGTGGAAGCCCAGGATTCCAGTCCTAAACCTTTCTCTTCACCCTCCCAAGAGGCAGAATGGGGCTCTTGCATTGGTCTGTCTCTATCTGGGGAGGAAACCTAAGCTACAAGACACAGTAGCTGATCTTCCAATCCTTCCTCCTTGCAGTCAGAAAACAAAGCTCAATTATGGAGTCCCTCTGAGAGTTACAACAGCAGTACCAATGATAAAAAAAAGAATGGCTAACTTTAGAGGTGATCACTATGTGCCAATCACTTTCTACACAAGCTGTCATTTCATCTTCATAGCAAGCATATGAGAAAGCTACTATCACCATCCCCATTTTTCAGATGGGGAAACAAAGGTATGAAGCCATTACCGAATACAGGAACCTCTATTTGAATCAAATCTGATCTGACTCCAGAGTGCATGCTTGGAACTACTCACAGTACTGCCTATGCACCACATGCTTTCCAGATAGCATTGCTGCTGCTGCTGCTGCTGCTAAGTCACTTCAGTCGTGTCCGACTCTGTGTGACCCCATAGACAGCAGCCCACCAGGCTCCCCTGTCCCTGGGATTCTCCAGGCAAGAACACTGGAGTGGGTTGGCCATTTCCTTCTCCAATGCATGAAAGTGAAAAGTGAAAGTGAAGTCGCTCCGTCGTGTCCAACTCCTAGCGACTCCATGGACTGTAGCCTACCAGGCTCCTCCATCCATGGGATTTTCCAGGCAAGAATACTGGAGCGGGGTGCCATCACCTTCTCCTAAATGTTCCCTTAAGTGACTAAGTGGCTAAGTGAAGTCACTCAGTCGTGTCCGACTCTGCTACCCTGTGGACTGTAGACTACCAGGCTCCTCCGTCCATGGGATTCTCCAGACAAGAATACTGGACTAGTCTTCACAAAAACCTCACTGAATAGTACCTGCCCCATTTTATCAAAGAAGAAATTGAGGCCCAGAGAACTGAATTGTCTTGCCCAAGGTTCCCTGGTGGCTCAGATGGTTAAGTGTCTGCCTGCAGTATGCAAGACCTGGGTTCGATCCCTGGGTCGGGAAGATCTCTGGGAGAAGGAAATGGTAACCCACTCCAGTACTCTTGCCTGAAAAATCCCATGGATGGAGGAGCCTGGTAGGCCTCAGTCCATGGGGTTGCACAGAGTCGAACATGACTGAGAGACTTCATAAGTACAAGGTCACTGAGCTGCTAAGGGACAGTTGCAGGATTCAAAATCCATGTCAGCCTGCCTCATTCCCTTACGCTGAGATGCGTTGTCTGCCTGGGGGCAGGGTGGGAGGTTGCAGCCGGGCTACTCACCACGTTCTTGTAGAAGTAGTACACCACCATCCTGGCCAGGCGCGAGTAACACCAGTGGCCATGCACAAGCAGCAGCTTCTTGAGGTGCCTGAAGCGGGAGATGGCAAAGTCGCTGGACATGACAGCCTGGGAGGCAGAGCAGACATATCGGCTTCCATCCACGGCTGCTAATGGACCAAAGAGGCTCCCCTGAGGGTGGTGCTCTGTTCTAAGGCCTGCAGTAGGTAGGGCCTGAAAGGCCCTATGTCACATAGAGCTCCCTTGGATGACATTTTGGACCCTGACACTCCCCTGCCCCTCCTCTGGGAAATCTGGATCTCACTAGAATCCAAGGAGGGCGGCCAGAAGGGACCAGCGGTCTGGTCTGGCTCTTCCCCTCCTTCCACTTATCCAACAAGCATTTACTATGAACCAGTGTGTGTTGAGCACCATGCTAGGCATGTGATGGTTGAGCAGAGACTGGGGGCTTCCGTGCAAATTATCTGCGAACCTCTCAATATCCTTGGCCACCTCCCGAGGCAGGCCTTCCACTCCCGTCTCAGGTAGAGCTGCTGGTTGGATAGTTGTTTCTTTCTGCAGAGCCAAAATGTGTCTTCTGCCCTTGGGATGACTCAGAACTAGACCCAGTTCATATTACTTTTCAGAGTAGGAGGTGTGGACATGCCTGGTTATAAATCCTAGTCAGAGTCTTGGTCGAGGTGTTTAACCTCTCTCAGCCTGTTTTCTCATCAGAAAAAAGTGGAATAACAATCCCTAACACACAGGGTGGTAGTGACTGCTGAAACTGGGATAATAAATGTGAAGTGCAAAGAGAGTGCTAGCCTATGATAGACACTCAAAAAGTGACAATGTTCGTTCCTGCTCACCAACAAATTTAGGTAACACTTAATGTCTGTGCTGGTGGTGGGAACACAGTTGTTAATGGTTCAAAACTACAAAGTGGGGTTTGTCTTAACGGGGAACACAGCAGCTCAAGTTAGTATGCTTGTTCCAGGCTGAATTTTAGGTAATTTTGGCACAAGCAATGTGTAGGTCCATCTAGCCATCACAGCTAAAATGGCAATTGAAAATTGTTTTCCAGTTGCTCACAAAGGGTGTTGCAACCTTGATGTGGTTGGGGGTTGCAGGGAGGAAACATGGAATCAGGGAGAAACAGTTTTTCCTAAATGGCTGAGTGCTATTTGGCTTTAGAATACAGGTATAGTCAGCTGTCTGTAAAAAGCCAAGCATCCTTTGCTCTCTATTCTGAAGGACTGGCTAGTAGGGATGTGGTGATAGAAGTTATGTATAGGCAGGGAAGCCCCCTGCCTCTCAGATGAAAATTCTGCAAAGCTCTTTAGGAGTTCCTCCAACACTGAGGGGGAATTCCTTAATTCACCAATAAGGATAAAGGAGAGTAAGAAAGTAACAAGAAGAGTTGAAGGCACTGATACCTGCATGCCTTCCTGTCCAGATATTCCAATCCCAATATCGGCAGCTTGAATCATGCTTACATCATTTGCTCCATCACCTGAAAGGAGAGTAGTCGTGAGATCCTGGTCCAACTGCTGTGAGACAGCGAGAAGCTTTATACAAGTGGCTCTAGATTGTCTCCATTTGCACATAACTGAATCCTTTTAATGTTGCTTTGAATAGTCCTCTGGAAAAGCCGTCGTTACAGTCACAGCCTGAGAGATGTCTTTTCTTCTTTGGACAAGAAATCCTACTTTTCTTTTATGGTTCAACAAATACATACATTCACATGCCACCTTTTGTACCAGCATTGTCAAATGGATTTTTGTGTGATGAAAACCATTAGCCGCCTATGAAGGCGATGGCACCCCACTCCAGTACTCTTGCCTGGAAAATCCTATGGATGGAGGAGCCTGGTAGGCTGCGGTCCATGGGGTCGCAAAGAGTCGGACACAACTGAGCGACTTCCCTTTCACTTTTCACTTTCATGCACTGGAAAAGGAAATAGCAACCCACTCCAGTGTTCTTGCCTGGAGAATCTCAGGGACGGCGGAGCCTGGTGGGCTGCTGTCTATGGGGTCATACAGAGTCAAACACGACTGAAGTGACTTAGCAGCAGCAGCAGCCGCCTCCTATGAACGCTGAAATGTGGCTGGTGAATTTCTGTTTAGTTTGAAGTGTAACATTGAATAGCCACATATTGGACAACCATTTTGGACAGCACAACTCTGTCAACTGTGAGATCTTTTTCACAAGCCTGGCTTTTTCCAATGCCTTATCCTTCAGACTAAGGTTAAGCAAACTTTTTCTGTAAAGGGCCAAATAATAAATATTTTAGGCTTTGTGGGCCAAGATGCAATATTGAACAACTGTTTTTTCTGAATGACAAACAGATTCTTACAAATTTTACCAGTAAAAACACAAAATCCATTCTTAGCATCTCTACAGAAATATGCAGTGGGCTGAACTCAGCCTGAGGGCCACAATTTGTAGACTGAAATGACTTCCTTTCTCTCCTGGCCCCACCTGTTTTTATAGCAGGGTCTCATAATAGTGTGGAAATATATGATATTATAAAGAATACGCAATGGAGAGAGAGAATTTTCTCCTAGTTGTCTAGCAACAAAATTTATTAATCTGAAAAATGCTGCCATTGTAACTAGCTGTTACTCTTCTAAGGATGCTTTTCTTGCTAGTATAGCAGTGCATACTTTTCCTCTGCCCTTTAACCTCTTCTGTTGGCAAGCCAGGGGAAGTAGAGGTGTGGAATCCTATTTTTCGCCCTGCTGGTTTTGTTTCTACTGTAGTGGCACTGAAGCCAGCCCTTTATTTCAGGGAGTAATCCTGGCCTATTGCCTTAAATGTGTCTGAAGCTTTCAAGAGGACAAATTAGGGATTAAAATTAGGATGCAGTTGGTAAAACTCTGCTCCCTGTATTCTTTCTGCCTATCCTCTCCTTTTTTTTTTTTCCCCTGGTTTTGAACAGCTTTTACCTGAAGACCAAGAGGGAAAAAAACCAAAAACCAACCCCATATCCCCGTGGAAAAAAAAAAACAAAAAAACAATAACAATGTAAAGTAGGTCTCTTATTTGAAATGCCAGGAAAGAAAATTTCTTTCCATATCTGTGTAAGAGGAAGAAAACCTGAACCATCTGTTAGGATGTCCCTAAACGAAAGCAATGCTTACCATGTGCTTGGTATGCTCTGAGTACAGGATGGAATTAAGTAAGACTGACATTATCCCTCCATTCAAGGAACTCCTGGTCTCCTGGGCAGCCCATCACCAAGTCATAACAGTGCTGTGGAGCCAGCAGAGTGTACAGTAAAGGAACATTGGTGTGATTAGAGGAGGTTTTACAGAGGAAATGACTTGAGCAAAGGCCAGGAGGTGAGAGAGAATGAGGATCCTGGAGAATGGTAAGCAGCTTCCTACGGCTGGAACACAGAGTGCTGAATGTTGGGGGGAGGCAGGTAGCTGGAGAGGTAATGGAATCCAGATCATAAAGATTCTTATAATCCAGGTTAGGATGTTTCTGGAAGGTTTGAAGTGAGGACAGTTTTAATTTCTCTGCTTCAACCACGACTAAAATTTAATCTCCTATAAGGAATTTTTCATCAACCTACAAGCCATCACTTATTGAGGGTATGCTTTATGTGGAATCTTGTGTTTAGAAATGAATGCATATACATTCATTTAAATGTGGGGCAGGCTCCACTTTTAAAATCTCCCCACACTCAGCAGAATACCAAGTCCACAGATGCCGGAGGTGCATGGTATTAGAATTGAAGGGGACTTGGTCTGCATCCCAGAACTGAGGGAGCCTGAGTGGATACTGATCTACCTGGATGTTCTGCACTTGGCTTTGGCCTCCATCCAAGTCCTGACATTTCCTTAGCAGAGAGCTTGGGTTCGCTCTCCCATTCTGCTTAGCCTCTGTTTGCTCTGCTGTCATGTCTTGATTGTCACTTTGACAGTGCCTTCAGCCTCAGCATCCTGACTGTGACACCTGACCTCCCGGCTCTGGTCCAGGTGTCATGTAAGAGTGGCCTTGCCCAGTCCCCCTCCCCCTCTCCCATCTCTATGTGCCAGGTACCTATGGAAAGGGTCATGGCTCTCAGCCTGTCCCGCACCAGCTTGACCAACATGCTCTTCTGCAGTGGGGTGGAGCGGCAGCACAGGACAGAGCGGCAATACCGGGTCAACTCCAGAAATTTCTCCTCCAGTTTTCCCTGGAAAATGGCATTTAGTGTCTTCCCATCGATAACCAATCCAACATCTGGAGTTGCAGCTCCTGAGGCAGGGGGTGGTGTCGCAGAAGGTAGGCAGAACCCAGAGAGCTTGCCGTCTGGCTTCAGAGGTCCATGAAATTGCTTTACCTCTTCCAGTGCCAAGTTGAGGATGGAGTCACAGGTTTCCTATAAAGAGTATAAAGAGCAGAATAATCAATTTGGTGTTAGTAAGCAACACTGAAAACATAGGTTAAAAGCCTCACTTTATCCTCTGGTAAAAAAGTAATAAAACTCTACTACCATAGAGATGACCTGGGAATCACTCTCTGATTTTGACATTTCTCTGCAGTATTTCAAACAGCATCAGAGCAAGAATAACTTGGAACCACATTAATGGCCCAAAGAGAGAGTGATCTTGGGAATGAGAGTGAAGAGAGCTCAGTAAGACGGGGACTGATCTAGGGATGGTATCATTTATAAATGATACTGATGAGATGGTAAATGATGACAATGTGTCAGGCTGGCATTGGGCTTTTCATTTCTTACAAGTCATTTCCCTTCTCCTTTGTTCCCCAGAACATACCTGTGTGGTAGGTAGGGTGGGTATTACTGACTTTAGCTTAGAGACGAGGAAATTGAAACTGAAATCCTTAGTAAGTTGTCTAAAGTCATCCAGTTTAGTAGTGGAGGCAGATCATTATGATTCAACTTGTGGCTTTGTAATAGAAAAAAATACATTGTGTATTTATCATTGGTACAAATATATTGGTCACACTGGTTGAAATTGACCATGTATACCATCCTAAAGGAGATCAGTCCTGGGTATTCATTGGAAGGACTGATGCTAAAGCTGAAACTCCAATACTTTGGCCACCTCATGTGAAGAGTTGACTCATTGGAAAAGACCCTGATGCTGGGAGGGATTGGGGGCAGGATGAGAAGGGGACGACAGAGGGTGAGATGGGTGGATGGCATCACTGACTCGATGCACATGAGTTTGAGTGAACTCCGGGAGTTAGTGATAGACTGGGAGACCTGGCATGCTGTGACTCATGGGGTCTCAAAGAGCTGGACATGGCTGAGCAACTGAACTGAACTGATGAGTCTTATTGGTTTAAAGAAACTTATTTTTTCTGATGTTTATCTTGAAATACGGGGAAGAAGCTATTTCCTCTTATCAATTCTTCTCTACTGCTTTTGATTGTATCAAAGATAAAGACAGATTTGGACCTGAACATATCCTTAATACCTCTTTCACTTATGTAAACATCACTTTTAAATAAAGATAGAGGAAAGCTGTGACAGTCAGCTGGAATACCAATTTTAATTGCATTGTTTTGTTCACAGGGTCTTTATTTAGCAGTGTTCTTTTATCCGTGGCAAGAGATGATATTTCATTTATTGTGCTGCTAAAAAATTCTTCTGAAAAGAAATTTTTAAAAATTTCAGTCTATTTAAATGAACTTATTAAATAAATAACAGTATAGGTAGTATATGGATTTAGGCAAAAATTGTGGTTTGTTCTGAAATGGCAAGTTTGAAGACCATTGATCTAGGAGCTTCTAAGACTTTTTGGAATAATTTCTTCCAAAGTGAGTAGAACTGCAGTTCATTATTCTGGAGCCTTCCTTTAGGGGATGCTAAACTGAGCATTGCAAGCAATAGGGCATGCATAGGACCCAGAGGGGCCACAGGAAGTAGTTCCGGAGTAAGTGATTACAGCTGAAGCATTTCTCTGGGAAAGAGAGCAAAGTAGTGTTTGCTGGAAGCTGAGGCTAGCACAATTTACAGGCATACCTTGGAGATATTGTGGGTTTGGTTCTAGACTACTGCAATAAAGTGAGTCACGTGAATTTTTTGGTTTCCTAGGCCATATAAAAGTTATGTTTATACTGCAGTCTATTAAGCATACAGTAACATTACCTCTAAAAAAGTGTACAGATATGTACAGAATGAATGTTGTGTCAGCAGGCATGAAAACAAAATTAATCTCATTGTATATCTCCATTAGAGCTCTTGGGTGACCAGGTGCATTGTCAATGAGTGGTAATATTTTGAAAGGAATCTTTTTTTTCTGAGCAGTCGATCTCAATAGCGGGCTTAAAGTATTCAGTAAACCATGTTGTCCACGGATGTGCTGTCATCTAGTCTTTCGTTATCCCTTTTATGGAGCACAGGCAGAGTAGATCTAACGTAATTTTTAAGGGTTCTATAATTTTTGGAATGGCAAGTGAGCACTGGGTTCAACTTAAAGTCAGGAGACACATTAGTCCAAGAGTGTCAGCCTGTCCGTTGAAGCCAGGCACTGAGTTCTTTCGAACTAGAGTCCTAGACAGCACATTTTCCCCAATATATGGCTGTTTTGTCTACACTGAAAATCTGTTCTTTAGAGCAGCCACCTTCGTTAATGATCCTAGCTAGACCGTCCGGATAACTTGCTGCAGCTTCTGCACTCAGCCCTTCACCTTGTACTTTCACGTGATGAAGATGACTTCTTTCCTTAAACCTCATGAACCAACCACTGCTAGCTTCAGATTTTTCTTCTGCAGCTTTTTCACCTTTCTCAGCCTTCATAGAATTGAAGAAAGTTAAAGCCTTGCTCTAGCTTAGGCTTTGGCTTAAGGCAATGTTGTGGCTGGCTTGATCTCTCCAGATCACTAAAACTTTCTGTTTATCAGCAATAAGGCTGTTTCTCTTTCTTATTATTTGTGTGTTCACTGGAGTAGCACTTTTAATCTCCTTCAAGAACTTTTCCTTTGCATTCAGAATTTAGCTAACTGTTTGGCACAAGAGGCCTAGTTTTTGGTCTGTCTTGGCTTTCCTCATGCCTTCTTCATTAATCGCAACCATTTTTAGCATTTGGTTTAAAGCTAGAGATGTACTTTTCCTCTCAAACACTTGGAGGCCACTGGAAGGTTATTAACAGGCTTAGTTTCAATACTGTTGTGTCTTAGGGAATAAGGAGGCTTGAAGAAAGGGAGAGAGATGGAGAACAGTTGGCTGGTGGAGCACTCGGAACACACACAACATTTATTGATTAAGCTCACCATCTAATACAGGCACAGTTTGTGGCACCCTAAAACAGCAAGATCACTGATCACAGATCACCATGACAAATGCAGTAATAATGAAAGAGCTTGAAGTACTGTGAGAATTACTAAAATGTGACACAGAGACCAAGAGTGACCAATGCTTTTGGAAAGAAGGCATTAACAGACTTGCTCAACTCCATGAAACTTCAATTTGTAAAAAACACAGTATCTGTGAAGTACAATAAAATGAGGCGTGCCTATAAATTCCTCCAACATATGACTGCAGCAAGTCATTGGAATAGAGGCTTCAAAATAAAATCCCTGAACGTGCTTCCTTCAAATCGTCTATATAATAATCACAATTGTCACCATTCATTCCACCACTAGTGTCTGTCAGGTGTGGTGACAGGCAGCCTCTAAGGTGGTTCTCAGTGGTCCCTACACCTCCTGATAGTCATGTCCTTCTTTGTGTAATCTCCAACCCTTGATTTCATTATGACTAATATTTCCTTCCTAATGAAGAAAATTTTGCAAAAGTGATCGATTGTCCCTTCCCAGGTCAGTCTATCCAAAGACTGTGCTACAATTTGGCACTCTTTCCCATTCTCTCTCTTGAATGGCTTACCCCGGGGGAAACCAGCTGCCATGTTGTGAAGCATCTCTGTGGAGAGGCTCCCACGGAGAGGAGCTGAAGCCTACTCACAATCATTTCCATGAACTTGGAAGGAGGAGGACTCCCCATCCCCAAATGACCCATCCCACTGAGCCTTTAGATAAGCTCACATCCCTGACTGCAACCTCGAGAGAGACCATGAACCAGAGGTACCCAGCTAAGTGCTCCTGGACTCCTAACCCATAAACACTGTGGGAGAATAAGTGTCCTGTTTTCAGCTACTAAGTTTAGGGGTAATTTGTTAGCTCATACTGTTTTCAGCTACTAAGTTTAGGGGTGATTTGTTAGCTCATACAAATCCTGTGTTAATAACTATTTTTCTTCTATGATCTTATTTAATTCTCCCAATAGCCTCTGAAATAAAACTTTTTAATTCCCCATTTTACAGATGAGAAGACTGAAGTTTGGCAAAGTATGGTATCTGGACCATAATAAGTCTCCANTACTGTTTTCAGCTACTAAGTTTAGGGGTGATTTGTTAGCTCATACAAATCCTGTGTTAATAACTATTTTTCTTCTATGATCTTATTTAATTCTCCCAATAGCCTCTGAAATAAAACTTTTTAATTCCCCATTTTACAGATGAGAAGACTGAAGTTTGGCAAAGTATGGTATCTGGACCATAATAAGTCTCCAATATATGTTGCCAGTGATAATAATAATAGTTGCTATTACTAGTTCCTATCTAACACTGTGGGTTCCTCTGGTGGCTCGGCGGTAAAGAATCTGCCTGCCAATGCAGGAGACACAAGTTTGATCCCTGGGTCAAGAAGATCCCCTTGAGAAGGGAATGGCAACCACTCGATTCTTCTTGCCTGGAGAATTCCATGGACAGAGGAGCCTGGTGGGCTACAGCCCATGGGGTCACAAGAGTTGGACGTGGCTGAGTGACTGAGCAACATCATCTAATACTATATAGTCCCTTCTAAAATTCCTTGACAAATCAACACTTCCAGTGATGGGTTGGTAATTCTCTCATTTTATGGATGAGAACCCTGAAGTTTTGAAAGGTCTCGTAACTTGCTTATCGCTTTAAGATATGTAACAAAGAAACAGTAGTCCTAAATCAATGTATATAGAATCAAACAGATTAAAACTATTGGAAAAAATGCCTACAGAATATGTAATTACATTAAACTGGGATTTAAATAAGTCAGATTTAGAATGGATTTCCCCCCTTTCTGTCTTAACATATCTCTGTTGCTGTTGGTCAGTCATAAGTCGAGTCCAGCTCTTTGCGACCCCATGGACTGCAGCATGCCAGGCTTTCCTGTCTTTCGCTGTCTCCTGGAGTTTGCTCACACTCATGTCCTTTGAGTTAGTGATGCTGACTCTGTGCTGTCTCTGTACCCATGACTTTTTCAACAGGATGAGAAAGCCTAATCTTTCAGCTTTAGTGGGCCCAGGGGTGTGGGCAGTGCTCAACGTTCAGGTACCATCTTGGAGGGTCATGGACATCTTGAAAATGGCTGACAGTGACTGAGCTCAGCTTGGGTGTGAGCTGCTGTTTCTTGGGAACTTCGGCTAATTAATCAACAAACATCCTCAGCTTCTTACAGGAAGGCATTGCATTTAACAGAATCCACAGAAAACCACTCCACCCCTTTCAGGAGGACTCACAGGCACGTTGATGTCCTCCTCCTGG
>SJYX01008636.1:0-10120 GCA_006410675.1 Oreotragus oreotragus | reverse complement strand
AGTAAGCAGGGGCAATTAGAGGGTTCACCCTGTTTGTTTCTCTGCTCTTAGGAATATCAGTCCTGTGCTGCCTGTTCCAAAGTCTGTGAACCATCATTTCATTTTATCTGGTTCCTGAGTTGTTTGAGGTAGGAGGGTTAATCTGGTCCCTGTTACTTCATCGTGGCCAGAACGATGTTTTTGTCGAATCTACTGTCCATATTTCAATTTTGTCAGTTGACCTAATAATGCCCTTTGTAGTATTTTCACTTTCCCCATAATATGGTGTTCAGTCTAGGCTCAGGTGTTGTATTTAGCTGTCATATCTTTTAGACTCTTTAACCTGGAACATATGACATTGAAAGAATATTGCTCCACTTCCTTTTCCGTGTTTTGTGTCTGGCTAATGTTTCCTCAGGATCAGATTCAGATTCTACATTTTCAGTCAAAATACTGCCTAAATGACATATATCCTTTTTGGGGTATCACCTCTGCAGCTAGATGATGTCCATCTCTCCTTCACTGGTGATGTTAATTTTGGTCACCTGGTCTAGGTGTTGTCTACTTTTTCCGTTGTATAAGTACTATTTTTTCCTTCCCCTGCTACTAATGAACAATCTCTGGCAATATACTGAACAATCATGGAAATATCCTGCCCATCAAAATCTGCTCTAAATTTAGTATCCATTGATGACCCTTGCCTAATCAAGGCTAAATGATCATCTTCCAACTCTAGGACTTCCTCCACATTGACCAGTCAGTACTTAGCATTCTATTAATGTGTTGTGTGTGCTTAGTTGCTCAGTCATGTCCAACTCTCTGCAACCCCATGGACTGTAGCCCACCAGGCTCTTCTGTCCACGGGGATTCTCCAGAAGGGCTTGTAAGCAAGCCCTTCTCCATTTACCCATTTATCTGCCTGTTTTTCCATTGGTTTATAATTCAATACCATAATGAATTATTGTGGTGCTCAAACTGTCTAAGATTTAGCCAGCTGAAACCCATTCAACCTGGCTCCTCTGTACTTGTGGCATGCCCCTGTCATTTTTCAGATCATTTCTTTACTTCCTGACACGTCATGATATTCCACACTCATCTTGAATCAATCATGCTCCTTCCCTGGAGTCAGCCAGAGAAACAGCTTTAAACTGTGAAACGAACCTCTGATATACACAACTGGCTTTCTTCAAGATCTTAATCTGGGAAAAAAGAAAAAGTTCTTTCTGAAAACCAAGTTATTTAAACTTGTGTCCCATACTGTTTAGTCAGGTGGCACAATAATTGGTGAAGGCATGATACACAAAGCTACCTACAAACCCACCCAACCGGAAAATATTTGGAATATAAAATGGGTTATACCCTCTTCTACCCATAAAAGTTACTCACAAGTCAGTTCACATATGGTTAAGTTTTCATTCCAGATCACCGAAGTTTCATTACGTTAATGTATTTTACATTGCACTTCATAAGCATCAGCTGTGTTAGATAACACAGTTAAATAACCCAGTTTCTTCATTTTTTCCAGCACCATGCCATTCGCTGTGTGGCTTTACACCTCTCTCCATCAAAAGGCCAAATGTACAAGCTCAGTCCTTAAGTTTCAGTTGAGCCATGTGGCTTGCTTTGATCAATGGTAGATATATGACACAGGAGAGGCTCATAAAAGTGCGTCTGCACCGGGGCCTGTTCTCATGCAATCTTGAACCCCCACCATTTCCATGAGAAGGATACGTCTGGGTTAATCACCCTTTTCCAGCCCTGCTGGGATCAGTCAATGTCCCAGGCATGTGAATTCAGCGAGCATCAGCAAAGTTGCCCAGGAAGCCCAGCCTAGATTAGCTAAACCCTACAGATCTATGAAAAATAAATATTTATTGTCATATACCACAGAGGTTGGTGATTATTTATTATGAGGCAAATGTTAACTAATCTATTAGCTAATGTAATACTCAAATATCCCTCACTAGGTAGGTGGAATGGATATCATTATCTTCACCACAGATGTGGAAGTGAGACTCATAGAAATCAAACGATCTGATGATAGTCATAGCAAGTAGGTGGGAGAACAGTATCTCAGAACCTCGGTCTTCAGAGTTGGATTCCAGGGCTCTTCCCACTGCATCTCTTAGTAAAGCTGCCTTTGGAAGAATGGAATTTAAGGGCATGCCTGTGGAGTCACATGCTTAGTCAGGAGGCCCTTGACAAGTGGTTGCTGAGCTGCACTCTTCAGCTTGACCACCTAAGACTATAACGGCTTCACCCTTCCTGCCTGGAAACCACCAGACTTGGAGCAGAGGGCAGAATGGCATGTGTCATTATAATTGGTCATAGTGGTAGCAGTTCCCACTCCAGCACTCTTGCCTGGAAAATCCCATGGATGGAGGAGCCTGGTGGGCTGCAGTCCATGGGGTCGCTAAGAGTCAGACACGACTGAGCAGCTTCATTTTCACACATTGGAGAAGGAAATGGCAACCCACTCCAGTGTTCTTGTCTGGAGAATCCCAGGGACGGGGGAGCCTGGTGAGCTGCTGTCTATGGGGTCACACAGAGTTGGACATAGCAGCAGCAGCAGCCAGCTAATTTTCTGTCCCCAAAGCTATAACCATTTGAGTTCAACCCACAACTTAATACCAACTGAAAAGTAGATCCATGTTGTTTTGAGTAAAGAACTCACTTCATTTTAAAACAACAACCAAATAAAACAAGAATTAGAGAACTGTAATTAAAGCCTAGAGTTGGATAAAGCAGGGTTATTACCTTTTCTTCATATCTTCTCACAGAGGAAAAAGAATTTTAAGTTCTTTTTTGTACCACTGTGAAGGAACTAAAATTTTCTTTAGCTTAGAAAGTATCAACAGGCAGTGCACTGGGCGGTCCGTGGATGTGTCTCTTGCTACAATGTTGTTTGTTTGGATGGAACACACCCAAGGACACCCCTGCTCCAGGCTCTGACCACCCTCCAATCTCTTTTCCAGTCACAACCTTCTGAATCAACCCCTCAGCTGAATCAACCTTCAGCTACCCAGACCAACATCATTTTTGACCTTGACTCCTAGATGCGTCAGAATGACTCCACAGAGGTGAGGGGTCACCCTGCATCTGCGGGCCTCATGCACCCACCTCTCTCTAGGCTTCTGTTTCCACTGTGACCACGTGGCTCTGGAACATGGTGGCCACCTTGTCCCCAAACTGGCCCAGGAGAAGCGCGAGGGTGCCCAGCATCTCTTGAAAATGCAAGACCAGCAAGGCGGCCGCGCCCTCTCCCAGGACCGCAGCCACATCTCAGGATGAGTGAGGTCAAGTCTAGGATGTTGTGGAAGCCACTGAGCTTGGGGACAAGCACCTGAACTGGGCCGTCGAGGACCTGCAGGCCCGGGGTTCTGTGCACAGCCCCCACCTCTGTCACTTCCGAGAGAGCCCGTCCTAGGTGAGCAGGTGAAACTCATCAGGAAGATGGGCGACCACCTGACCGACCTCGGCAGGCTGGCTGNCAAGCACCTGAACTGGGCCGTCGAGGACCTGCAGGCCCGGGGTTCTGTGCACAGCCCCCACCTCTGTCACTTCCGAGAGAGCCCGTCCTAGGTGAGCAGGTGAAACTCATCAGGAAGATGGGCGACCACCTGACCGACCTCGGCAGGCTGGCTGGTCCCCAGGCGGGGCTGGGCCGGTCTGTCTTCCAAGGGCTCACCCGCAAGCACCACCAGGAGCCGCCTGAGCCCGGTGGTCTTGGAGGAGCCCCTCTGGTGTCAGAGCTTCTGCCTGAAGCCCCTCTCTGCAGCCACGAGGCAGCTTTTTAACCACCCCAGAACCCTCTCCCAAGCCTTGCATCAATGAAAACAAGAAAACTTTTTGCAGGGGGAAAAAAAAAACAAGAATCACATTGGTTCACAATGGATATCAGTTCAGTCACTCAGCTGTGTCCGATTCTTTGCAACTCCATGGATTGCAGCACACCAGGCTTCCCTGTCCATCACCAGAATGGACACAGATGCCCACTGACAGATGAATGGATAAAGAAGATGTGGTACATAGACACAATGAAACTTTACTCAGCCATAAAAAATAATGAAATAATGCCACTTGTAGCAACATGGATGGACTTACAGATCATCATACTAAGGGAAGCAAGTCAGAGAAAGATAAATATATATATCACTTATATATGGAATCTTTTTAAAAATTATACAGAACCAATAAATTGGCTAGATCATATTAATCACTGGGATACTTATTAAATTACAGACAGCTGGATCCTACCACAAACCTCCTTAAAAATAATATCCAGGGAGGGAACCTGGGATTTCTTATTTTTGATAAGAAATCAGGTGATTCTTATCCTCAGCCAAGTTTTCATTTAGCTGATGCAGAGACAGAGAAGGATTATAAATTGTGATTTTTAAAATGGTTACTTCCAGTTCTGATGAATTAAGAAAATCACTCATCTTCCCTGGACCTCAGTGTTCTCATCTGTAAAACTGTCACTGGACCAGATGCTGTCTGGAAGAGACAAATAAGAGCTAGAAGACTTGAATGAAGTTTGAAAGTATTGGTTCTCAATCCTGGCTACATACACATTAGAATCCTCTGAGAAGCTTTTGGAAGTGAAGGATGCCCAGGTACCACCCAGAGCAATGCAACAGAATCTCTGGGCGTGATTCCAGATGTTGCTAGTTTTTAAATCCCCCCGTGACTTTAATGAATAGCTACGGGTATAAACCTCTGCTCTAAAGACTGCTGTCATCGAGCAAGATGATTCTGATGAGTCTCCAGACTCCTATCTCCTTGTCTGTAACCTGGGAAGCATGGGCTTCCCTGGTGGCTCAGTGGTAAAGAATCCGCCTGCAGGAGACGTGAGTTCAATCCCTGGGTTGGGAAGATCCTCTGGAGAAGGAAATGGCAACCCACTCCAGTATTCTTTCCTGGAGAATTCCATGGACAGAGGAACCTAGCAGGCTACAATCCACGGGGTTGCAAAGTCAGACACAACTGAGCAACTCGACGACAACAACAAGCTGGGAAGCATATCACCCATCTTATGTGGCACACAGCTCCTATTTATGGAGTGTCTACTGTGATGATGCTAAGGAGTCTTTCTCTACATTAAATAATCTGCTATAACCCAGGATGAAAACTCTCAGCTTAATGAAGGAAATTCAAAACAAACGCACTGCCAGTGCTGACATCACTGTCCACAATAAGAAGGACCAGTGGACATTTTTGTGATGGGGAGACATGTGTGCCGGGATTGGGGAAACTCACTAAAGAGAGCACTCCAAGAAAGTGGTTCTTTCTAAAGTGAATTCAGGACAGTTTTCATTGGCACTCAGTGTGAGGCTGGTGGCTTTCCAAAGAAAACTCACCTGGTGATTGGTAGGCTGGGCAGACAGAAGATGGGGTGGCAAGGGGACCTGTGCTCTTGTTGAATGACCCTTTTTCAATGGGTTGGCCTATCAACTGATCACCACATTCTTTACTCATCCTCGGTTCCTTGAGGGATCACAAAAGCAGAGAAAACGATGAAAGGAAACAGGTGGGAAGTGGCATCTGACCTTCAAGGTTTAGGAAGGAAAAGGCCTTTCTTGAAAAGCTGGACTGAGTGTTTTAACTCCCCTGGCGGTTTAATTGTGCAGTTTTCGAGGGGGAATGTCCCTCGCCATCCACACACTGAGTCCTGGAGGCTGACTTAGCTTCTACCACCTGCCCATGTAACACTACAGAGTGGTCTTTTCCTGGGTGGTGACTTTTCCTTCACTCCTAAGAAAGTTATAAGGTAGGTGAAATATGTCTTCCTGGCTACACAAGTCTCTGGTCTTTTTCTCACCTCCCTCAAACAGCCTATGCTTTCTCTCCTCCCTCAAAACAAACAAACAAACAAACAAACCCACCACACAGGTTCTCAGGAATGATCTGAAGTTCATCTTCTGTTTTAGAAAGTTCAAAGACCTTCTGAAACCTGTTCATGGTTTTCCTAGTAAAAAACTTTGGGACTTCCCTGGTGGTACAGTGGATGGGAGTCTGCCTATCAAGGTAGGAGACACAGATTTGATCCCTGGTCCAGGAGGATTCCACATGCCTGGAGCAACTAAGCCCATGTGCCACAACTACTGAGTCCCAGCTCTAGAGCCCACGAGCCGAAACTACTAAATCTTGTGCACCTAGAGCCTGTGCTCTGCAACAAGAAGCCACTGCAATGAGAAGCCTGTGCACTGCCACGAGAGAGTAGTCCCGGCTGGCCAAACCTAGAAAACGTCTGCACGCAACAACAAAGACCCATAACCAACAAGAAATAAACAAAAATTTCAAAATTAAAGCAGCACATATTACAATTTAAAAAAAAGCTTTGACTCAAAATTTCATGTATCAAGGAGATACCAGAGGAGAGATGTTTTTTGAGCCAGGAACTCTAATGTTTCACTGACAAACGAACAAGTTTGGGTACCAGATCAGAAGCTGGGTTTGGGCATATTAAATCTAAAATTCCTATTAGGCAACCAGGTAGAGATTTTTAATAGGAAACTGATGATATGAGTCTGTAGTTCAAGGGAGAAGTCCAGGCTGGAGGTATAAATTGAGAAACCATCTATGTTTTAAAGCCATGTACCTAGATGAAGTCACTGAAGGACTGACTGTAAATAGAGAAAAGTGAGAAAAGGAGTGAGTTCAGGGATGGTCTGACATTATGAAACCAAAATGAAGCACGGAGAACATACACTGAAAGAGCAAATACTGAGTGAAGATCAAAGGAAAATTATTGAAATAAGCAAAAATTTTCAATTGTGGAATAAAGCTGGAAAATTGGGAAATTGTTAGTGACTGTTATTAGGCAGATGAATTTAAAAGGAAAATCTCTGCTAGTATGTTTCTGAAGATCTACTTTCTAAAGATTTAATGATATTTTTGTTTGCATCTCTCCTATTAGCCAGAGACTCTATATATTAATTAGGTCCAATGGAAATTTTAGAGAATTGGCAAGATAATTTGGGGCCAACCATAAAATTAATTGCAGCAAAAAACAAAAAAGTTAAAAGTCACATCAAATCATTTGAGCTGTCCTAGAAGTTAAGATTCGAAATGTTTTGTGGTTTGTAGATTGCCACTTCATTTCTCCAAACCCAACTGTTTTGTGATACCAAGGGGTCATGATGCTTGTTTGTTGTGTAGTCGCTAACTCGCATCTGACTCTTTGCGACCCCATGGACTGTAGCCCACCAGGCTCCTCTGTCCATCAGATTTCCCAGGCAAGAATACTGGAGTGAATTGCCATGCCCTCCTCCAGGGGATCTTCCCGACCCAAGGACTGAACCCAAGTCTCCTACTTGGCAATCAGATTCTTTATCGCTGAGCCATCAGGGAAGCCAAGTATGCTACTAAACACCCGACATTGCCCAGGACAGTCCCCTGCAACAATGACAACAAGCAGAGGCTGAGAAACCATGACTCGGGCTATGGTTATTTATCTCAAGGAGTGTATAACAGAGCAATAAAACCAGAAACACATCCAATTTCAGTAAACTGATAAAAAGATACACAAGTGGGGATAGGTGGAAGGGGAGAGACAGTTCAAGAAAAAAGAAATATGCAGTGCAACACTTACGGGCTCTGAGATGTTGTTCTTAGATCCATGAAACAACTAGTAGATGTGGCAGGACAGAATGATGTAAGAGGCTGTGGGAGTGACCTCCACTCACATAATCTCACAGAGCTACAACATTCCCTGGGATTTGCTTTATTGAATCTGGGGCCTGATCACAGGGTAACACATAGAGTCTCAACATGAGCGATGGAGGATTAAGGCTGGATGAGACAGACGAACAATGTCTCATCACCTTCTGCAATCTGTGATGTCTGCAGTTCCAAGGCTCTGCCTGGTCCATCTAATTCCCTGCAGCAAGGAAGAGGTGGTTAAAACCTAGACCTAGACCTCAGTGGGTGGAGAATGGATGAGCTGACTACTGTAAATTAGGTAACTTCTTGCAATTAGTTCTCTTCCTCCTCCAGCACGTCTTAATCTGGCCATGGGTTTTCCCAGCACGTGCATCTGTGTCAAGCTGCTGTAGGGGATAGCAGCAGTTGGAGTTCTTATACTCATGGTCGTTCATGTGTTTCGAAGACTCAAGGATGGTGTGCACTGCGAAAATTTTCAAAAACCCTCATCCAGTCGAAAGACCAGGCAATTAGGGAGCTCAGGGGCAGGGGGTGGCTGAGCCATGAGAAGCCCTGGAAGGCCAACCAGAGCTCACTGGGACACACGCACGGCTAGGCCCAGAGCCTCAGCTGGTGCACATGTGGCCAGACTGCCTTACCCCGTGAGGAGTAAGGCGAGGATCGCACTCTCCACTGCCGGCCTAGTGGGCTGTAGCAGCTGACAAAACCTCATGTGAAATCACCCATTTCGCTTGGAGGCAAAAGAGTCTCATGTGTCCACATGCCCAGATACATTACATGGCACACTGTCTGCATCATCGAGAATGATGGCGTAGCCCGTGCTGCCAGGGCCCTGCCCATGCCCGCGTGGTACTGCCATCCTGGACAGGAGCACTGAGCATCACCGCAAACACTCCTGACGCTCGCTGAGGGCATTCCAGCCACAGTAGCATGGCGGCACTCATATGTGGCAACCCAGAGGGGTCGGAATACGGCCCCCAGGACTGTGCTCCGCCAGTGAGAGAGAGGAGCGCATGATGTGTATCCCAGCTTCTGTGCCCCTAGGTAGGACCACCCGACGCTTGCTCGGCACTGTCTCCCAAAGGCCCCCAGCAGGCAGTGGTTGTCCCCAGCAGCCTTCTGCTCCTGACTGTGCCTTTTGTCACCTTCTTCCCCAGTCCTGACTCAGCTGCCCTTTCCCTGCCCAGTTCTCAGGATGAACTCCAAATAAACTCCTTGCACTCGAATCCTCTTGTCAGGGATGACTCCTGGGGACCTTCCTAAAACCCAGTCACCACAACTGAGCCTGTAGTCCATCCCAGAGGAGAGGGTCAGATACACCTCTCTCCTGAGAAGGGGGGCACCCGGGGACATCAGCTGAGGGGCTGACTGCGGTCAAGCTCATGGTTTACAGAGCAGGCACCTCGGGGTTCCGAACCAAGGGCAAGATATGCCCCCAGTGGTATCAGGCAACACCTCAAGCTGTGTTTGCTTCTCATGACAGAGATGAAAGCTATCGGCATCTAGTGGGTAAGGCCAGGGATGCTAGCAAGCATCTTGCAGTGCCCGGGAAAGTCCCCCCTAACGAATGTCACTAGCACCAAGACTGAGACCCCCTGGCATAGAACACACAACAGTCAGAGGACCTGGCTCTGGGCCGTTGGCTCGTCCCTAAAAGCAGCGGGGTGGGCACCGGGTCCTGAAACCAGTCACCTGGTGATACCAAGGGATGACTTATACCCTTGCCCCAAGACAACTGACATGCCAGGAGACAATGATTCCTGTCCAGTCCTGAACAAGGGATATGCTTCAGGAACTCTCAGTCAAGGAGTTATTCGTCCTATTTCAATAGATTGTATCTACTGTCATATGTAATTATCATAATTGCTATTGGTCAGAAAAACATTTATTTTATAGTAGTCTGTAATTCAGGAGTTGCACCAATCGATTTTGGATTCTTCTCAGTTGTGACTCTTCAGAATGAATATCCTATTATCATTATGTCTAAATCTAAACATCAAGAGGTTTAAAAAAAAGCTTGTTCAAAAGGCTGGCAGATTTCAAGGCAACAATATTAATAGAAAACAATGGCCCATCAAGTATCTAGGACTCAGTCATATCCTTCTAAACCATCGCTAGGACTGTAGCTATGGTCTACAGAGTAATCATTTAAACTCTACTGCCAGCACCAGGAACAATAGTTCTCAACCCTATCAGACACAAACCACCTTTTAAAACAGCTTAATCCGGAACTGCAATTGCCAGACAATGTAACTTACCTACCACACACTAAAAGCCCTTTCTGAAATAGCTAGGGAAATAAAAGGGAAGCACTTATGTCAAAGAATGTCATGTTACCGTGCATATCTCTATGAAAAGCATCAGGCAGGAGATCATGGGAAGAGTCATTGAAGAATTCTGATGCTTGCGCCAAATACAGCAAGTGTCCCTGGAGTCGAGAGGTACGACCTGGGTGTGTTAAACTGAAGATGGACAC
>SJYX01008635.1:18901-29655 GCA_006410675.1 Oreotragus oreotragus | reverse complement strand
TTTTTTTTTTTTTTTTTTGGCTGGAATGCATGTGGGACTGTTAGTTTCCCAACCTGGGATCCAACCTGCACCTCCTGCATTGGAAGGTGAGGTCTTAACACTGGACCACCAGGGAAATCCCAAATCACAGTTTTAATCAAATATGATACCCTGATTTCAAGGCGAATGTCTTATACCATCTATTTGTAGTAAGCTACAACATTTCCCTGAATGGCATGCATGTCATTTTATGTGAAAACTCTTAAGACAGCAGTGATTCTTTTAGGATCACCAGATGTGATTATCGAGTACTGTTGACAGATGATGTGCTGTCTGGCCTTGCACAGAGGATACAGCAGTCTGTACAAAACACATGCCATTTCCTCTTCTACACTACTCTCCAGTACTACTAATTTTTGCAGGCTGCGAGAACAATAGTGTAGAAATGGATTCTCTTCCCATAGAATATGGGTGCTTTGATCCTCCTGGCCTAGGGGAAGGCAATCCTTTCATAATATCCTCTTGCGTGATCCATTTTTGTTTGTGAAAGGATCTGAAATAACAATTGAGATTGTATACTTATATAATGAAATTATCTTCCAAATTAATAAGGTGTTATTTTCAGATTTTGTGTCTTGTCTCAAGACACTATTCAAGTTTTAAAGGCCATTATAAATTTTACAGGAGCCTGGATTTTATATTTTAATAATAAGCCTGTATCCTTAATTCTTTCCATATTTATGTATATATGTATATAATTACACCTCACTTGAAATGCTCAGCTTTGTATATTAAAAATTATATGATATAGCCCAAGGGTGAAGGTTCATTTGATATTTGAAAAAAATTAAAAAAACTAATTTTAGTGTGTAAACTAATTCATTATATTAAAATGAGATATCTTTATGCATTTAAGTAAAGATACACATTTTAATTTCAATAATTTACTTTATATTCTTCTATTTTTTAATAGAAATGATCTTATCTCAAGGAACTATTTTTGTTTGTGTTAGTGTTCTTGAGAGAATGCTATTGATCCCTATTTAATTGCTGTTGCATGATTAAAAATCAGTCTAATAACATCTGGTGGGGATGGTAGGATGAATGTTGTGCAATTTATTAACTTTCGACATTACCTAATACATATGCTTGCATTTTCTTATAATTTCCTGTAATATAAGAATACTGCAGATAAAGTAGAAGATAAAAAGTTATATATAATCATACTCTCACACCACCATTTTTTAGTAACATATATTTTTATCAACTTAGCAATGGAAAGAATATATTGCTGTAGTCTCAAAATGAAAAATTAAACCATATGGATAAAGGTAAAAATCTTTGACAACACTCCTCTCTATGAAAAAACTCTTTCAGCTTCTGAGGAGAATATTACCAATTTGATGTATCTTTTCATGTCTTTTCCCAGTTTTTTACAGACAAAAATCTGAGGGTGTTGGTTTTTGCCTCTGTGTGTTTTCTTATTGTTATGCAGTAGGCATTGCTCTATAAATTGCCTTTCTCACTCACCAGTATGCCTCAGAAATCTTTCTGTCTAGACATCAGCACTAATTAGTAGGGGGATCTTGAGAAGACAATGTAATTTTTGTCTCCATTTCCTCACACATAACATGAGAGTAAGAACGGAATCAGGGTGACGTGCTTGTTGAAGGAAGAAGTGGGTTAACACATGCGAAGCACCAAGGGTGGAGCCAGTTCACAGAGCAAATGCTGTGTCAGTGTTTGCTTGTACTCTTTGTGCGTAAAGATCTGCTTTAATCTTTTAACCTGATGCCAGATAGTCCACAAAATTGACATACTGTGTCATAGCTCCATTGGATATTTTGAAGTAAGGTTTGAAATTACCCACAGGAGCCTCAGCTTTACAAAGAAAATGTAGCTTATGTTTTTCATTTTTTTAATGATTAACCTGATCTATGTTACCTGCTAAAAATTAAACTTTAATCTGGTAAATGTGGTCTTGAGTCCAATGCTGTAATTCAAGCACTCCTTTTAGGTAACTCCGTCCCTGCTTGGTTGACCTATGTAGATGCTCAGTTTTTCCACATCCCATCACTTGATTTCATGAGGGCGTCTGTCTGTTAGGCTTATGTGATTTGGTGGTGGAGAGAGGCAGGGTGTCTGGATTGGTGCAGTGTCTACGGACCCTTGTTGATATCTACAGAGGGACTGAGCTGGTCTGCTCTCTGTGCTGTCTGTCTATATATCATTTGGTTCATGCTTTAGTATCTCTTGATGTATGTGTGTGTGCTCAGTCATGTCCGACTTTGCAACTCTCTAAAGTGTAGCCCCCTAGGCCTCTCTGTCCGTGGGATTTCCCAGGCAAGAATACTGGAGTGAATTGTCATTTCTTAATCCAGGGGACTTTCCCCACCCAGGGATCAAGCACACGTCTTTTGAGTCTCCTGCGTTGACAGGTGGATTCTTTACTACTGTGCCACCTGGGAAGCTATCCTTTAAGTTACACACTGAGAACTGCCATAGAGTATGCACATTTTACAGTATATATTTCAGTATATAATGATAAACTGTGTTACAAAGTGACTACATCAATTTACACTCACACTATGAATGATTGAGAGGATCCTTTATCACCAGTATCAGACCTTTTACGTAACTTATTCCACTTACATTCTCTCAACAATCCTTTACAGGAAGGATTCTCTTCGCATTTTGTATATGGAAACCCTGAGATTCAAAAAGTAAAAGCAACCTGTTCAAGGTCACACAGACAGTAACTGGCTAATTTGGAAACCTTTTAAAGCAAAGCATAAGACACCTAATACTTAATCCCTCCGTTCCAGACATTTGTCTTTATTTGGGGTTAAGCTTTACGATATTGATTACCACTGTTTTCTCATGTCCTGGTTAATAATCTATGATAAAATGGTAAATGATGTACAAGTCATGGACAAATAGTGCTATTTTCTTAGTTCAAACACCTATTTACTGGTCAAGGGTAAACAGTTTCCCCCACATCTTTTTGACTCACAGTCATTAGTGATATAGGAGAAGAAGAACACAGCTCAGCTGAAGGAAGGGCTGGCTCTGCAAGTAGCTTTAGGACTAGGAATTTTGAGGCCTGAGGCATAGCTCCAAGGCTAATCATCAGGGGTGCATGGTGCAGAGGGACACACACCTTCAATGTTTGTGTCACCTGCTATTACAAACATCTTTATTGAGACTGACAGAGCGAATTCCTCAGGTCAGAAAACAGAAGAACTCTTTCAGCTGAGTCGTGATATTTAAAAACCTCTCTTCTGGTCTCTTGCCTGGCCAATCAAACTGTCCTTGCAGAACAAACTGATGGATAATGAAACATAGATACTGTAGCTGAAAAGTGCTGTCCTATTTACAGCACCCGCTTCAGCCCGAGGCACATCTCTAGCTGCTCCATTTCTATCTATAAGTTAAAGCAATGGCCTCGGCAAGCAGTACACTCTGTACAGCAGCTGCAACTCGTTATCGGCTTTGTCCAGAATAACAAACAGAACAAACACATTTTGCAAGGGCTTTCCCCCACTCTTATGTAGAGAAGGAGGAATTAAGCAATCAGTGAAACGCTGATTGATCGGTTGTGCTGACTTGGAGAAGTTCAAGGCCGCATTAGTACTATTAACCCCTGAAAAACAGAATAAAAAAGTTTTTAGAACTTTCTTTGAACCCGTATTTTTGAGCTGAGAAGTTGTAGCTGTCCTCAGAGGGGAAAAATTGGAAAATATTTGTCCTTCATTGAGCACAATTTACTCATCAAGATTGCTTTGCAATGTCATGATGGTTAATTATTTTTGTAAAGAGAATTCATGTTTTCTGACAGGTGTTGGTTGACCACAGAGTACTGGAGTTGTGTGAACTGAAGGGCATGATAAAAGTCAGTTTTAGCAAACCAACTCACTCCTATGCCTTAACTTTGACTCCAGCCACCAACTTCTGTGGCCACATTTATACCTGTCTTTACTAGAAAATGAACCACCTCCAGAATTCAAACATCCCTCTTTCCACATGCTGTTTCCTTATTCTTTGACCCCATGAACTCAAGTATTCACACTCTACATAATTTTTTGAGCACCTTGTCTTATGTAACTTAGAGTCTAAGGTATACCATTATAATCATTCCTTTCTAGATATTCTCAGCTTCCCCACCCCTGTCTCTCTAACTGAACTGGCAAAACTCAAATCTTTGGTAAACAGTCTTCTATGTCAGTTAGTTCAGTTGCTCAGTCATGTCTGATTCTTTGTGACCCCATGGACTGCAGCACGCCAGGCCTCCCTGTCCATCACTAACTCCTGGAGCTTGCTCGAATCATGTCCATCGAGTTGGTGATTCCATCCAAACATCTCATCCTCTGTCATCCGCTTCTCCTCTTGCCTTCAATCTTTCCCAGCATCAGGATCTTTTCCAATGAGTCAATTCTTCGCATCAGGTGGCCAGAGTATTGGAGTTTCAGCTTCAGCATCAGTCCTTCCAATGAATATTCAGGACTGATTTCCTTTAGGATTGACTGGTTTGATCTCCTTGCAGTCCAAGGGACTCTCAAGGGTCTTTTCAACACCACAGTTCAAAAACATTAATTCTTCAGCACTCAGCCTTCTTTATTGTCCAAATCTCATATCCATGCATGACTACTGGAGAAACCATAACTTTGACTAGATGGACCTTTGTTGGCAAAGTAAAGTCTCTGCTTTTTAATATGCTGTTTATGTTGGTCATAGCTTTTCTTCCAAGGAGCAAGTGTCTTTCATGGCTGCAGTCACCATCTGCAGTGATTTTGGAGCCCCAAACAACAAAGTCTATCACTATTTCCATCATTTCCCCATCTATTTGGCATGAAGTAATGGGATCAGATGCCACGATCTTAGTTTTTTTAATGTTGAGTTTTAAGCCAGCTTCATGATTCTCCTCTTTAACTTTCATTAAGAGGCTCTTCAGTTCCTTTTTGCTTTCTGCCAAAAGGGTGAAGTGATCTGCATATCTGAGGTTATTGATATTTCTCCTGGCTATCTTTGTTCTAGCTTGTGCTTCATCCAGCTTGGCATTTAGCATGATGTACTCTGCATGTAAGTTAAATTAGCAGGGTGACAATATACAGCCTTGATGGACTCCTTTCCCAATTTGGAAACAGTTCATTATTCCATTTCCAGTTCTAACTGTTGCTTCTTGACGTGCATACAGATTTCTCAGGAGGCAGGTCAAGTGGTCTGGTATTCCCTTCTCTTTAGGATTTTTCCCTATTGCCTATATTGATATATATTGTACACAGATGGAGAAAACCACATACATGAACATTCTAATGTCACTGTAAAGTCGTGATCACCAACTTCCAATGGGAATCTAGTATACTGGATCTCCTGTGGTGGTTCCTTAATGAAACAATGATCTAATTCTTCACAGGAATTGTTTTAAACCTTTCCATCCTTAGTTAAAAACCATAAATTCTACTTCATTGTAAACTAGAATCACAAAGTGGCCATGCTCACATCTTTGGTATACCAAGTCTACCAACCCTTAGCCAGAGAAGGGATGTTTCATACATCTACTCCTATAGCCTTCCTGTTACAATGGTAGAAATGTCCCTCCTTCTATGAATCCTTCTCCATGTTCTCTAGATTTCATCTTAACTCTCCCAAAGCCTTCGGCTTTTGCTTATACTCTCATGAAAATTTATACTCCCCTTTCAGATAGAACAGTCTCGTCAACTCCAAATCTACCTTGATCACTTTTCATTTAAACACACAGATGTACAGCAAACAAACTCTTACTTGCTTCACCGTTTCATCGAGTTTCTATTATTTTACTTAACTGCTTTTCTTCCCATGTTGTCTTCACTTTGTTATGTCCCATTCACTGTATGCACTTCAATCTGGCTTCTCCCATTAACACTTCAATAAAATTAAATATGTGGTCTCAGATAAATTCTAGCCCTAATATGATCCATAGGAGAGTGCTCTGGGGCACAGATCACATAGCAACGTTGTCCCCTCTGGAGTGAAAGAGGTTGGTCTTTCATGATCTATGGTGGAGCAAGGCAATGCTCATCAAGCAGGGAAATTCTCTGGAAAAGATATCAGATGTAACTGAGTAGCAGCCAGTCCTCACAGTGGTGGTGAGATGGATATGCTGGCCTGGTAGAAAGTCTTTGGGCAGGGCACACAGTAAGGTCTGCCACAGTTAGCTTTTTGCATGGACTCACCTCACATGTAATGCATTCTCTCTAAAGCAATCAGATTCATCTCTTTATAGCATATATAATTTAACTTTCTTTGTGCTTCAGGCGGAATTTTTATGTTCTCTTGTCTCTATCCCCCACCCCTTCCCACACAAATCCAGCCAAGGTCATGTGTTGACACTCTAATTCTCAATGCCATGGTATTTGGAGATGTGACCCTTTGGGAAGCAATTATTTCATGAGGGTGGATCTCTCCTGATGAAATTAGTGCCCTTATAAGAAGAGACACAAGAGAGCTTGCATCTTCTTTCTCTCTGCATTGTGAGAAAACTAGGAAGGGTCTCATCAGAACCTGAATGTGCTAGAATCTTGGTCTTAAAACATCTAGCCTCTGAAACTGTGAGAAATCAATGTGTGTTGTTTAAGTCACTCAGTTCATAGTATTTATTTTAGCAGCCTGAGTAGACTGATCCTATGTTAAAGTTCTTAAATGACATCCTATTGTACCATGAATGATAAATGTACATCATAACAAGTCCTACAAACTACTATGCCCTCCATGAATCTCAGCCTCATCACAGAGAAGGGGCTTGTATAACTCAATGAAGCTCTGAGCCATGCCATGCAGGGCCACCCAAGATGGATGGATCATAGTGGAGAGATCTGACAAAACATGATCCACTGGAGGATAGAATGGCAAACCACTCTATATTCTTGTCACAAGAACCCCATGAACAGTATGAAAAGATAAAAAGATGACATCGGGAGATTAGCCCTCCTGGTTGGAAGATATCCATGCTACTGGGGAAGAGCAGAGGGCAATTACTAATAACTCCAATAAGATTGAAGCAGCTGGATAAAAGCAGAAGCAAAGCTCAGCTGTGGATGTGTCTGGTGGTGAAAGTAAAATCTAATGCTATAAAGAACAATATTGCATAGGAACATGGAAAGTTAGCTACATGAATCAAGGTAGATTGGATATGATCAAGCAGGAGCTGGCAAGAGTGAACATCGATATCCTAAGAGTCAAGTTAACTAAAATGATAGGAAGGGGTGATTTTAATTCAGATGACCATTATATCTACTACTGTGGGCAAGAATCCATTAGAAGAAATGGAGTAGCTTTCATGGTCAACAAAAGAGTCCAACATTCAGTACTTGGGTACAACCTCAAAAATGACAGAATGATCTTGGTTCGTTTCCAAGGCAAACCATTCAACATCATAATAATCCAAATCTATGCCCCAACTGCGAATGCCAAAGAAGCTGAAGTTGATCAGTTTTATGAAGACCTACAAGACCTTCTAGAGCGAACCACAAAAAAAGATGTCCTTTTCATCATAGGGGATTGGAATACAAAAGTCGGAATTCAAAAGGTACCTGGAGTAACACGGAAGTTTGACCATGTAGTACAAAATGAAGTGGGACAAAGGCTAACAGAGTTTTGCCAAGAGAACACACTAGTCAGAGCAAACACCATCTTCCAACAACACAAGAGACAAATCTATACATAGATAACACCAAATGGTCAATTCTGAAATAAGATAGATTATATTCTTTTCAATTGAAGATGGAGAAGCTCTACATTGCTGTTTCTGTTCAATCACTCTGTCATGTCAGACTCTTAGAGATCCCATGAACTGCAGCACGTCAGGCTTCCCTGTCCTTCACTATCTCCCAGAGTTTGCTCAAACTTATGTTTATTGAGTCAGTGATGCCATCCAACCATCTCATCCTCTGTCTTTCCCTTCTCCTCCTGCCCTTAATAATTCCCAGCATCAGGCTCTTTTCCAGTGATTGACTCTTCCCATTAGGTGGCCAAAATATAAGAGCTTCAGCTACAATATCAGTCCTTCTAATGAATATTTAGAGCTGATTTCCTTTCAGATTGACTGGTTTGATCTCCTTGCTGTCCAAGGGACTCTCAAGAATCTTCTCCAACGTCACAATTTGAAAGCATCAGTTCTTCAGTGCTCAGCCTTCTTTATGGTCCCTACATGACTACTGGAAAAACCATAGCTTTGACTATATGGATCTTTGTCAGCAAAGTGATGTCTCTTTTTAATATGCTCTCTAGGTTTTTCATAGCTTGTCTTGTAAGGAGCATGCATCTTTTAATTTCATGGCTGCAGTCACTGTCCATAGTGATTTTGGAGCCCAGGAAAATTCTGGCTGTCACTGTTTCCAATTTATCCCCATCTACTTTCCAGTAGTCATGTATGGATGTGAGAGTCAGACTATAAAGAAAGCTGAGCATTGAAGAATCGATGCTTTTGAAATATGGTGTTGGAGAAGAATCTTGAGAGTCCCTTGAACTGCAAGGAGATCCAACCAGTCCATCCTAAAGGAAATTAGTACTGAATATTCATTGGAAGAACTGATGCTGAAGCTTAAACTCCAATACTTTGGCCACCTGTTGTGAAGAACTGACTCATTGGTAAAGACCCTGATGCTGGGAAAGATTGAAGGCAGGAGGAAAAGGGGATGACAGGGGATGAGGTGGTTGGATGGCATCACCGACTCAATGGACATGAGTTTGAGAAAGCTCCAGGATTTGGTGATGGTCAGGGAAGCCAGGTGCTGCAGTCCACTGGGTCTTAAAGAGTCAAACACAACTGAGTGACTGACATGAACTTGCCATGAAGTGGGACCAGATGCCATGGTCTTAGTTTTTTTGAATGTTGAGTTTTAAGCCAGCTTTTTCACACTCCTCTTTCACCTTCATCAAGAGGCTCCTTAGTTTCTCTTTGATTTTACCATTAAGGTGGTGTCATCTGCACATCTGAGGTTATTGGTATTTCTGCTGGCAATCTTGATTCCCGCTGGAGCTTTTTACATGATGTACTCTGCATATGGGCTTCCCTGGTGGCTCAGTGGTAAAGAATCCACCTGCAATGCAGGAGTTGTGGGACATGCAGATTCAGTCCTTGTGTTGGGAAGATCCCCTGGAGGAAGACATGGCAACCACTCCAATATTGTTGCCTGGAGAATCCCACGGACAGAGGAGCCTGATGGGCTACAGTCCACAGAGTCACAAATAGTCAAACACGACTGAAGTGACTTAGCACACCCTCATGCACTCTGCATGTGAGTTAAATAAGCAGGGTGACAATATATAGCCTTGATGTACTCCTTGCCCAATTTTGAACCAGGCTGATACTCCATGTCTGGTTATGGCTGTTGTTCCTTGACCTGCATACAGGTTTCTTTATTGCCTTTCAGGCTCCTATGTCCATGGGATTCTCCAGGCAACAATACTGGAGTGGGTTGCCATGCCCTTTTCCAACAGGTTTCTCAGGAAACAGGTAAGGTGGTCTGATATTCTCATCTGTTTAAGAATTTTCCACAGTTTGTTGTGATCCACACAGTCAAAAGCTTTAGCATAGCCAACGAAGCAGAAGTAGATGTTTTTCTGGAATTCTCTTGCTTTCTCTATGATCCAGCAAATGTTGGAAGTTTGATCTCTGGTTCCCCTTGCCTTTTCTAAATCCAGTTTGTACATTTCGAAGTTTTCAGTTCACTACTGCTGAAGGATGAAATGGTTGGATAGCATCATTGACTCAATGGGCATGAGTCTGAGCAAACACCCAGAGAAAGTAAAGGACAGGGAAGCCCAGTGTACTGCAGTCCATTAGGTCACAAAGAATCAGACCTGACTTAGCGAGTGAACAACAACAAAATAACCAACTCTTATAGGATCTGGAGGCTGACTGTATCTCTCAGATCTCTTCATGTCATACTCCTCTCTTGTTCAGGACCCTTTTATCCCACCAATCCATCCCTGGAAAGTAGCATCAGTTCTCAAAGCAAAGTCTTCATGCATGGTGTTCCCTCTGGATAGAATACTTTTCCTCTTTACTACCCATTTCATTAATATGTACCATTCCATCTCAGCTTGAATATCACTTCCTCAGACTGTCCCTAACCATGAAATCTAAATTTTGCTCCCCACAATTATTTTCTAGCTAAATACCCTGCTTTTCTTATATGACGTTGTAATTATACATTGTAACATAACTTGTAATTATATGTTGTGATTGATTACTAAACTGTCTTAATACACTGAATGTCCTGATTCATTCATATTTGATGTCATAAACATCTCCTATGAGGTATCATGAGATTTGGTGCCATGTCAATTACTTCACCATTGCATAATAAAGTATCAGGTATGTGCTAAAATGTACTCAACTTGTTGTATGACTAAATGAATGAATGGATAATGATGAATACATTAGACATACAAAACCAGAGGATCAAGAAACACTCTCGTGGTCTCTGGCTATCCCATAATAATTCTACTAACGCTATTAATATAAGGTTCAGTTCAGTTCAGTTCAGTCCAGTTCAGTTCAGTCGCTCAGTCGTGTCCAACTCTTTGTGACTCCATGAATCGCAGCACGCCAGGCCTCCCTGTCCATCACCAAATCCCGGAGTTCACTCAGACTCACGTCCATCGAGTCAGTGATGCCATCCAGCCATCTCATCCTCGGTCGTCCCCTTCTCCTCCTGCTCCCAATCTCTCCCAGCATCAGAGTCTTTTCCAATGAGTCAACTCTTCTCATGAGGTGGCCAAAATACTGGAAT
>SJYX01008635.1:0-16828 GCA_006410675.1 Oreotragus oreotragus | reverse complement strand
CTATACTAATCCTAAGTCAGGTGATCTGACAAGACCTCTAATTCTATTGGTATTAGAATTTAACCTGTCTCCTGGACTTTGAAGCCATGTCTTTTCTTCAGAGGAGATAAGGAAAAGTCTCTTATCTTAGGTCTGGAAGAAACACGGAATCCAGTATCAAGGTAGTGGAGTAGTTATTTTCCCAGACATAGCACAAGGTTTTCAAGCCTGAAGAAAAAGATTAATCTCCTTAAAAAAGGACTTTGCTAACTTGGGCCTGGACATGGCAATCCTGTTTCCAGCCATCCTATATATAAGCTTTAGCAGTCAGAAGTTTGTTTGCTTTAATTTTGATGTGGCTCATCTTTTCTTAGCTGCTCATATTCAAGATTTGGAAAAGAAGGAACAGTGGTGAGCTGAGTGATTCATTGGATTCTGATGAGGAACTCTTGAGAAATTTTATTATTCCTGAGTTTTAAACCCTTGTGACTTTAATATAAATTTGGTATGAATCTTGATTTTTTTCTCTACCTTTTAGTAATTATATTTTGGTATTCCTATTGAGTGTGATAGTAGCTATACATTTATAATTCATGGGTGTTTGGGATTTTGTTTTTTTTTAATGCACTATTTTTTTATATGATGCCTTAAGTGTTTGTAATTAAGTATTAAACTAAACTCGTTTAAAAATGTACTTTATCATAAATATCTGTTTTTCATGTGTTTTTCAGAAAGCATTTGGTTTCTTAAAGCCATTAATGTGAGAGTTCAGAGTTTAGTTCTTTGTAGTCACATGTGGTATGGATATTTACAGTTTTCTCTAGTTAATTTGTTCAGTGTTGATCACTATGTCCTTTAGCCAAAATTGGCTGTGAAGAAGTGTTAATCTTTTTGTTCTCTTAAGAGGTTGTTGGATCTGAAGTAGCTTCTAAGGTGTGGGTCAACTCATCTGGGAAATGAAAGATGATATGAGGATTTTTTACGTTGTAAAGTGCTTTTAACAGGTGATCACATTTCACCCTGGGAGTGCTGCTGGAGAGGAATATATATTGATTTGACTTTTGTTATCTGTGGGTCTTCCAGTTCTTGAGTTTCTTAGGTCTTTGGTTCTTTTATTCTTTATTGTTCAATTTGAGAGTAGAAAATAGATATCATGTGTCTTCTTAAGAATAAACCTGGAAGGCTTTTCAAGAGTGAGCTGTTTGGGGGGCAAGTTTGTGTTCCCAGTCTTATTTCTAGTCTAGGATTAAGCATTGTCCTTGGAACGTAAACAGCCTTCAAAAAATAAGGAAGGGAAGAGTTAGAGAATTAACTATCACTTATGGCTTATGAGAGGTCACAGTTACTATTCTTTCCAATTCATTGATATGAAACAGAGACAATAAAGAAATCACTTAGGATCAATCACACAATGTGAATGACATAGAAAAGATCTTTAAGTGGTAGAAAAGAGTATATGTTGTATTTTTAGTTTTGTACTGTAGTCAAGAAGCAATGAGGAGCTATTTAATGATTTTAATCAAGAAAGTATCAGTGTATAAGTTAAGAGTATGTAAATAGCAACTGTATGGTATAACAAGATGTAGATTTTTTGGTAAAGTTTGTAAAGTAAGATTTCACGTAGCTTTGAAGAACTGATAGGATGTGGACTAGTTGAAAAAATTAATCCAAGAAACGTACAGTCCTAAATTTCGTCATCAGATTCTACCACCTTATGTTGGCTAAATGATTCACGATCTGTTTTGTTAATTATTCCTCATCATTTTCTTTATCTACTGCATTTTATAAAGAGACAAGTTCAATATAAAGAAGTTGTGTGGTCTTTGACACCATTGACAGTGTGCCAAGACACTGTGAGACATTTCTCCTTTGACTTCTCTTTTTTCCTATTCCTTGTAGTCATTCTATCATGTCCTAAGCATTTTCTCTGGTGAAATTTGCATGGCAAAATGAGGAAAAGAAGAGAAAAAAGTAGTCAGAGGTGGGGAGTGCTAAGATGCCTTGGGTTCTAGCTGGTGGCCATAGTTGAAGGTAGTTAATGAGCATCAATAGTGGCGCTAGTCTCTGACAGGAGCCAGTCTTGGTCTTCAGTGTTTTTTTTTGTTTTTTTTTTTTTTTGCATAGGGCTTTGCCTTGATTCCTTATAGTATTCTTATGAAATAGCTGTATGTCCCACCTTGAGTGTTTAAGAACCATCTGGGTGTTTTACTGTCCCCACAAACTTGTGTCTGCCCAGAAGCTGAGCTGAAGACTCTGCTTATAAACTGCAAGGACTGAAAATAACAGCTAAACAAGTGATGGTGCTTCATAGATATATTTAGTGGTTTTGGGGGTCAGTTATCATAATAAGCAACTCTTATTTAAATGTAAACATCATTTTTTTAAAAAAGCACTTTTTCTTTAAAAGACTGATTTTCACTGCAATTCATTCTGGCCTTTAAGCAGAGACTTAGACACAAAGACAACTTGCAAAATATGCAGTCAATTCAGGAGTTTAATATTAAGTCTAATTTTAAACATTTTAAAATCTGCTTTCAATTTCAGTTCACTGTGATATTTCAATTGCTTTTAAGTATTACAAAGATATGTATTAGGATATCTTTACAATAAAGAAATTTCCAATTTTTCTTATTCTGTACATTAAAAATGAAAGTAAAATGAGAGTTATGTAGTCCTGTGGATAGCAATTCTTTTCATGTAATGTTTATAGTATGGTCACTAGATCATAGGTTCTCTGATTTGCATGTGAAGGGGGAAATTAAATAACACTCCTGAGAGACCTTTAGTTAAAGGTTTTAGTAACTTTTATTAGGGGTCAAGTCTTCAAAACTTATATGAATAGAAAAATAAGAAAATAATCGTGTACTAATAAAAGGCCTGATTTTTTATTTAAAGACAACACACAGTTGATTTTTCTAGAGGATGTATAATTTTACTATTGGTAAATTTGGATAACTAGACATATTTTTGAGAGAATCTTTGGTTTATGTTGAGAGTAGCAATAATTTATGACTAATATATGTCCCTGAAGACTATCAGTTTTGCTATTTTAAAAGTATTGATTGATTTATTAGTTATTAATTAATCCAGTTAATTAATGGTAGAAAACCAGTCACTTACAGAAAGTGACTTTTTTAAGTCAGAATTTTTAATAATTTAAGGAATGCAGTCACCAATTTTAGAAAAAATTATATTCTAACTTGACAATCCTTTCTTTTTCAAAGTTACGTATTGGTGTACCATCCAGAGCAGCTAATATAGTGCTGATACTTCTTTCTTTCATTTGTCTTTCTTTCTACAAAATGTCTAATCATTTCTTTTGTAAGATTTTTATTATTACTCACTGACTTCAACATCTATACTCAGACCATTAGCTTTTAAAAACAAATTTTTGAAACTTTGAAACCGTCAGCTTTGAACAATCAATATTTTGCTCTTTCAGTCCACAAAACATTCAAGAATATTCTCTTGAAATAATCAATCCCTTAATCTGAGTTCAATTTGCAACAACATTATGTATTTCCCTCTTCCTGTTAGCTGAGGATGATCTTGAATAAGTGAAGAGGAGGTTTAAAAGAAATGATATCAAATAGCCAATACCAGAATAAAACAATTAACTCTTCAACACCCCAGGGAATGTCAGGAGTTAACATCCAAATAGGCATTTTTAACTGTTAGCAGTTCGTAGAGTTCAAGTAACAGGGTATTTTTTCCTTCTATTTCTTCCCTTCTCTGTCTCCTTTTCTTTTTTCTCCTCTAGAACATTACTTTTCTCTATTTTTTTTAACCTTGATAAAAGAAAAAAGGCACCCTGTCTTTCAGTGGCTCAACTTAGACAACTCTGCTCTGTGTTATGTGCCAACCTGGATGGGAGGAGAGTTTGGGGGGAGGATGGATACACATAGATGTGCGGCTGAGCCCCTTTGCTGTTCACCTGAAACTATCCCAACATTGTTAACCAGCTTTATTCAAATACAGAATAAAAAGTTTAGAAAAAAAGGAGAAATTCCCAAAGCTGGAAGAAGCGATAGGTGTATGTCCATTCATGGAAATTCGTAATAACAGTTTGCTGCTGCTGCTGCTAAGTCACTTCAATCATGTCCGACTCTGTGCGACCCCATAGACGACAGCCCACCAGGCTCCCCCGTCCCTGTGATTCTCCAGGCAAGAACACCGGAGTGGGTTGCCATTTCCTTCTCTAATGCATGAAAGTGAAAAGTGAAAGTGAAGTCGGGGAAATTTACTGTTTATGAGAGTGGTGGTCTGATCATTAGGAGGTCTGAATACATCTTTCTGGACCAAGTTCTCTTGAAAACAAGAGGTCACGAAGGAAATCAGATTAATGTAGCAAATGTACTATATGAGGGGGTAGAGTAAAAATGTGTGTGAGTGACCTATTTTAGTTAAAAAAAAAAAAAAGACTTCTACGTCATTACCATGTAACTTGCCACCCTTTACTTCAGTACGTCGTAGTTTTAAGACACGTTGCACAATTTGCTTCTTTGTTATTCCCAAATATATTTAATTTAAAGAGGATCCAATATTTTCCCAGCCCATGACCTAGATTACCATTGGTAACCCCTCCTCATGGCTAGGGTTGCTCTTTAGAGCCTTGCAAAATCTTTCGTATTTACTCTGGGCAGAAGTTAAGAATTAACAAGCCCATCAGAGCTGTTCATTCTATTCAGCACATTAAAAGATGATTTAGTTGCAGTGATAATCATTGTGCAAAAAAGGCTGATGAATTAAATTTAAAATTTTTCCTTAGAAATATTTTACTCTTTAGAATGACAGTTGTCTAATGATTTAGTCATTCTATTTTATGAAGTTTATGCTGTAGGCAAGTTTAGGCCAAAATTTAAGGAAATGTTTAGGCTAAAATTAAGTGTAGAGTTTGATTTATGTAATTGTTAGTTTCTTTCACTAACTGTTTCATCATTTACAAAATTATTTCTATTTGAAATGTAGTAATTGTTAGGAACTTATGTTTCTACAATGATTTCTACTAAAAACTTTAGATTTGGTGTTTAACTCAAAAATTATGAGATGACGGTTCATTTAGGTATCTATTTCTTGTATCTATAAAACAGAGCAGTTGGAAAAGATGATTTTAAAAATAACTTTCAGCTATATAAAACTATCTATCGCAAAATTATGTTCTCTGATTGATGAGAATTTAGGCAATACTTTTAAAAGAAATTAATTTCTTACAAAGTATCTTTTAGTTGGAAACAATCCTGCTTTCTGTTATACAGTGTCTAATAAATAGAAAGCACTCAATAAGTAGTCTCTAAATTATTTTCTAAAACCAGTTTCCTTTTGTTTTTTTTTTTTTAGCAATTCTAGACTTTATAAGCAATCATGAAAATTCAATGGCATTAAATTATTCAGATTCTGAAGTAACTTAAGAGAATAGGATCTAACATAGAAAAATATAAAATTTCCTTTTCTATTTCAGGTAAGTTGGGCTGAATCAGTTAGCCAGCTAGAAGTATGACTCTCACTAGATAGATTGCTAGAAAAATTTTATAGTTTCATTTCTATATTACCTTCTTCATGTTTATATTATTCTAATTTTAAACATGATAATAAATCAGAGAAGCATGGATGCTTTCTTCTCATTATTTGATTTTTACTGAACTTACATTTTACCCGTTTCCAGGTCATGTCATAGTATTTCTAGCCTTGCAACCTCTACAATCATGTATTCTTCCTGTGAAATTAATCTTAACCAGCCCACTCTTTCTAAATCATTTCGTGTTGCTGCTTCTGTTTTTCCCAGATATAGTTGACATGTTGGAAAGAGGCTGAATGTTGGCTAAGAGCTGAGTTCTCATCTTGGCTTTGCAACTTATTAGCTGTGTGATCATGGGCAAGCTACTTAACTCCCTGGGACCCACTCAACATCTTCATCTGTAAAACAGGGATATAATTAACCACAATTTAGCACAGAGATTGCTTTTAAGATTAGCAAAAATGATATTCCAAGTGCCTTGCCCAAGATATGGCACTTAGTAGGTGATCAAAAAATGGCAAATACCTCAACTATCAAGCAGCATCATATTTATCATCACTGAACTCATTAAAATTGATTTATTTAAGTACTTATTTGCACTTATTGGCATAATAGTGAGTAATGTATATATCTCATAGATATAAATATATGCTAATATATTATGGTTACAAATTACAATGTTTTAAATTCTATTGTAGGATCTTCAAAATTCAATACCCAAGAATTTCCTCTTTAAAACATTTTTTTTAAAGACTTTTAGGAAGACTGAAAATTTTTGATTAGGAATCCTACATGACATGGTTTTAAATCTGTAGTTCTCTCATGGTCAAAATTTTATTTTTTGTGTGTGTTACAGGTTATTCAATATTTAACTTCCTAGTGAACTTTGAATTTTCTTTCTTAAATTTGACTCTGAATTCTGCCTTCTATGTATGGTTTATGACTTAATGATTTATAACTTTAATGATTACAGTGCACTATGATTAACTTTGGGCAGCTGCTATATTTTATGACTACTATTTATGCTTTTTGGCTTATTTCTATATAATCCTCTACAATTTGTGTTTGTGACTTGCTTTTCTTCCTCTTTTGGACTAACTTACATTTGACCTCACTTTGGTTGTACTTTCATCTGTTTGTGTTTAACTATGTCTCCAGTTTGCCAAGGTCACTGTGATTTCTGAATCAACTTTCTAAGGCATTGCCCACTATGTTCTTCTCATCCCACAAATAGAAAGATTGTTTTGCTCACTGTGTAATTCAGTTTCCTCCTACATTTATATGTGTTCTCCAGTAAATGTTTATGTACCTAATAATGCCCTAGAATGTATATTCAATGAACTTGAAGTAGATTGTCTAACATTTCTACAGAGTCTAGTAATAATGTCTCTTTTTTAAAGGCAGAAATTGGTATGACAAGATTTATTCTTTACAAATACATGCTGCTTGTACCAACTAACTTGCTCTCTTTAAGTTTTTTTTTTCAGTTTTAAAAATGATTTCTTTTTTATTGTGCTAGAATATAATCACATGTACCTAGAATTTTAATATGTGAAATCATTTTGACAAGGCCTCCTTTCCAGCTTCATTTTTTCTCTTCCTTTGAATCACTTCAACCTTTATGCTATCAAATGTTAGATTGATAAGCACATTCATGAAAATTGGTTCTTCACCTTCTATTCCTCAAAATGCCAATTGAATCTTAATGAATGTGTCTTAATGATTGGATTTTCAAAGACATCTGGTTATTTAAAAATCTCCTCATCTAACAACCTAACATCTATTGTCATTATAGACAAATCTCCCTGGTCAGACTTTGAGGAATCCTTCTACTAGTTTATTCTAGTTTCTATGATGAGAGAAAGTACTCCTTTTTATGTGATTACAAACCTGCAATGCTTTTCTTCAAAGAGTAGCCATTTTTTGGTCTATATTCTCATTTGTGACAGTGTTTCTTGCTATATTAGGCTAATAAAAATCAGAATTGAACCCTAAAAACACTTCTACCTTTTCTATTCTATTTTCATGTATCTTTGCTCAAATACTAAATAGAACTTTTTTTGGAAGTGGTGGTTCTTTACCTTCTTTTACTCTGAATTGTTTGCTCTCCAGACATACCTTGCTTCTTGCTTTAAGTTTATCTCTTCAAAATAGCCTTTTGTAGAATTCTTAATTGACAGCTTTCTTTTCTTTTTCCTAAATATCTTTATTTCCTCTTATGTTCATCTGACATAATGTTACCTGCTTCTGCTTAAATAAGCATCATTGATCAGGCAAGAACTCAATGTACAGGAATCCATTCATTCATTCAATCATTTTTCAAACACACCTCTTGCATGCCTGTTATATTAGAGACTTTTTGAAAGATGTATCACTATCTTAGAGTGTTTCAGATTCATTACTTAGCAAGACACACTTCAAGAAGGCTGTTGGCAATTTTTGCACTTTTTAAAGAAGAATTGCTAATGCTATATTTTCTCTTTATTCTAAAACCTAAAGCCTTTATTATCCAGGATGAGCTGGTTTCATTTCTTCCAACTGGTATGGATTTACCTTACTTATACCAGTGGATCATCCTTACTTATACCAGTGGATCATCCAAAAGAAGGAATTAGTACACTTGAAATTAGTGCAAATATAAGCTGTTAATCAGTGTTGCTTTATGTTTCCTTTTAAGAGGTTTTCTTGATCATTAGTGTTAATGGATTAATAGGAGCAAAAAGATACAAGAATATACTAACAAATAGTACTAAACAAAGGCATATGTAAGTGTTTGACTTCATGAGTAATTTAAAATACAATGAAAGCAAATATCATTTCCTGTGCTCAAATAAGCAAATAAGAAATAATACCTGAAGTTGACAAGTGTGCATTAAAAGAGACATATACATATTGTGATTGGTATGTAGATAGGTGCATTCTTTTTGAAGAGAGATTTGGCATTGTTTATAAAATATGGTAATACTGACATGCATTATAGCAACAATAGAAGCAATAAAAATGAAAGATTTTTGTAGCCATTTCAGTTAAAGTTTGAAAACAACATGTAATAACATTGAACATACCTTAAATATAGTATTACCCTACAAAAGTATAATGCAAGTTGATCACTGTTTTCAAAATTATGACTTGTGTATAAAAATAAATGATAGAGGAAGATATGTTAATAGAGGTTATGTTTGCTTGGTAGGCTATTATCTATTTTTCAGTATTATCCACGTTTCTTTAAATAACAGATGAAAATAAATACCATTTAATGATGGATATAGTAACATTTTCAATAACAGATATCCTAATGACAAATTCATAAAATTAAATCTCCTCAGGGATTTGGAAGACTGAATGTTTCTATTTCTCTTAAGAAATGATAAATAATTATGTTAAGGGTATTTTACTTGCTCTCTCTATATAAATATATATATGTTTTAATCTCTTTATATACATACATATATACATATTTATTCATACAAATATTTAAGGCATTTTCCAATTTATGGAAGAAATAAAAAGCTTTATCAGCACTAGATTAAGAAGTACTAGAATGTATTACATTCAGAATGGATAAGCAACAAAGTCTTAATGTATAACAAAGGAAAATATATGGTGATAAGCCATAGTGTAAAAGAATACAAAAAAAGAATGCATATATGTGTATAATTGAGTCACTTTGTAGTACAACAGAGAGATTGGCACAGCACTGTAAATCAGCTGTACTTTGATTAAAAAATGTAAAAAAAGTAGTGGAGCATTACTCCATCAAAATTGAGAAATATTTAGCTTAATAATTCTTAATTTTCCAAATGGCATTGTATAGCAACAGTAGCCTAGTATTGTAAACAGTGGTAACTATGATAAATGTACCAGTAGAAAAGAAGAGGTAAATTCATAAGCAATATTTCACTGTTTTGAGTGAGTGACTTATATGATTAGAGGACTCTGAATGACATGGGTCATCCCAAATACATTTCAAATACAANATTACCATTGGTAACCCCTCCTCATGGCTAGGGTTGCTCTTTAGAGCCTTGCAAAATCTTTCGTATTTACTCTGGGCAGAAGTTAAGAATTAACAAGCCCATCAGAGCTGTTCATTCTATTCAGCACATTAAAAGATGATTTAGTTGCAGTGATAATCATTGTGCAAAAAAGGCTGATGAATTAAATTTAAAATTTTTCCTTAGAAATATTTTACTCTTTAGAATGACAGTTGTCTAATGATTTAGTCATTCTATTTTATGAAGTTTATGCTGTAGGCAAGTTTAGGCCAAAATTTAAGGAAATGTTTAGGCTAAAATTAAGTGTAGAGTTTGATTTATGTAATTGTTAGTTTCTTTCACTAACTGTTTCATCATTTACAAAATTATTTCTATTTGAAATGTAGTAATTGTTAGGAACTTATGTTTCTACAATGATTTCTACTAAAAACTTTAGATTTGGTGTTTAACTCAAAAATTATGAGATGACGGTTCATTTAGGTATCTATTTCTTGTATCTATAAAACAGAGCAGTTGGAAAAGATGATTTTAAAAATAACTTTCAGCTATATAAAACTATCTATCGCAAAATTATGTTCTCTGATTGATGAGAATTTAGGCAATACTTTTAAAAGAAATTAATTTCTTACAAAGTATCTTTTAGTTGGAAACAATCCTGCTTTCTGTTATACAGTGTCTAATAAATAGAAAGCACTCAATAAGTAGTCTCTAAATTATTTTCTAAAACCAGTTTCCTTTTGTTTTTTTTTTTTTAGCAATTCTAGACTTTATAAGCAATCATGAAAATTCAATGGCATTAAATTATTCAGATTCTGAAGTAACTTAAGAGAATAGGATCTAACATAGAAAAATATAAAATTTCCTTTTCTATTTCAGGTAAGTTGGGCTGAATCAGTTAGCCAGCTAGAAGTATGACTCTCACTAGATAGATTGCTAGAAAAATTTTATAGTTTCATTTCTATATTACCTTCTTCATGTTTATATTATTCTAATTTTAAACATGATAATAAATCAGAGAAGCATGGATGCTTTCTTCTCATTATTTGATTTTTACTGAACTTACATTTTACCCGTTTCCAGGTCATGTCATAGTATTTCTAGCCTTGCAACCTCTACAATCATGTATTCTTCCTGTGAAATTAATCTTAACCAGCCCACTCTTTCTAAATCATTTCGTGTTGCTGCTTCTGTTTTTCCCAGATATAGTTGACATGTTGGAAAGAGGCTGAATGTTGGCTAAGAGCTGAGTTCTCATCTTGGCTTTGCAACTTATTAGCTGTGTGATCATGGGCAAGCTACTTAACTCCCTGGGACCCACTCAACATCTTCATCTGTAAAACAGGGATATAATTAACCACAATTTAGCACAGAGATTGCTTTTAAGATTAGCAAAAATGATATTCCAAGTGCCTTGCCCAAGATATGGCACTTAGTAGGTGATCAAAAAATGGCAAATACCTCAACTATCAAGCAGCATCATATTTATCATCACTGAACTCATTAAAATTGATTTATTTAAGTACTTATTTGCACTTATTGGCATAATAGTGAGTAATGTATATATCTCATAGATATAAATATATGCTAATATATTATGGTTACAAATTACAATGTTTTAAATTCTATTGTAGGATCTTCAAAATTCAATACCCAAGAATTTCCTCTTTAAAACATTTTTTTTAAAGACTTTTAGGAAGACTGAAAATTTTTGATTAGGAATCCTACATGACATGGTTTTAAATCTGTAGTTCTCTCATGGTCAAAATTTTATTTTTTGTGTGTGTTACAGGTTATTCAATATTTAACTTCCTAGTGAACTTTGAATTTTCTTTCTTAAATTTGACTCTGAATTCTGCCTTCTATGTATGGTTTATGACTTAATGATTTATAACTTTAATGATTACAGTGCACTATGATTAACTTTGGGCAGCTGCTATATTTTATGACTACTATTTATGCTTTTTGGCTTATTTCTATATAATCCTCTACAATTTGTGTTTGTGACTTGCTTTTCTTCCTCTTTTGGACTAACTTACATTTGACCTCACTTTGGTTGTACTTTCATCTGTTTGTGTTTAACTATGTCTCCAGTTTGCCAAGGTCACTGTGATTTCTGAATCAACTTTCTAAGGCATTGCCCACTATGTTCTTCTCATCCCACAAATAGAAAGATTGTTTTGCTCACTGTGTAATTCAGTTTCCTCCTACATTTATATGTGTTCTCCAGTAAATGTTTATGTACCTAATAATGCCCTAGAATGTATATTCAATGAACTTGAAGTAGATTGTCTAACATTTCTACAGAGTCTAGTAATAATGTCTCTTTTTTAAAGGCAGAAATTGGTATGACAAGATTTATTCTTTACAAATACATGCTGCTTGTACCAACTAACTTGCTCTCTTTAAGTTTTTTTTTTCAGTTTTAAAAATGATTTCTTTTTTATTGTGCTAGAATATAATCACATGTACCTAGAATTTTAATATGTGAAATCATTTTGACAAGGCCTCCTTTCCAGCTTCATTTTTTCTCTTCCTTTGAATCACTTCAACCTTTATGCTATCAAATGTTAGATTGATAAGCACATTCATGAAAATTGGTTCTTCACCTTCTATTCCTCAAAATGCCAATTGAATCTTAATGAATGTGTCTTAATGATTGGATTTTCAAAGACATCTGGTTATTTAAAAATCTCCTCATCTAACAACCTAACATCTATTGTCATTATAGACAAATCTCCCTGGTCAGACTTTGAGGAATCCTTCTACTAGTTTATTCTAGTTTCTATGATGAGAGAAAGTACTCCTTTTTATGTGATTACAAACCTGCAATGCTTTTCTTCAAAGAGTAGCCATTTTTTGGTCTATATTCTCATTTGTGACAGTGTTTCTTGCTATATTAGGCTAATAAAAATCAGAATTGAACCCTAAAAACACTTCTACCTTTTCTATTCTATTTTCATGTATCTTTGCTCAAATACTAAATAGAACTTTTTTTGGAAGTGGTGGTTCTTTACCTTCTTTTACTCTGAATTGTTTGCTCTCCAGACATACCTTGCTTCTTGCTTTAAGTTTATCTCTTCAAAATAGCCTTTTGTAGAATTCTTAATTGACAGCTTTCTTTTCTTTTTCCTAAATATCTTTATTTCCTCTTATGTTCATCTGACATAATGTTACCTGCTTCTGCTTAAATAAGCATCATTGATCAGGCAAGAACTCAATGTACAGGAATCCATTCATTCATTCAATCATTTTTCAAACACACCTCTTGCATGCCTGTTATATTAGAGACTTTTTGAAAGATGTATCACTATCTTAGAGTGTTTCAGATTCATTACTTAGCAAGACACACTTCAAGAAGGCTGTTGGCAATTTTTGCACTTTTTAAAGAAGAATTGCTAATGCTATATTTTCTCTTTATTCTAAAACCTAAAGCCTTTATTATCCAGGATGAGCTGGTTTCATTTCTTCCAACTGGTATGGATTTACCTTACTTATACCAGTGGATCATCCTTACTTATACCAGTGGATCATCCAAAAGAAGGAATTAGTACACTTGAAATTAGTGCAAATATAAGCTGTTAATCAGTGTTGCTTTATGTTTCCTTTTAAGAGGTTTTCTTGATCATTAGTGTTAATGGATTAATAGGAGCAAAAAGATACAAGAATATACTAACAAATAGTACTAAACAAAGGCATATGTAAGTGTTTGACTTCATGAGTAATTTAAAATACAATGAAAGCAAATATCATTTCCTGTGCTCAAATAAGCAAATAAGAAATAATACCTGAAGTTGACAAGTGTGCATTAAAAGAGACATATACATATTGTGATTGGTATGTAGATAGGTGCATTCTTTTTGAAGAGAGATTTGGCATTGTTTATAAAATATGGTAATACTGACATGCATTATAGCAACAATAGAAGCAATAAAAATGAAAGATTTTTGTAGCCATTTCAGTTAAAGTTTGAAAACAACATGTAATAACATTGAACATACCTTAAATATAGTATTACCCTACAAAAGTATAATGCAAGTTGATCACTGTTTTCAAAATTATGACTTGTGTATAAAAATAAATGATAGAGGAAGATATGTTAATAGAGGTTATGTTTGCTTGGTAGGCTATTATCTATTTTTCAGTATTATCCACGTTTCTTTAAATAACAGATGAAAATAAATACCATTTAATGATGGATATAGTAACATTTTCAATAACAGATATCCTAATGACAAATTCATAAAATTAAATCTCCTCAGGGATTTGGAAGACTGAATGTTTCTATTTCTCTTAAGAAATGATAAATAATTATGTTAAGGGTATTTTACTTGCTCTCTCTATATAAATATATATATGTTTTAATCTCTTTATATACATACATATATACATATTTATTCATACAAATATTTAAGGCATTTTCCAATTTATGGAAGAAATAAAAAGCTTTATCAGCACTAGATTAAGAAGTACTAGAATGTATTACATTCAGAATGGATAAGCAACAAAGTCTTAATGTATAACAAAGGAAAATATATGGTGATAAGCCATAGTGTAAAAGAATACAAAAAAAGAATGCATATATGTGTATAATTGAGTCACTTTGTAGTACAACAGAGAGATTGGCACAGCACTGTAAATCAGCTGTACTTTGATTAAAAAATGTAAAAAAAGTAGTGGAGCATTACTCCATCAAAATTGAGAAATATTTAGCTTAATAATTCTTAATTTTCCAAATGGCATTGTATAGCAACAGTAGCCTAGTATTGTAAACAGTGGTAACTATGATAAATGTACCAGTAGAAAAGAAGAGGTAAATTCATAAGCAATATTTCACTGTTTTGAGTGAGTGACTTATATGATTAGAGGACTCTGAATGACATGGGTCATCCCAAATACATTTCAAATACAAACTCCCTCAACCTTCTGTGTGTACGTGTGTGCATGCCTTTCCCTGCTTAGTTGAATGCAGACAGCTTATGTGAGAGGAGGACCATGTAAATGTGACTAGAGAAAAAAAATCATTCTAGTCTAAAAAATACTTTCTTTTAAAATATGTTGAAAATTCTTTCACAAAAATGTAATATTTCTACTAATATTTTTATACTTTCATATTGACTATTAATCAGCTATCACCCCCCTCCCTTGATTGATTGTTTAGTCACTCAATCGTGTTTGACTCTTTGCGACACTATGGACTGTAGCTTGCCAGGCTCCTCTGTTCATGGGATTTTCCAGGCCAGAATACTGGAATAGGGTGCCATTTCCTTCTCCAGAGGATATTTCTGACCCAGGGATCGAACCCGAGTCTCCTGCTGTTCTAATATAAACTCCCTCACTGATGTACTTTTCTTTTTTAGTTTGGTTGTAGATTTCAGTGCATCTTGATCACTTAAATCTGAATCTACCCACCATTTAATTTATTGGTCTTTCCAATTCCCAGGATGTTTGTAGAATCATGATGTATGAATTTTCATAATATTTAACCAAAGTCTCCAAATCTTCTGCCCCTTCTCCTTTCATTATGATAACTAGAAACATGGACTGTATCTTACATCCAACATGTTTTACTGAAAAAAAAAAATGAAAGCCCATTACAACTGTCAGGCTTATAGTTTTTGTTAGATCCTAGAGTCATGGAATTATATCCTAAAGTTGTTGATACTTTTTTGGAAAACCATGTTTAATTTACCTTGCTTTTTGGCCAACTGTTAGAAGTGATTATGAAGTCAGTTACTAATGTCTTTTCCTTGTTCAAATTCTGGACTCCTCAGTATCCCAACTGTTATATTTAATCAAAGTGCAGAGAATAAAGGGGGAAACATCCCACAGTGTTCACTGCATGGATACTTCTGGGTAATGGGGCTATGACTGTTTTAAATTTACTCTGCATCTTGAAGACTTTCATGATAAATACATGTCATTTTTCTGATGCTTTCAAACTGTGGTGCTGGAGAAGACTCTTCAGAGTCCTCTGGACAGCAAGGAGATCAAACCAGTCCATCCTAAAGGAAATCAACCCTGAATATTCATTGGAAGGATTGATGCTGAAGCAGAAGCTCCAATACTTTGCCCACCTAATGCAACAAGCTGACTCCCTGGAAAAGACCCTGATGCCAGGGAAGATTGAGGGCAGGAAGACAAGGGGGTGACAGAGGATGAGATGGTTGGATGACATCACTGACTTAATGGACATGAGTTGAGCAAACTCTGAGAGAGAGTGAAGGACAGGGAAGCCCAGTGTGCTGCAGTCCATGGGGTCACAAAGAGTCAGACACAATTTAACAATTGAAAAATGACAATTTTTCTAATTAGAGAAAGACAAACCTCCTTTTCTCTATGTAAACATGTGAAAGTGAAAGTGAAAATCACTCAACCATGTCCTACTCTTTGTGACCCCGTGGACTATACAGTCCATCGAATTCTCCAGGTTAGAATACTGGAGTGGGTAGCCTTTCCCTTCTCCAGGGGATCTTCCCAATCCAGGAATCAAACCCAGGTCTCCTGCATTGCGAGTGGGTTCTTTACCAGCTGAGCCACAAGGGAAGCCGAAGAATACTGGAGTGAGTAGCCTTTCCACTCTCCAGGGGATCTTCCTAACCCAGGAATCGAACCAGGGTCTCTTGCATTGCAGGCAGATTCTACCAACTGAGTTTTGAGGGAAGCCCCTATATAAACATATATATGTATATATAGACAGGACGAGTTCAAGGCCTATTGTACTTACTGATCCAAACCAGTAAGTATTGATTCTTAGTTCTCTAAGTTGAGAGCTTTTCTTCTGCTATTTCACCCTCATTCATTTTGCATAATCTTCCTTTCACACAGATTTCACCTTTGTTCAAAACATTTCCATGACCACCATGAATGCTCTTTATGGATTAAGACCAACCATTTTAAAGCACACAAAGTCTTCCATGTAATGGCTCCTTTTCATTCCCCAACCTGTACTGTGCATCTAGGCTTTAGCAGAGTGCTTTAGCTTTTAATATGTCGTATGATTTCATGTGCCTGTGCTGTTGCTCATGCTGTCCCTCCTGCTTTTTACCCCTCTAGCTACAGTTTTTACTGTTTGTATCCTTCAAGATAATATGGTTCAATGTGATCACAATTTAAATTTTACTGGACATACACAGGGAGCTGATCTTTTCCTTCCTTCCCTTCTTTCTTTCTTCCTTCCTTCCCTCCTTATTTCTTTATCTCCCCTCCTTGTCTCCTGCTTCTTTTCACCTTTCCCTCTCCTTTCCTTTCTTTCTACATTGTATTTGGAGACACCTGGTGGGCTGCCGTTTATGGGGTCGCACAGAGTTGGACACGACTGAAGTGACTTAGCAGCAGCAGC
>SJYX01008634.1:929729-1024253 GCA_006410675.1 Oreotragus oreotragus | reverse complement strand
AATAAAAATAAAAAGAGTCTATCCGCAATGTGGGAAACCCGGGTTCAATCCCTGGGCCAGGAAAGATCCCCGGGAGAAGGAAACGGCAACCCACTCCAGTGTCTTGCTTGGAAAAATCCTATGGATGGAGGAGCCTGGGGGGCTACAGTCCATGGGGTCACAAAGAGTCGGACACGAGTGAGTGGCTAACACACTCTGGGGGCATCTGTCTCCTTTACTTGTCTCTTCCATCTCTCACGCACACTGTTCTTTTTTGTTTGCTTGGGAAAATGTCAGCACCTGACCAATAACCCCACACTTGCTTCACTATAATCAGGACTGCTGCGGCCCTTCGACAGTAGTTCTGAGCCTGGGCTGCCCTGGAATCACCGAGGGAGCGTGAACACACTGACACCGGGCCTCTCCCCAAGGACTCTGACTTCATCGATCTGGCTCGTCACTGATCTGCAGCTTGAGAATGAAGGTTTCTCAAAGCTTCCCAGAAGATTCTTCTTTTTTTAAAATTTATTTATTTGGCAGCACTGGGTCTTAGTTGCGGCATGTGGGATCTAGTTCCCTGACCAGGGATTGAACCTGGGCACCCTGCATTGGGAGGGCAGAGTCTTAACCAGAGGACCGTGAGGAAAGTCCCCAGAAGATTCTTATGTGCAGCCCAGACTGAGAGCCACTGTCTGAGAAACTCAGACTCACAGAAACAATGCACACTCATTTCAGCCAGCCTCCTATCTCCAGACAGATAAATATCTAAGCTGTGGGAGGGTCGCTATTGCTTCCTAGGCGGCTCAGTGGTAGAAGAGTCCATCTGTCAATGCAGGAGATGCAGGAGACGCAGGAGATGTGGGTTCAGTCCCTAGGTTGCAAAGATCCCCTGGAGGAGGAAACGGCAACCCATTCCAGTGTTCTTGCCTGGAGAATCCCATGGACAGAGAAGACTGCCAGGCTATAGTCCAGGGGGCTGCAAAGAGTCGGGCACAACTGAGGGACACACACCCCGCAGGGTCACTAGGGAACTTTTAGAACTCCCTGCAATGTCCAGTTAATTAGTCTGGGAGGAGGTCTGGGCATCTGAATTTTCAAAAGCACCCCGGGTGACTCTAACCAGTAGCTGAGGTTAAGAATCAGTCCAATCCAATGGGGAAGGTCCACTCTCCAATGTCATCTTTACCGGAGGTTTTCAAAGTGTGGTCTCCCACCACATCAACATCGTCTAGGAATCTGTTGGAAATGCAGCTTCTCAGGCCCTGCCCCAGATCTACTGACTTGGAAGCCCTGGCGGTGGACATAGTCTGGGTCTTCCCAGGCGCCCGGGTGATGCTGTCTCGGCTCACCGGTTGTTACCACCTCTAGGGTCACTTTTCCTAGCATGGCCAGTCAACAGTGCTTCCGTGTGCCAGTCAAATTCTTCCCTCCTTCTCATCAAGGGCACTTTTCTCTGTTACTGCACTCTGTGAACACAAAGGGCCATCTTCCCCCCAGGGACTTGGAGAGACCTCTGGTCCCCACCTCCTGTTCCAGCCACATGTGGACGTGACATTCACTCAACCGGGCGGAAGCATCTGGAGTTACCTCGATCTCATTGTCCCCTGCTGGGGAGGGGTCGCTGCTCCGCTTAGACCGGCCTCGGAGCTTCCCGTCGGAGGCCCGGGGCGGCCTGTCTGTGTCTCCTTCCTTTGCCGGTGTAGAAGGTCCATTGTGTGTGTTATATTCACCTGGTGTAGGAAAGGAAAGGGCAGACAGGTCAGAGAGCTGGCTGAGCGTCTCCTCCTGTGAACGATTATACCAGAACCATCTAACTCCAAAGTGGGAGGTCCCAAAGGCAGTGGTGAAGGCAAAGATCACGTAGGATCAAAATTAACTCTCAAAAGTTCCTTAAACTGCCCATTCATAATCATTCATTCATCCAGCAAAGATTTACTGACTAGGAATAGTTCCAGGCACTGGTTCCCACAGCACCCAGACTCTAGAGGGAGGAGAGAGACATCAAAGGGATAAGTAAACCTGTAACATGCCAGGTGGGGACGTGTGTGACAAAGAACTGATGAATCAGATAAGAGCAGGGAGAGTGCTGGGGGGCCACTAATTTATAGGGGACACCTCGTGGATAAGGGGACAGCTGAGCAGGGATCTGAGAGAGGCAAGGGTGGGGTACTACAGCTTCAGTGAATGGAGTTTTGTGCTTCTAACTGTCCATATACCCTAAGGCCTGAGAATCCTTAAACCAACGGAAGGAGGAAAATAACACATACGTGTGTATTTGGCTGGGCCCCTCTGCTGGCTCTGACACTAAAGAATCTGCCTGCGATGCGGGATTCAATCCCTGGGTTGGGAAGATCCCCCGGAAAAGGGAATGGCAATCCACTCCAGTATTCCTGCGTGAAGAATTCCATGGACTGAGGAGCCACGGGGTCACAAAGAGTCGGACATATCTGGGCAACCAACTTTCACTTTTCACCACGTAGCTGGCTATCAAACTCCCTCCCTTGGGGCGAGTCGGGGTGTGTGGGGAGAATTCTCTACGTTCCTGTCACTAGGCAGCTTGCTGCATTTTCTGTATGTATCTTAAAAGCAAGTCCTTTAAGCTTTACTTGGTAAGAACTCTGTCAATTTGAGTTTCTAAGGCAAGAGTATCCAGCACGGGGCTGGCAATTAGGAGATATCAGCAAAGGGCTTAAATTGAGTTCTGGCTTGACGAGACCTACATACATGCAAGGACCAGTGAGAAGGTGTAGGGATGAGGGTGGGCACCTTTGGATTCTCGTTGAAGTGGCATTTCTGGGCACAGTGTGCTGAGAGGCTGCCAGGCTCCTGCCCTCAGGCAACTGTCTAATGATCCACAATGAACAAGTGGTCAGCACCCCGCAGGACTTAAATCCCAGAGCCAGCATCCAAGTTGTATCGAGTTTTAAGCACAGAAGTTTTAAATGCATTTTATTAGACTTCATTATCTTTATTTAACTAATGAGGGAACTGAGGCTTATGGAGATGATGTAAGCCTGTAACTCTGCAAATGAGCGATAAAGCCAGAACTAAGATTTGGGTCTGCCTGCATCACTGGAGTGACAGAACTGTAAACCAGCGTGGAACCTTAGAGGACCTCCCATCCCACTTTCTCATCTTACATCTGCTTGTCTTAGTTCCCAAATGTACCCTGTGGACTCCCTCTTTCCTTCCATAATTGCCAGTTCTTGGATCATTGGGGTGGCGGGGAGAAACGCTTTTGTCTAAAAATACTTGGCAAGCCACTAATTTTTTCCTACCCTGGAAGGACTATTTCCCTCCCAAACCCAAGGGATTGAATTTTATTTATTTAATATTTATAAAACTTCTTAGCAGACTAAGGACATAATAAAAAAAGATGTGATTCTGAGTTGTAGAACTGCTGGGCTGTCTCCTGCTCCCCCAGTTTTTGGGATACAGCATTAGAGACTCCCAAAACATCAAACTAGAAAAGACTTTCTTCTGGAGGATGAAGAAAAGGCAATAAATAAATTCACAGATGCTTACAAGTCATAAATAAAGTTTATCCTGATTCACTTGGTAGTTCTAAGACTGTGGAGGCTTAGAAAACACTCGTTGGCCCCATTAAAATCCAGGCAAATATTATTAAAAAGAGGAGGAAACACCAGCTACCTAAGAAATGTCCCAGTAAGGTGTTGGGTGAAGTCAATTTATTAGGGGTGCCAAAAAAAGCAGCTTTCCCCAACCTTATACATTCTCGAGACTTCCCTGGTGGCTCAGACGGTAAAGCGTCTGTCTACGATTCGGGAGACCCAGGTTTGATCCCTGGGTTGGGAAGATCCCTTGGAGAAGGAAATGGCAATTCACTCCAGTACCATTGCCTGGAAAATCCCATGGAGAGAGGAGCCTGGTAGGCTACAGTCCATGGGGTCACAAAGAGTCGGACACGACTGAGCAACTTCACGTTCATTCACTGTCAATATAATATATATATACATTCTTGAGAATGAAGGGTCAAAGTTCAAGGACAAAGTCAGAGGTACACCTGTTACAGCAAATTATAGTAATCCTCTTGGAGTCATCTCACTCTTTTTCTTTCTCCCCTTTTAATGTTTTTACTTATTTCAACAACTGTTGAGGTATAATTGACATACAAAAAAACCATACATACTTAGAGCACAGTTTGATAAGTGTTGAACACATGGTCACATCTATGAAACCACCACCACAATGAAGATAATGAACGAATCCAGCACCAAGGGTTTCTCTGTAATTTCCCTGTAATTTCTCTGTAATTTCGCTTCCTCCTGCTACCCACTCCCCAGCCAACCCAAGGTCTGCTTTCTTTCACCATAAATTCGTTTGTATTTTTTAGAGTTTTAAACAAATGGCATCACTTAGTATGTGATGTCCACACACATACAAACACACACTTTTCTGGCTTCTTTCAACCAGCAGAACTGTTCTGAGATTCAATCCATGTTGCTATGCTTATCGCTAGTTTTTCTCTCTGTGTTGCTGAGTACCACTCTACGGGGTGGAAGAATCCCTACCCGTTCACCTGGAGACGGATGTTCGGGTTGATTCTAGTTTTTGGCTGGACTAAAGCTTTTATGAGCATTCACTCATCAGTGTGCATCAGTCTTTGCATAGACATGAGCTTCTCGTTCGGAGAAGGTGATGGCACCCCACTCCAGTACTCTTGCCTGGAAAATCCCATGGACAGAGGAGCCTGGTGGGTTGCGGTCCATGGGGTCGCGAAGAGTCAGACACGACTGAGCGACTTCCCTTTCACTTCTCACTTTCATGCATTGGAGAAGGAAATGGCAACCCACTCCAGTGTTCTTGCCTGGAGAATCCCAGGGACAGGGGAGCCTGGTGGTCTGCCGTCTATGGGGTCACACAGAGTCAGACACAACTGAAGTGACTTAGCAGCAGCAGAGCTTTCTCGTTATGAGAGACTGTGGTTACTGGTTCATAAGCAACTGCGAAAATGTTTTCCAAAGTGGTTGTAGCATTTCACACTCCCACCAGCAAGGTTAAGGGGATTCTAGCTGCTCTGCATCCTTGCCAGTCATTGGTACGGTCACTCTTTGTAATTACAGCCATTCAATTTGCATTTCTCTGACTAACGCAGCACCCTAGTCATGCGCTTCTTACACAATAGTTCTTTATTTTTGGCTGCGATGGGTCTCAGCTGCAGCACTGGGGCTCTTTGTGGCGGGGCGAGGGCTGCTCTCTAGATGCGGTCCATGCGCTCAGTTGCCCTGCGGCATGCGGGATCTTAGACACCGGGATTGAACCTGTGCCTCCTGCTTTGGAAAGCAGATTCCTACTCACTGGACCACCAGGGAAGTTCCAGTCAGGCACTTTTCTTGTTTTTCCGGCCGTGCTGGTATATTCTTTGGTGAAGTGTCTGCCGAAGTACTTTGCCCATTTCTTTATCGGGTTGTTTTCTTATTATTGGTTTTGAAAGTTTTTTTAAAAAACATATTCTGGATGGTTTATTTTATGTGTCAATTTGTCTGAGCCAAGGGAGGCCCAGACAGCTAGTAAGACATTATTTTTTGGTTTGGCTGTGAAGGTATCTCCAAAGAAATTAGTGAGTAGAGATGATATGCCCTAACCAATGTGGGTGGGCATCAGCCAATCCATTGAGGACTCGGGTAGAACAAGAAAGCAGAGGAAGGGAGAACTCTCTCTCTTCCTGACACATAAAACTAACTATCCACACATGAGTTATTTAGAAGTGTATTCTAAATACTTTGCTTTTGGATATTTTGGATATTTGCGAATTTTCCAAAAATCTTCCTTTTACGTCTAATTTAAGTCCCCTATTTTCAGAGTATGTACTTTTAATTCCTTGAAACCTTTTAAATGTAATGGGACGTCACGATTTATGGCCTGGAAGTTCTATTTTGGTAAATGTTTCATGCGCATTTGAAAAAAATGTGAATTTTGCTGTTCCGTGGAGGGGCCTACAGGTTTGTCACATCTTTTCCCTCTAGTTCCCTCCCCAGAGAAAATGAGTTAACGGTTGTATCCTTCCAGAAACTTCCTATGTGAATATGGGCATTAAACTATACTCATATTTAAAACCCTCCGGGACCATGTCATGCACGCAGTTCTTGTTTCCTCACCTATCACAATAGCTCAGAGAGATCCGTATTAGTGGATTCTTTTCAACAGGTGTATGGTGTGCCAAGGGTGGATACACTACCATTTATTTCACCTGACTCCTATTCATGGATATTTAGGTTACTTCCAGGCTTTTGCTCTGCTGCATAAAGAATTCTTTTAACTTAAGTTTTTGTACCTATGTGAAACTTTATTTTTAGTGTAAGTTTGTAGAAGTAGAATAATTGAATTAAAGCAACCACTACTGATGTGTCTTTTCTCTTGAGTAACAAGAGAGGTTCAGATTTTGCCTTTGCCATCAGCAAAAGTGCAAGTGAAAGTTGCTCAGTCATGTCTGACTCTTGGTGATCCCACGGAATTCTCCAGGCCAGAATACTGGAGTGGGTAGCCAATTCCCATCTCCAGGGGATCTTCCCAACCCAGGGATAGAACCCAGGTCTCCCTCATTCTGGGTGGATTCTTTACCAGCTGAGCCACAAGGGAAGCCCAAGAATACTGGAGTGGGTAGTCTATCCCTTCTCCAGGGGATCTTCCCGCCATCAGCGAAATGCCCTGCAAAGGTCTGTGAATTGCTGGGGCTTCACGTAATTGTGAATGAGTGTTGATGCCAATGGTGCGGTGATGGGGCTGCGGGCTGCGGAGGAGCAGAGCCTGAGGACAGCGTATCTGGACAACGCAAAGGGTGAGCATGCTCTGTCAGTAATATATAAACCTCTTGAGCCTCTGGAATTTAGAACCAACCACTCAAGGAGATCCTGGATAATTTCAGAAGTGGAGTTTTTATGGGGAATTTTGAGAGAGTGCATGAGTGTGTGCGTGTGTGCGCACAAGTAAGCTTACATGCCGTTCCTTTATAACAGACACGGGGGAGACGAGGCAAGAGGCCTTGGTTACAGCTGACTATTATTTATGTCATTAGATTTTATGTGAGCTTGTTAGACACACAGTAAAAACCATCTCAACCACTTATTGTTGAACCTTAGGGCCAGGGGAAAAATGAAGAACAGGGGGAAACAATAAGGGAAAATTTCAAAGAGACACAAAGAGCCTTTATGTTTGCTCCGGATGGGGGACAAAAATGACCATCTCACATCACCCAAATTCTTGAGAAGTCAGTCTCTAGAATCTAGCTCACCAGCAAATTATAGATAGTAGCATCAGGTAGAAGATTCCTGCTTATATTTCATTTCTGAAACCAGTTTGAAGAGGCCACATGCTGAAAACCAGGATGGGCAAAGGCAATTCAGCAAGTTTGTTACATTTCATACTCTTCCAAGGAAGCAAACTTTGGAGATTGGAAGGTGGGTATTATGCATTTATTCTGTGTTCTTTGATGAGGTCACAGTGACCAAAGTCAATGCCCAAACCTTAAACTGCCTTCCAAGTTGACTAAAAAATGCCTGGCCATGTTGTCTTCCATTGGGCAGCAGGCCAATGCTATTTAACTCACCCCAACTGATGGAAAATGCAAGCAACAGCCGCACCAAGAACTTCAGGAACGAAAGTGGCGAGTCTTCACTACTGTTCTTTTCCTAGCCATCCACCAATGAATATTTACTGAATGAATGTCCATACACATCATGCTAGCTTGCCTTCTACAAAGCCCCAGAAACAGGAGGCTTCGGAAAAGAAGAAAACGCAATGGTATTTCCTATCATTGGACATTTTAATTTATGGCTGTCATGTTATTTAACGGTGATGAGTCTAAATTGTCTCATAAAAAGTAGACATGTGCATAGCAGATTTATGAAATCAATAAATGAATGCACAAGCTGGTGAGCTAGTTTGCACAGGGATGCAAGCATCACCAAAGGGCCTGGACGTGGAATCGGGGGTGCTCTGTCTAAATGGAGCAAACATTACTCAGCTCCAGTCAAGCACTGTCACTTAACAATGTGGGCCTAGGGTGACCGGATCATCTATTAAGAGAAGGCAGGCATTAGAATTTTTAGGTAAAAATTTATGACTTTCTAAATCATGGGTGCAATTAAAAACACACGTACACCATGCCCCCACACCCACACACAAAGAAAAGCCAACAAAACATATCTGAGGGCTGATGCTAACTCATGGGTGACCAGTTCATCACAACTGGGACCTCCACCCAGTTCATCTTTCATACAAGAGCTCAGACCACAGCCACGAATGGCCCCAGGGCAGTGATGGTACTTACCGCCAAGCGACTCGGAACTCTGGCTAGGGATGTTGTGAGATGCCTCCTGGAGGACGTAGGTGGACGTGGAGAGAGGAGAAGGGCAGATGCTGCTGGCTGGGACGTAAGGAGGGCTGTAGGACGAGCCGTAATACTGGGAGTACTGGCTCTGCGGGAAGCCGGGGTAGGAAGGATAGTCCTGCAAAGGGAAACCCACAAGGCTGTGAGTAGGGAAGACTGGCAGGCTGACGCGGGCGAGGGCCTCCTGGGCCGGTCTTCTGGACTGATCCCTGTTCCCCCACCGTTACCGTAAAAGTTCTATGAGGGCTGGAGTTTTCCCTCAAAGCAGATTTTCCCCCAAGACAAGGATTCAAGGGCAAGTAGAGGATTTGGGGGGTGAAGGCAAGACCAGCTGGGGAATGGGGAAGCGAGGTAGCAAAAGGAGGAAGGGCAAGGAGTCAGCACGGGGGCTTCTCCAGTGGGGANAAAAGTTCTATGAGGGCTGGAGTTTTCCCTCAAAGCAGATTTTCCCCCAAGACAAGGATTCAAGGGCAAGTAGAGGATTTGGGGGGTGAAGGCAAGACCAGCTGGGGAATGGGGAAGCGAGGTAGCAAAAGGAGGAAGGGCAAGGAGTCAGCACGGGGGCTTCTCCAGTGGGGATTGGAGCTGAATTCTACCCAGGAGATGCTGGGATGGCAAAAAACACACCTCAGAAAGATCTCTGCCAGGGGGCAAAGGAGTGGGGGTATTTATACACCAACTCCAGCCAGTCTGCTTGAGAGCTGCTCCCAGGGGGTTTCAACTCCCTGGCACTTCCTACTGCTCTATACATTGGTTCCAGAAAACACCCGTGTGCCCAGGGATGCAGAGACTGGCAGCTGGAAGCCAACAGGTGCACCCTAAGGGACATGAGTATGGTTCTGACAGCGTCCGTCTCAGCCACTGTTGTACCCCCAGTGCCTGGGAGAGTGCTGGGCACACGTGGGCGCTCAATAAAAGCTAGAAAAAATTAAAGAACAACTGAATGTGGAATGAAGACCACATACACTTGCTCAGGAGACTAGGTGACATTTTAGGTTCATGGTGGGTGGTGATGGTGGTGGCTCAAATATAGTACACCTACACAGCATTAGGGATCCAGAACCTTCTAGGAGGGAGTCTTAGAGATGAAATCAAAGAATACCAATCCTCTTTATCAAAGAGGACCTTGGTCTGTTTCAACCAATCAAATAGTCCAACTCTCCCATCACAGTCACTGTTTCATATATTTAGCCCCACTGGAAAGTAGAGCTTCTCAATCTTGCAAAGAACTCATGGAAGGTTCTTAACAGGAAAGGCTGTCTGGCTGTTATGAGAGACTGTGGTTACTGGTTCATAAGCAACTGCGAAAATGTTTTCCAAAGTGGTTGTAGCATTTCACACTCCCACCAGCAAGGTTAAGGGGATTCTAGCTGCTCTGCATCCTTGCCAGTCATTGGTACGGTCACTCTTTGTAATTACAGCCATTCAATTTGCATTTCTCTGACTAACGCAGCACCCTAGTCATGCGCTTCTTACACAATAGTTCTTTATTTTTGGCTGCGATGGGTCTCAGCTGCAGCACTGGGGCTCTTTGTGGCGGGGCGAGGGCTGCTCTCTAGATGCGGTCCATGCGCTCAGTTGCCCTGCGGCATGCGGGATCTTAGACACCGGGATTGAACCTGTGCCTCCTGCTTTGGAAAGCAGATTCCTACTCACTGGACCACCAGGGAAGTTCCAGTCAGGCACTTTTCTTGTTTTTCCGGCCGTGCTGGTATATTCTTTGGTGAAGTGTCTGCCGAAGTACTTTGCCCATTTCTTTATCGGGTTGTTTTCTTATTATTGGTTTTGAAAGTTTTTTTAAAAAACATATTCTGGATGGTTTATTTTATGTGTCAATTTGTCTGAGCCAAGGGAGGCCCAGACAGCTAGTAAGACATTATTTTTTGGTTTGGCTGTGAAGGTATCTCCAAAGAAATTAGTGAGTAGAGATGATATGCCCTAACCAATGTGGGTGGGCATCAGCCAATCCATTGAGGACTCGGGTAGAACAAGAAAGCAGAGGAAGGGAGAACTCTCTCTCTTCCTGACACATAAAACTAACTATCCACACATGAGTTATTTAGAAGTGTATTCTAAATACTTTGCTTTTGGATATTTTGGATATTTGCGAATTTTCCAAAAATCTTCCTTTTACGTCTAATTTAAGTCCCCTATTTTCAGAGTATGTACTTTTAATTCCTTGAAACCTTTTAAATGTAATGGGACGTCACGATTTATGGCCTGGAAGTTCTATTTTGGTAAATGTTTCATGCGCATTTGAAAAAAATGTGAATTTTGCTGTTCCGTGGAGGGGCCTACAGGTTTGTCACATCTTTTCCCTCTAGTTCCCTCCCCAGAGAAAATGAGTTAACGGTTGTATCCTTCCAGAAACTTCCTATGTGAATATGGGCATTAAACTATACTCATATTTAAAACCCTCCGGGACCATGTCATGCACGCAGTTCTTGTTTCCTCACCTATCACAATAGCTCAGAGAGATCCGTATTAGTGGATTCTTTTCAACAGGTGTATGGTGTGCCAAGGGTGGATACACTACCATTTATTTCACCTGACTCCTATTCATGGATATTTAGGTTACTTCCAGGCTTTTGCTCTGCTGCATAAAGAATTCTTTTAACTTAAGTTTTTGTACCTATGTGAAACTTTATTTTTAGTGTAAGTTTGTAGAAGTAGAATAATTGAATTAAAGCAACCACTACTGATGTGTCTTTTCTCTTGAGTAACAAGAGAGGTTCAGATTTTGCCTTTGCCATCAGCAAAAGTGCAAGTGAAAGTTGCTCAGTCATGTCTGACTCTTGGTGATCCCACGGAATTCTCCAGGCCAGAATACTGGAGTGGGTAGCCAATTCCCATCTCCAGGGGATCTTCCCAACCCAGGGATAGAACCCAGGTCTCCCTCATTCTGGGTGGATTCTTTACCAGCTGAGCCACAAGGGAAGCCCAAGAATACTGGAGTGGGTAGTCTATCCCTTCTCCAGGGGATCTTCCCGCCATCAGCGAAATGCCCTGCAAAGGTCTGTGAATTGCTGGGGCTTCACGTAATTGTGAATGAGTGTTGATGCCAATGGTGCGGTGATGGGGCTGCGGGCTGCGGAGGAGCAGAGCCTGAGGACAGCGTATCTGGACAACGCAAAGGGTGAGCATGCTCTGTCAGTAATATATAAACCTCTTGAGCCTCTGGAATTTAGAACCAACCACTCAAGGAGATCCTGGATAATTTCAGAAGTGGAGTTTTTATGGGGAATTTTGAGAGAGTGCATGAGTGTGTGCGTGTGTGCGCACAAGTAAGCTTACATGCCGTTCCTTTATAACAGACACGGGGGAGACGAGGCAAGAGGCCTTGGTTACAGCTGACTATTATTTATGTCATTAGATTTTATGTGAGCTTGTTAGACACACAGTAAAAACCATCTCAACCACTTATTGCTGAACCTTAGGGCCAGGGGAAAAATGAAGAACAGGGGGAAACAATAAGGGAAAATTTCAAAGAGACACAAAGAGCCTTTATGTTTGCTCCGGATGGGGGACAAAAATGACCATCTCACATAACCCAAATTCTTGAGAAGTCAGTCTCTAGAATCTAGCTCACCAGCAAATTATAGATAGTAGCATCAGGTGGAAGATTCCTGCTTATATTTCATTTCTGAAACCAGTTTGAAGAGGCCACATGCTGAAAACCAGGATGGGCAAAGGCAATTCAGCAAGTTTGTTACATTTCATACTCTTCCAAGGAAGCAAACTTTGGAGATTGGAAGGTGGGTATTATGCATTTATTCTGTGTTCTTTGATGAGGTCACAGTGACCAAAGTCAATGCCCAAACCTTAAACTGCCTTCCAAGTTGACTAAAAAATGCCTGGCCATGTTGTCTTCCATTGGGCAGCAGGCCAATGCTATTTAACTCACCCCAACTGATGGAAAATGCAAGCAACAGCCGCACCAAGAACTTCAGGAACGAAAGTGGCGAGTCTTCACTACTGTTCTTTTCCTAGCCATCCACCAATGAATATTTACTGAATGAATGTCCATACACATCATGCTAGCTTGCCTTCTACAAAGCCCCAGAAACAGGAGGCTTCGGAAAAGAAGAAAATGCAACGGTATTTCCTATCATTGGACATTTTAATTTATGGCTGTCATGTTATTTAACGGTGATGAGTCTAAATTGTCTCATAAAAAGTAGACATGTGCATAGCAGATTTATGAAATCAATAAATGAATGCACAAGCTGGTGAGCTAGTTTGCACAGGGATGCAAGCATCACCAAAAGGCCTGGACGTGGAATCGGGGGTGCTCTGTCTAAATGGAGCAAACATTACTCAGCTCCAGTCAAGCACTGTCACTTAACAATGTGGGCCTAGGGTGACCGGATCATCTATTAAGAGAAGGCAGGCATTAGAATTTTTAGGTAAAAATTTATGACTTTCTAAATCATGGGTGCAATTAAAAACACACGTACACCATGCCCCCACACCCACACACAAAGAAAAGCCAACAAAACATATCTGAGGGCTGATGCTAACTCATGGGTGACCAGTTCATCACAACTGGGACCTCCACCCAGTTCATCTTTCATACAAGAGCTCAGACCACAGCCACGAATGGCCCCAGGGCAGTGATGGTACTTACCGCCAAGCGACTCGGAACTCTGGCTAGGGATGTTGTGAGATGCCTCCTGGAGGACGTAGGTGGACGTGGAGAGAGGAGAAGGGCAGATGCTGCTGGCTGGGACGTAAGGAGGGCTGTAGGACGAGCCGTAATACTGGGAGTACTGGCTCTGCGGGAAGCCGGGGTAGGAAGGATAGTCCTGCAAAGGGAAACCCACAAGGCTGTGAGTAGGGAAGACTGGCAGGCTGACGCGGGCGAGGGCCTCCTGGGCCGGTCTTCTGGACTGATCCCTGTTCCCCCACCGTTACCGTAAAAGTTCTATGAGGGCTGGAGTTTTCCCTCAAAGCAGATTTTCCCCCAAGACAAGGATTTAAGGGCAAGTAGAGGATTTGGGGGGTGAAGGCAAGACCAGCTGGGGAATGGGGAAGCGAGGTAGCAAAAGGAGGAAGGGCAAGGAGTCAGCACGGGGGCTTCTCCAGTGGGGACTGGAGCTGAATTCTACCCAGGAGATGCTGGGATGGCAAAAAAACACACCTCAGAAAGATCTCTCTCAGGGGGCAAAGGAGCGGGTGTATTTATACACCAACTCCAGCCAGTCTTTGCTTGAGAGCTGCTCCCAGAGGGTTTCAATTCCCTGGCACTTCCTACTGCTCTATACATTGGTTCCAGAAAATACCCGTGTGCCCAGGGATGCAGAGATTGGCAGCTGGAAGCCAACAGGTGCACCCTAAGGGACATGAGTATGGTTCTGATAGCGTCCGTCTCAGCCACTGTTGTATCCCCAGTGCCTGTGAGAGTGCTGGGCACACGTGGGCACTCAATAAATGCTAGAAAAAATTAAAGAACAACTGAATGTGGAATGAAGACCACATACACTTGCTCAGGAGACTAGGTGACATTTTAGGTTCATGGTGGGTGGTGATGGTGGTGGCTCAAATATAGTACACCTACACAGCATTAGGGATCCAGAACCTTCTAGGAGGGAGTCTTAGAGATGAAATCAAAGAATACCAATCCTCTTTATCAAAGAGGATCTTGGTCTGTTTCAACCAACCTAATAGTCCAACTCTCCCACCATAGTCACTGTTTCATATATTTAGCCCCACTGGAAAGTAGAGCTTCTCAATCTTGCAAAGAACTCATGGAAGGTTCTTAACAGGAAAGGCACACAGGCAGTACACAGAGTTCCCTCCCCTTGAGGAGGTTAATTCTTAACTCACTCTCTAAGTGAAACCAGGAGACTCACATTATTGGCCAACATCCANACTGGAAAGTAGAGCTTCTCAATCTTGCAAAGAACTCATGGAAGGTTCTTAACAGGAAAGGCACACAGGCAGTACACAGAGTTCCCTCCCCTTGAGGAGGTTAATTCTTAACTCACTCTCTAAGTGAAACCAGGAGACTCACATTATTGGCCAACATCCATCCATCTTTATAGTGTTGACTAAGTTCCATTTCACAAGTATTTATAATGCCCTCACTCTGCGTTGGGCACTTTACAGTGAGACGCAGAGGTAAAGATGACGTCCTTTCACCCTTGAAGAGCTCGGGGTCTGGTGAAAGGCACACGTTTTTGCTTTCATACATTCGAGATTCAACAGTCAACGGGTGTCTTCGACGGGGATCAAGATGGAACACAGGACAGAGCCCCTTCATCTTGGAGATGTGCCAACGATTCGGATTTCTCTGCTTCTATGCTGTCTCCTTCCGGTGACTGTTGGTGTAGCCTGGCCCCTGTGGCCTCCAAACCCGGGGAATGAGAGGCCTGGTGCAGGTGGCCATTCTGGCCGCCCTGATTTAAGGGGACTACTTATGGAAAGAGCCCTGAAGAGCACTGGTAGGGAGCTAGAATACCTGGTGCACAGTTCCGAATCCGGCCGCGTTGGTCANGGCCTCCAAACCCGGGGAATGAGAGGCCTGGCGCAGGTGGCCGTTCTGGCCGCCCTGATTTAGGGGACTACTTATGGAAAAAGCCCTGAAGAGCACTGGTAGGGAGCTAGAATACCTGGTGCACAGTTCCGAATCCGGCCGCGTTGGTCAGTCCATTTGCTCCTTGATAGATGCCGGCCGTGCCTGTGGGAAGGAGCGACAGATGAGGCTCTTGCAGTCAGGGAGGGACGTGGAGGAGAAAGGCGCAGTGGAAGGCTGGCGGTTCGACAGTTTGGGATGGAACTTATGACTCTGACGATCTCTCTGAACCTCGGTTCTCTCAGTTAATGAATAAAATACAAATAACACCTTCAAAGGATTCTGGTGAGAGATAAATGAGAGTGCACACAACATAGCTTCTGGAACTCAATAACTATGTTTTAAAAATAATTTAGTTTTTTAAAAATTGTGGTAAATGTACATAACAACACTGGCCATTCTAACCATTTTGTCTTTACTTTTAAAAATTGAAGTATAGCTAATTTAAAATGCTGTGTTAGTTTCAGACATACAGCAAAGTGATTCGGTTAAACATATATATAAAACAGTGCACGTGGGTTCCAATTTCTCCACATCCTCACCAATACTTATTTTCTGATTTTTAAAAAAATTGCAGCCATTCTAAAGGGTGTAGCAATGATTATGCTTTGAATTAAATGAATGAATAAAACGACTTCTCCTTTTTGAACTTCAGTTGTCCCACCTGTAAAATGGGAATAAAAATGATACTACTACTACTAGAAAATGCTCCTTAGTCAATGAATGAGTAAATGAATGAATGAGTGGGGTGTCTTTCCCTGGTCTCCCCGGACCAGGTAGGCTGGTGGTCAGGGGAGACCTCCGAGATGACATCTGAGCTGAGTCGTGAATGGTAAGAGGAAACCAGTGATGGAAATTCCCTGAGGGAAGAGACGTCTCAGGTAGGGGTTAGCTTGATAGGTTACAGAGAAAGAAAAAGGGGTCAATGGAGCAGGAGCCCAGAGAAGGAAGAGGGGGGTTCCCGTCAGAGCAGCAGTGAACTCGTGTGTGTCAGGGCTCCTCGTGGGGGACATGAGCACAGGAAAGTTAAGGCTGGTGCTCAAGGCAGCCTGGGTAGTGAGTGACAGCCTCGGGCGCTGGAGTCCAGGCCGTCTGGCTCAAGTCTCCTTCTTCAACATGGCTCTATACTTCCAGGGTTTCCCTGGTGGCTCAGACAGTGAAGAAGCGGCCCGCGATGCTAGAGACCTGGGTTTGACCCCTGGGTCAGGAAGATCCCCTGGAGAAGGAATGGAGCCCACTCCAGCATTCCTGCCTGGAGAATTCCACGGAGGAGCCAGGCGGGCTACAGTCCATGGGGTCACAGAGAGTCACACACGACTGGGCGACTGGGCATACACACGGTACTGCCGAGCTGCTTCTCTTTAGAACTGTTTTTGGGGCACACTTTATGAAATCCCTCCACCGTAAATGTTGGTTCAACGATTTTTAAAGTAAATTGCTACAGCTGTCACCACGATGCAGTTTTAGGACATTCCCATTACCCTCAAAGAACCCTCACGCCTGTTTGCAGTCGACCTCTTCTCCCATCCTCAGGCAGCTCTTTTTGATTATAGCCATTCTAGTAGATGTGTCCCTGCAGTAGGAAATGGCAACCCACTCCAGTATTCTCGCTGGAAAATTCCATGGCCGGACGAGTCTGATGGGCTTCAGTCTCAAAGAACCCTCACGCCTGTTTGCAGTCGACCTCTTCTCCCATCCTCAGGCAGCTCTTTTTGATTATAGCCATTCTAGTAGATGTGTCCCTGCAGTAGGAAATGGCAACCCACTCCAGTATTCTCGCTGGAAAATTCCATGGCCGGACGAGTCTGATGGGCTTCAGTCCATGGGGCTGCAGAGTCAGAAGCAACTGAGCAACTGAGCTGTAGATGCGTAGCAGTCTCTCCTTTTGGTTTTAAGTAGCATTTCTCTAATGACTAATCAAGCTGGGCACCTTTTTATGTGCTTATTAGTCATTCAGGTAGCTTCTTTGATGAAGAGTCATTCAAATTTTTTTCCCACTAAAAAAAAGTGAGGGTGTCCTCTTAACACTGATTTGTAAGAGTCCTTTATATACTCTGGACACAGGTTCTTTATCAGACATATGATTTGCAAATATTATCCCCCAGTCCTGTCTCTTAATTTTCCTAATGGTGTCGCTTGAAAAGCAAAGCAAAAGTTTTAAAGTTACTAATATTTTTTATAAATCTTGCTTTTGCTGCCTAACTCAAGGTCATAAAGACTCTTTCTAATATTTTCTTTTAGAAATTTTGGAGTTGAAGGCCTTACATTTAGGTCTACGATCTAATGTAAGTGAGTTTTTGTGTACTGTGTGAGATAAGGGCCTAAATTAATCTTTTTGCACTTGGCTACCCAGTTGTTCCAACACAAGAATAAAAAGTCTGTCCTTTCCCTGACTAAGTTACTTGGCACCTTTGTCAAGAATTGACAACATGAGAGTTTATTTATGGGCTCTCTATTCTCTTCCACTGACCTATCCGTTCTGCACCAATTCCATCCGGTCTTGATTACTGTAGCTTTATATGAAGTTTTGAAACCAGCTAGTGTAAGTTCTCCAACTTGGTTTTATTTTTCCAAGATTGTTTCGCCTTCTCAGTATAACCTTGGCATTTACATATCAATTTTAGAATAAGCTTGACAGTTTGTATTGGCGAGAACAAAGCAGCATGACATTATTCAAGAGTATCAACTCAGAAATCTATATCCAGAGGAAACATCTTTCAGAAATGGGGGGAATCAACACATTCTGAAAATGAAGGAGAACCAAGAGAACTTGTCACACAGCAGATCTCCCCTGAAATAAGGGTTACAGACAGTTCTTAAAAGAGACAGGAGATTTTAAAAACTGGGGCGGCGGGGGGCAGGGGGGAAGGAATCCTGAAACATCAGGCAGGAAGAAAGAAAAAGAGTAAAAATATGGGTAAGTAAAATCTCTTTTCCAAGAGGTTATAACACTAACTCAGTATACAATTAGATTCATAACAGTTTGCTATTAAACTTGTTTTACAACTATATAAAACACTGAAATGGTTCCAAAGTCAAATCGACAAAATAAACTAACCATATCCTTATCCAGGGCTTTCCCAGGTGGCTCAGTGGTAAAGAATCCTCCTGCCAATGCAGGAGATGTGGGTTTGATCCCTGGTCTGGGAAGATCCCCTGGAGTAGTAGGAAATAATAACCCACCCCAGTATTATTGCCTGGGAAATCCCATGGACAGAGGGCCAGGTGGAATACAGTCCATGGGGTCACAAAAGAGTTGGACAGGACTTAGCAACTGAACACCACCACTCTTATCCAGAGGTGAGGGGAATGTGTCCCAAGCACTGGTAAGGCAGGGGGGAAGTAAACTGCCAGAAACTAATTTCACTAGGAGCTTGGGGGGCACAGGGTAGGGTTCTAAAATGCCAACTGGGAGGTGTGGAGTCAGGGAAGGCTTCCTGGAGGAAATGACAACTAAACTAGTCTCTGAAGGATGAGTAGGAGTGAGCTGCATGAAGAGAGCATGAACCAGGAACACCAGCATACATGGGCATCTGCTTCAGATCGTCATTCCACGGAGGCTTAGCCAGAAACCAGAGAGTGTGTCCACACTAACAGGGCATGATATGCTGGAATCCCATTCTCTCCTCCACAGCCTGTCAGGACACATCTGGCAGAAAGTCTAGGCCAGTCTATTTCATTCAAGGTCATTTTGGGGGTCCTGGTTACCATGGCAACCGCTCCCTGTTAAATCACAGAAGCATGCCTGCCTTGGGAAGTCACTTCTGGATGCGGCGCTTTCTCTCTGATTTCTCTTTCCTTTGGTGGCAACCTTCTGAATGATGAATGGGGCGGGTTTAGAAATAAACCGGCCCACAGTCTCATCCCTTGGTATTCTTTCTCCCAAATGGCTTCTTGTTTGTTTACATTTTAGGACCCAGGGGCATGAGAAGAATGGGCAGCTGAACAAGCTGCAGCATGCCGAGGGCACTCCCTGAGTCCCTGCAGTGAGAGAGCCCTCCCATGCCAGAGAGGATGCAGGAGGAAGGGGGCACACAGCCTCAGATGCCTCATGCCACATATGTGGTCTGCAAATGGATCCACCTGGAGCTGGAATGCAAAAAACACTGACCTCTCGCCTCCATTTGGCTGGCGGAAGGCCCGGGGAGGGCAAGGACGAGAAGAGGAAAAACATCTCTTAAGGGGATGATGGTGACGGATCCTGCTTTGGGGTCCCCTCCACTATCCCTTCATTCCTTCTCTCTCATATGAAGGGAATCTCTGCTTTCAAGCTGCACACATGGCCGATTAGAATAAGCACTGCACGGCCCAGCTTCCCCTGTGACTGGTGTGGTCACGTGATGAGCTCCAGGGAAGGGAAGAGGGGTAAGTTACTGTGTGCAACTTCCGAGTCGTGCCCTCAAAGGGCAGAGGCGGGTTCTTCCTTGCCTGGAATGGAGCTATGTTGGACTGCAAAACTGAGGAACCAGACATAGGAGCTTGGACCCCTGCCATATGTGCAGACCAGAACCGCCACATCAGTTTGGATTTTGAGGTGAGAAAGAAATGCCCTTCTTTCTTGCTGGAGACACTGCTATTCTGTGTGTCATATCGGAAAACTGCTTTATTTTTGTGGCTGGTTGGTTTTCTTGGATTTTAAGTAAAAGTTGATTCTCACTGCCTGGCTCAGTAAAACAGTTTTTAAGTGAATGGTCATTCATTTACTCAATAATCATTTCCCAGTGATATACCAAATACTACTGTGTCTACAACCTTTCTAGTATCATACAATAGGCAAGGGTTGACGCTAAAGTTCAGAGAGGACAGACGGAAGATTACTGCGTGGATAGATACACAAGGAGTTGAGATAATTCCAGACAGATCAAAATAGTAACCCTTTGGGGAAGAAGATGCGGCAGTTCACGGTGGGATCTGACAAGTCCTGAACTGGTCCACACCCTGCTCTAGGAGACGAGTCTCTGATCACAGGCATGGATGCTGGGGGCAAGATGGAGCTGCTGTGAAAGCTTCTCACTCCACTTCCCTATGTGTTTGTTACCGCTGGCCAGCAGGCTCGTGGGCTGATCCCACTTGGCAGGCCAACTAAGAATGAGGTTGAAGTAGTAAAACGGCTTAGTAAGAAACAGGAAGAAAGAAGGCTTTTCTCAAGTGGGGGATGCAATTCTCCAGGCTACAGAAGTGGGACAGAGCAAGAGGAAAGGGAAGTGAGAGAGAGGAGGCGAGTGAGGACGAGCAGGAGTCGCGGGGCAGAGGGACTCTGTTTTCTGCACACGCACACAGCTGCTGAGAAGGCAGCAAGACCCTCAAGTCATGGGGAACACACGCCCACCCAGGGCTGATTCATGTCAATGTATGGCGAAACCCACTACAGTACTGTAATTAGCTGCCAATAAAAAAAAAAAAAGACCCTCAAGTCAGAAGTGGCCTGTGTGCTGCGGCTAAGACAGGAAGCCCTCGAAACCTTACAGGGAGGAGAGGGAAGGAGCTGGTGCAGACAGCGATAAATGGTGACTGACATGCAGTTTCAGGGTCAGGGAATGATGAGGGTGGTGGGGATTGTGTCAAACTGGAATGTATAGTTTCTAGCTAAGGGCGTAGAGGTTTGCAGCAGACACTATTTGGCTCCCCAGGAGGTATTCCCAATTCCTTTCTCCCCAGCAGCTTCAGGATGGCCATGTAATCTAGCTCTGCTCAAGGGGGCTTCTGGGGGAGACTTTTGTTCCTCTGCTGGATCCTCCCTTGGATTATGTAAGGATATAATGTCTGGAGTTACAGCAGCCATCTTGGGACATGAGGTCACAACCATAAAGACAAAAAGTCCACTGGCTGAAGCAGAAGGAATAAAAAGATGAAAAGAACTTGGTCCTCGAAGATAAAAAACTGAGCTGACAAACAACCTTGGGGGTCCAGACTTCTGGCTAAATACCCAATAAATACCATTATGGTGTAAGCTGATGTTAACTGAGCTTTTCGTTCCCTGCAGACCAAAGCATTCTTAACTGATACAAAACTGCTCAGCTCCAGCTCACCCTGTCACCTAGAAATGTGAGTCTAAAGTAGCCAGGGTGTCTGATTTTTCCAAACAAGTCAGAAATCTGGATTTGTATGAAATGTTCCAATTTTAAAGTGTACGCAATAAATACAAAGTAATCAGACAAAACAAACACAAAACAAAAAAAAATTAAAAACACGCTAGACAAGGGACTGAGGAATTCTTCATGTCCCTGGAACTGTACTTCCACCAATGTCAGGGAACCTGTGCGGCTAGCATCTCGCCGCCTCCCACCCCCGCCTTTATCATCATGCAAAATGTTAAGTGCTGAGGAGTTAATTCACGTTCTTTGCACGCTTTTCATTCCAGTGTGTCTGTGTGTATCGTTTGTTTCTGTGTTCTTACAAACAGTGCACTAGAATTTTGTGGGCAAATATATAATTCCCTGGTGGCTCAGATGTAAAGAATATACCCGCAGCGCAGGAGACTCAGGTTCAATCCATGGGTCGGGAAGATCCCCTGGAGAAGGGAATGGCTACCCACTTCATTATTCCTGCCTGGAGAATCCCATGGACAGAGGAGCCTGGTGGGCTACAGTCCACGGGGTCTCAAAGAGTCAGACACGACTGAATGACTAACATCATCACTCATTTATATGTAATTCCGGTAAATTCTGTGCATTACATTTCTTATGGTTTCTTAGCTTTTTTTCATCCAGCATTAGGTTCTTTTTTTTTTTTTTTTCTGAAGTACCTTTATTGGTATCTTTTAACATAGCTCTTCTCTGGTGGCTCAGAGGTTAAAGTGTCTGCCTCCAATGCGGGAGACCCAGGTTCGATCCCTGGGTCAGGAAGATCCCCTGGAGAAGGAAATGGCAATCTACTCCAGTACTCTTGCCTGGAGAATTCCATGGACAGAGAAGCCTAGTAGGTTACAGTCCATGGGGTTGCAAAGAGTTGGACACGACTGAGCGACTTCACCTTAACATAGCTCATTAAAAATCTATGTTCCATATTTCTTGCATGAATCCCCTGAAAGTTCCAGACCTGGCAAAAATAGTGTTAAGTACACAGCTGATTTCTGCATCTCATGCTTAATATTTATACATTTGTTATTTGTTTTGCACATGTCTACGGTTTTACTACTTTCAAGACAAAAGTCACATATACCAAGGCAGACTAATCAAAACATAAAAGGCAGCCATTGTCTAGAACGAGGTACACTCGTCTGTATCAGAAAGGAAAAGTGAAGTTGAAACTCACTTGTGTTGCTTATAAGATGTGAGGCAAAAAGCACAAGTTGGAGAGCGTATGACATCTTTTCGGAGTGGGACGCATCTATGTCCACATTCGCCTTTTACGGTATTAACCTCTTAGTTACCGGCACTGAGTGTCCGCGTTAGGTTCTTAAGGCCTATCGACGCTACTGCAGGCATATCCCGCCTGCCGCCCCCGCAGCTCCTCAGCCTCCCTGTGTGCTTTCTTCCTGTCTCTTTTGCTCCCTCCTCCATCTGGGAGGGGATGTGGGATGCCCGCATCACCAACAAGGCTGCTGTGAACATCGCTGGACCTCTCCCTCACGTTCTGTATGTGAATTTCCTTGGGATGTACCCCCACGAGCTGGGCTGCTAGGTCCCAAGGCTGAACAGACCTAAGGACTGAGTGAGCACTCTTGCTTGGCACAGCTACTGGCAGTGCTGGTGGGTCCCCTGTCCTCGAATCCCCACCAGCGGTTGGCATAACCCCACTTGCTAATCTCTGCTATCCAGTTAGGACCAATGTGACATCTCATTTATTGTCTTGAATTCACATTTCTCTGATGACTGGGTGACTCTGCACATCCCTTCTTGGGCTTGTTGCCTTCTGGATTTCCTTTTTTTTTTTTTTTTAAGATTTTTTTTGAGGTGGACCCTTTTGAAATTTTTATTGAATTTGTTGCAATATTGTTTCCATTTTATGTTTTGGTTTTTTGGCTGCCAGGCATGTAGGTACTTAGCTCCCCCACCAGGGATCGAACCCACACCCCCTGCTTTGGAAGGTGAAGTCTTAACTACGAGGCGAGCAGGGAAGTCCCTGGATTCCCGCTTTTTAAGGAGATGGTGACGCTTGTCAATGAAAACCTCTCCTCCCTCTCAAGCTCGGCTTTAACTTTATCTAAGCCCCGAGAAGCTTCAGTTACCAGCATTAGCTGTTGTACTATTACTGGTAATAGTCTCCATTTATTGAGTACTTATTAACTTCCCCAGGGCTGGTCGTTTTACATGCATTATCTTGTTGTGTCTCCACTATGCACCCGAGGAAGGAGGTTCTATCAGTAGGTGACAGAGCAGGGTTCAAGCCCAGGTCAGCCTGACTCCAAAGCTCTGGGCCCCAGCCTGTGTGCAGTTCAGCCTTCCAAGCAGCTGTGGGAAGGTCACAGGTTCCTTAGGCCCTCCTGATTTCACTGTCACTGCATGTGTGACCTGCCATTCCAGGCAAAGGAAATCTCACTGAGAGTCCCAATGAACAGGCACCCTCTCATCCATGCTACTTGCTCTGGAATCTATCTTACAATTTCCTGCCCTGTAACAAAGGAACTTCCTCTACTGGGTCCACAATGACACTCAAAAACTAGATTCCCACTTGCCACAACTAAAGACTGCACTTGCTGCAACTAACTAACTATTAAAAGACGCTTTAAAAAAAGAACCCCATCCCTCCACCCCCAACAGGTACTCATTCATTCATTAAGTCTGACTGCTGCCAGTACCAGAATAAAATTGATGAAAACATACCAGGACTGCAAGTGAGAAAACTCTGGATATGCAGTTGGGAGGGGTGATATACAAAGTCATCAGCAGATAATGTACCACAGAGAAAAACCACAGGTAGAGAGAGGTGAGCCTGTTAGAGAAACTCACGCACTCAAGCATCCCATCCATGGCCCAGGTTCCAGAAAGGGATGAATCACAGCTCTCTTTCAGGGCGATTTTCTGCTTCTTTTCTTTACCCAGGATCCAGTGACCACAAAGACTGGTAAGCCCTGGCCCAGTCCTTTTCCTACTGTGTCCACTCATCCAGACATTCACTCATTTATTCAATAAATGTTTGCTCAGTGCCTCCTATGTGCCAAAATTTCTATCTTGAGAGAGAGCTGGGTCCTGTCTTCTTGGATCTAAGAGCCTGGAAGGGGTGGATGACAACAGTGAATTCGGAAGTAACTGATTATTCTGCCCTCGTGACTGTGCACAAGTCTCAGTTTCCCTAAGCCTCAGTTTTACCACCTGAACAGTGGAATCGAGCACAGTTTACTTATATGATTTATTATGAGGATTCTGTGAGATAAGGCTTACAAGAGGCAGAGCCCAGTACAAAGTAAGTGCTCAGTAACTAGCGGCTGAGCTTATGATCCTCTCTGGGTTCATAATTACCACTGGAGGTGTCAACAAGGAGAATATTTCATTGATCCAGCATTTAAAAAATGTTCATGGAAATAAAAACATCCAGGAAGGTTGGAAAAAGAAAAAAAAAAAAAAAGAAGAAGAAAGAAAACAATTTGGATAGGGCCAAACACAGATCCCAAATGAAAACAGAGGATTCTGGGGTGGGCCTGGACTGAGCTCTCGGCTCTGAGACCCACTTGTGGTCCACAGACAGGAAGGGAGGCGCCCCGGTCCATCTTGCTGATACCGAGACGTCAAGCCCATTTTGCCATCTTAAAACAAATCCAAACACGCCCCCGGAGCTTGTCCTCTCGCATCTTTGCTCCACGTGGAGTCCAGCCCACATCTGCGTTTAATCAAATCAGTTGCTAAATGTCACAATGGCCTCATTCACAGGTAGCATAAAGCATATTTAACTGGTAATAAAACAATCCGCATTCCTGAGAATGCCTTTGCAGATCGGCTGCCCTGTCACTGCGTCTCTGCCACACGAGTCGGAATAAAGCTGGGGCAGAGGTGGGGGAGGTGGGGGCGCCAAGAGGGGCAAGGATACTGCTGGGGAGCCAGCGATCACAGGCAGGGCCACACGTGCTGCCGCGGGAAGACGTCCAAGGCGCTTGGTGAGAAAGGCAAGAGGCAGGATGGTGAGGCTGCCAAAACATGGAAATCTATTCGTTTCAGTTACATAGAAAGACTGATAAACTGGGAGAGCCTCTTAGAGGAGATGGCAGGTGAGCAGAAGCTCAACGGATGAGACAGAACCAGCCCAACCAGTGAAGGGCTGGGGAAAGGTCATTCCAGGCTGGGGGTATCAGCACAACGTAAAGGCCCTGAGATGGGAAGAACAAAAGGGAAGCCAGTGTGCGCTGAAACAGAAGAAGGGCTTAGGGAGCCATACGCATGATGTGGTCTGAAAGGCTCTTCAGGGGCTGACCCAGGCCAGGCTTGGCCGGGGGCAGCTCTGGCTAGGCACTGGCATTTATTTCTGATTGCAACGGGAAACCCCAGCAGGGCTTTCAAGCAGAGGAATGGCATGATCTGATACAACTTGGGAAAGGACTGACTGTGTGACTTCTCTGCTTAGTGTGGTAGAAAGACATCAGGGGGTGATAATGGATGCCAAGGCCAAATACGCTAGTCTTACTGCCAAGCAGCTCCTCCAGAGAGACTCTTGAGAATGGGAACCTATAAAGACCAGAGGTTCTTTTTTTTTTTTAATACTTATTTATGTATGTATGTATTTGGTCTCAGTCCCGGCACATGGGATCTTTAGTTGCGGCCTGTGGGATCAAGCTCCACCACCAGAGACTGAGCCTGGGCCTCCTGTACTGGGAGTACAGACGTCTGAGCCAGGGGACCACCAGGGTAGTCCCAAGATCAGAGAAGTGTACACTGATGTCAAGTGCCTAGGGAGGGCACTAAGGTTAGACAGGCCTTATATCGCCCTGGTGGAAATTTGACAAGCAGGGAGTGTGTGAGCCAGCCGGGATGGATTACTGTATCACACTCCTCCCCAAGCACAGTGATTGCTTTAGGGGTGTGCCTCTGAACCACGCAGGTCCAAACAACAGGGAATCTCAAGATAGTTGATTGTAAAACAGCTGAGCTGCTGCAGCCACTTGGTGACCATGAGGGCCCTTGGCATTTACATGACTGCCCTCCTCCAAAAAGAGATAACATACCCATTTTTCACTGAGTAGATATGCAAAAAAGTCTGCTGAAAGATCGGATGAAATGACTGAATCATCATCGCTGATGCTCCGCCCCCCACAGATTTAAATGCCATCACCGATTCCTACGAATGGGGTCTCTTAAATACTCTGCAAGTCTATCCATTTTTCTTCATCTCCACCACCACCATCTCCCCGCCTCTATCATCTCTTTGCTGAGAATGCATAGTCTCCTCATTGATTTTCCTGCACCCGCCCAGGTCCTGGTTCAATTCCTCATCCTCAAGGCCCACTCTGCTTCAGATCAGTACAGTCTCCCTGGCTTCCCATTGTATTTACAACCCTTCACTACGTCCACAGGACTGCCTGCATCTTCTCTAACCTCACTGAGCTCCACCTTTCTGCCCTGCTGTGGGATGAACTGCACCCCCTGAAAAGATCTACTCAAGTCCTAGCTCCAGGACTTATGAACATGACCTTATCTGGAAATAGGGCCTTTGCAGATATAATCAAGTTAAGATGAGGTCATTCTGGATTAGGCGGGCCCAGATCCAATGACGGGCTTCCTAGGTGGTGCAGTGGTGAAGAATCTGCCTGCCAATGCAGGAGACGTGGGTTTGATCCCTGGATCAGGAAGATCTCCTGGAGAAGCAAACGGCAACCTGCTCCAGTACTCTTGCCCAGGAAATTCCACGGACAGAGGAGCCTGGTGGACTACAGTCCATGGAGCTGCAAAGCGTCCAGTAGGATTGAGAGACTAAGTACCCAACACGTGATCCAGTGACTCGTGTCCTCATGAGAAGAGAGGAAACTGGACACAGGCAGGCAGAGGGAAGAAGGCCCTGTGAGGACAGAGGCAGAGACTGGAGTGATGTGTTTCCACAGTCCAGGAAGGCCAAGGATGGTCGGCGACCACCAGAAGCTGGGGGCGGGGCAAGAGACAGATTCTCTCTTAGAACCCGCAGAAGGATCCAACCCTGCACCCACCTTGATATTGGACTTCTGGCCTCCAGAGTTGTAGGACTTGGTTACCGCAGTCCTAGCAAACCAGGACACCTCTGCTTGGCCTCTTTCCAGTTTCCTGGCCGTTTGGAACATCATTTTGAGATGTCTACGCTTGCCCCTCCCTCTGCCTGGAACACCTGCTTACAGCCCAAATGTTACTGTCCACACGAATCATCCAGAAATCCTGTGAAAAAGGAGATTCTGTAGGTTCTGGGTGGGCCTTGAGGTTTCTAACCCTCTCCCAGGTGACGCTGAGGCCGCCAGGCCTGGCGGTCCTGCCCGGAGGTCCTGCCCCCTCTCCACGGGGCTGCCTCCTTTGTCAGCCCCAGCTTCCATGGGACATTCTGACCACGCCAGCTAAAGCAGTCCCCACCGCCCAGCCACTCCTCATGCGCGACCCTGGTTTCGACTTTTTTCTTTTGGTAGCACTTACACTGAGCGACTTCCCTTTCACTTCTCACTTTCATGCATTGGAGAAGGAAACAGCAACCCACTCCAGTGTTCTTGCCTGGAGAATCCCAGGGACAGCGGAGCCTGGTGGGCTGCTGTCTATGGGGTCGCACAGAGTCGGACACGACTGAAGCAACTTAGCAGCAGCAGCAGTACAGCCTCTGAAATCATCTTTACATCTTTAGATACGCATGTATTGTTTATCTCATTCTCACTTGGATGTAGGCTCCCTGAGTGCAGGTACTTTGTCTTTTATTCACTGTTCTATGCTCGGTTTCTAGAATAGTAGGTGGTTCGTGATGGACTCTCTGGAAATAATTTTTGGAAAAAAAAAAGAAGGTAGGCTTTGTTTTTGGCACCATTTTCAGCTCCTAGCAACATATGCAGCACGTTACAAACATTCAACAGCTATTTATTGAACGAATTAAAAAAGTGAAGGAATTGACTAGGATAACTGATTTTGAGGACTTATTGATACTATGTACCAGGAACTACACGAAGTCCCTCATTTTAATTATCTTAGTTTATCCCACCTCTGACAAGGAGAACAGAGCAAAGGGGGCTCGGTGTGATCTCTTTTCAATCATTTCACCAATGTTTACTGAGCACCCACTGTGTGCCAGTCTGTCCTAAGCACAAAGGACCCAGCAGTGAATAAGATAATGCAAAGAAACCACTGCCTCCGTGGAGCTGACCTCCTAGTGGGGAGGGGCCGGAAGTGAATAAACATGTCCAATAACGTGTTAGATGGTGACAGGTGCTGGAGCCAGCCAAAGCAAGGATGAGCGCTAGGGAACACTGGGATACAGGGTGGGTGGTCAGGGAAGGCTCTGCATTTTAGTAAAGCCTCGCAGAAGGTGAGAGAGCCACACCTACAGAGGTTACGTCACTTGCAATTTATAACTCAGAGGCTATAAGTGGCAGGGCTAGGGCTTGGAACCCAGGACTGCCCGACTCTGGGCCCTGCTGTTCTCCATCTCAACAACCTCCAACCTGCTGGAATTTCCACCCCCGACCCTGGAAGGTTCATTAATAGTTTCAGTGTATGACTGAACCTAGTGAAAATTTCTTCCTTCCAGGGTGCCCCTAGCTGCTGGACCTGTTCCACAGGGTTCTGATCCCCCGACAGTACACAGCTGCCTGCAGGGCTATTTTGATCATGCTCTGTGATGCCAGCCACAGGCCCCAAGGCCAGTCTACCGTGGGGAAGCCCTGCAGGACGTGTTTTTATAATCTCCCGGCAGCCAGCACTCAGCAACCGGGGGAAATTCTACTGGAGGGGCCAGGGGCTCGCCCTGGGGCAAACAGAGGCCAGCATCTGGTTCGTGACAGCGTGGCCGTCCAAAAAGCCACAGTACAGCCTCGGGTCTAAAGTTTCTTGGCAGTAAAGACAACCTTCTCCAAATTGATACTTTTTCAAATAGAGAGGTCAAGTGCTCACCAAAATGACCGCCCACAGCCATCCTCGAATGCCTCACAAGCTCACAAATCCTACATCTGTCCGACTTGAGCGGGGCAGAGAGCATCATAAAATGGTGCATCCCTCTCAGGTACCCTTCACGGGAGTACGGGGCTGGCTCTCCCTGAGTGCGTCACTCCTCTGCTTACAAAGCTGCCTCTTTCAAGTGTTTACCATTAGGACTAAGGTTGCTTCCGCCGACCTGTAAATTCCAAGTGGGTCCATCTAATGCACCCCAGGAGGATGTGGGAATATCTTACGTAAAGGCCACGGTTTCCCTTAAGATGTCTCCCACTTTTAGATCAAAGCCGACTGTCCTGGGTCCTGAGAGCCATAATTCACTCCCTGCCCTAAAACCTCACGTGGCTTTTAAAGATCTGATGGTCCAAGCAGCTGCAGAGCTTGGCTTTCATCTCTGCTGGATTTATTTCCCCTTCTCTGGTCAGCTCTTCCAATCTCTGTACCTTCCATGGTTTCCAAAGTCCCAGAACTTGGATGTCATCCTTCCCCACTCCTGCCATCACTCGTGGGTGTTTTAAGTCTCTCTTAAAACTCAGAGGGGCGTTCACACACACAAAGCAAATCCTATGTACTAGGTCAGTGCACGCGGGGAAGGCAATGGCACCCCACCCCAGTACTCTTGCCTGGAAAATCCAATGGACGGAGTAGCCTTGCCTTTTCTAAAACCAGCTTGAACATCTGGAAGTTCACAGTTCATGAATTGCTGAAGCCTGGCTTGGACAATTTCGAGCATTACTAACGTGTGAGATGAGTAATATGTTCTTAACAAATATTTATTGAATAAGTGAAACTATATATTGCTTAAGTACTAAAATATATGGTTCCATGTCTATCCAATGTGAGCTGAGGAAAATGTACAGATATTTGTTCTACATTTTGGAGATTTCACTTCTAGTCTAGGCTCTTCTAAGACAGGGTAAAAGTTAATGGGATAAAGATTTGGAGGAGATATAAATTTATGTATTTATTTATATGTTTAACAGCCTCATGTATTTATTGTTCATTCTATTAAAAATATTGACATTTTAATTGCCATTCATATTTAAAAGTACATTTAGAAAAGTCATTTGAATAGTCATTTGAATAAGTTGTTTAAGCCAACATATTTACTTATTTCCAAATATTAAGTTTTATTAAGTAAACATAATCTATATGCATATTTTACAACTTCTAGTGAAATGACAAGTGAATTTGATCAGAAACTGATGGATACCAATATCTCACATGCTCTGAAGGGTATTCCTCCAAATTCTTTTTAATGGCATTATTGCTAGCATTCTTTTTGAAAAACTGTATTTTTGCCTAGGTTATTTACTATAATGCTCTCAAGGAATAGCATATATTCTTTCACTGCTTGTCCATTAGCATGTTGAAGACCTGGGACATGCGTAGACAGCTCAGTTGTATAGGGAGGAGTGGGTACCATTGCTGCTAAAGGATCATTAAAGAAATTGTTCACTCCTTCCCAGTGAGGGAGACGTGGGCTCAATCTGGGTTGGGACGATTCCCCTGGAGAAGGGAAAGCCTACCCACTCCAGTACTCTGGCCTAGAGAATTCCGCGGACTGTACAGTCCATGGGGTCACAAAGAGTCAGACAGGACTGAGCGACTTTCACTTTTCCCATGCTGCCCTGGGCAAGCACAAATTTGGTTTATTTATACAAATGTGTGTGCTAGCAAATGTTTTTACATTTGATTCTCTGAAGATAAGCACTGATTTATAGTGTTTGCCAATTTCCAGGGTAAAAATATTCCCGCTATTCCACATCAGCTACTGTCAAGCAAGCTTGCTTAAATTATGAACTTTTTTTTTAATGATTGTTAATGTCTGTTTCTTATGCTACAGTACAAATGTTAAGCCCCAAGGTGACACAACACAGACAACAAATGAAGAAATACAATTTCATTTTACAAGAGTTCCAACGAAGTGCTCATACATGTACATTATTATTTTACAGTAAGTTTTCCTTAAAGGTATCACTAAAAGAAATACAATTCTAGAAAAATATCCTGCAACACTAGCAGTACCTGAAGGAGATGGTAATTAAAAATGGAGAAAAGACTACACTATAGAGTTTTCTACATATTAACTACAATAAATGTTTTCAATCAAGAAAAAAAAACATTATAAAAAATAAAATTATTACTGAGCTGAAAATAGGTAGGCCATTTTTTTAGCTGGGAGCAAACATGTAATACAGAGATACAGATCTCTCCAAAAGGCTGTTTAATGATGAAACCCTTGGGGAAAACCTGCTGCACTTCATATTTTTAACAAATAGTGTCTAAAAAGTTCAGACTTTTGTGAATGAAATGAGAAAAAAATAAGGAGACAGAAGTATATTTCCTAGGAATTCTATATAATTTATTACCTTTACCTCAGCATATAATAGTTTTGTCTTTATTATCTATTTCTAAAGAAATTATCAGGAAAATTCTGGAGGGAAAATATGTAGACTTTGTGAAGAAACACACTAGCTTGAAATTCAGATTAAATTATTTGCTTTATTACTTTGGCAAATTGTCTGACATCTCTGAAGTTCCATTTCCTTAACTGTAGAATATGGATAATAATAAAACAAATTACTACATGTTATGAGTATTTTTTGAATTATGAAAAGTTATATATATATATATATATATATATATATATATATAATTTTTCTTTTTAGACAGTAAGAGATCCAGGTCCTATTATGCCATTTGCAGCAGAAGAAAAACCTGGGAAGCAGAGGAGCTAAATTCCTTACTGAAAGTCACAGAGCAAACAAGTGCCATAGAAGAGACTGAATTTAGAAATCTGATTCTTAACCTAAGGCTCTTAATCCCCTCACCTACCTCATAATATTTGCTAGCAAATTAAAGGGATGTAAAAAGCTAGCATTGTGCTTAGTATGAAATTAATAACTTAAATCATTCATATGTTTCTAAAGGTTTGGTGCTGTAAGGATGAAGAGCAATTTTATTTTAAATAATCAACATACTCTGCTGGCTCTTTTTGACCCTGTTCATGAGTTTCCCTTATGGGTGGGGTGGAGAAAAGTGAAAAGATACAAGAAAAAGAGAGAAAAGAAAGTTGTAAATTGAACTTATATAAATGGCAGGATTTGTCCTTAGCACCAAGCCTGCTATTAAACTAAAAAGGTGCACAATGGATGCCCATCGATCTTTACTGTCACCTTCTACAAACTATGATTGAGTAAGAGACGAGTATTTGCATAGAGAACTATACTCCATCATTGGCATGTCAACCCACAGTGCTGACTAAGTGAATTGTGTTGCTCACTGATTAACTTGAAATAAAGAGGACAATCATTCCCATCAACAGTTATCAGAGCTTTGTGGTTCAGGCTAAATGGTTGGTACCACAGCTATTCTTGGAGGAAGTTCCCGAAATTCGAGTATTTCAGCTGAATTAGTTCCCCAGTTTTGTTTTTTTTCCCCCACAGTTGGATTCTTGAGTATGTTTTCTGATAACTTCTGCAGAATTTTTTTAAGTATGCTTGATTAAAACTTCCTCTTGATATAAAAAATACCTTCATATTTTTACCAAGAACTAAATTATGCCCTTTTGCTTTCCTGATCATTTTATACTAATAAAGTTCTCAAAATAGTTAGCAAAGCATTTGCATGTTACACTGATTTGAGGGGAACAGAAACAAGTAAATATGACCAAAGCTGATCTGCATATTTGCTAACATTATCTAACAAAAGATAAAACACAAATATAATTTCAACTATAAAGAAACAATTTTCTTCTTACCTTTTCCAAATGCCTTATATACATGGTTTGTATGCCTATTTTGAAAGCAAAATAAAGATAATAGTGGGAGATATTTTCAAGATGGAAAGCGGGGGTATGCACATCACTCACATTAAGAGGTCTATATTTCAGATAAAACAATATGCCCAATTAGAATCAGAAAGTTGGGAATACTCCAAAATTCAAATTAGTTTCATAATAAATGATTAACTAAATTAAAGCCTTGTGTGATATATTTTTGAATTTTTTTTTCTAGAATAATTCACTTAAATTTTCCTTCACTTAAGTCCTATGAACAATTCCTTTCCTTATAACTGTGAGGTACATGAGGTGAAGTCTGTATCATTTGTGGCTCTCAGTAGTAAAGAATCCCGGAGAAGGCAATGGCAACCCACTCCAGTACTCTTGCCTGGAAAATCCCATGGATGGAGGAGCCTGGTAGGTTGCAGTCCATGGGTCGCAAAGGGTCGGACATGACTGAGCGACTTCACTTTCACTTTTCAATTTCATGCATTGGAGAAGGAAATGGCAACCCACTCCAGTGTTCTTGCCTGGAGAATCCCAGGGACAGAGGAGCCTGGTGGAGGAGCCTGGTGGGCTGCACAAAGTCAGACACGACTGAAGCGACTTAGCAGCAGCAGTAAAGAATCCACCTGCAATGCGGGAGACTGAGGATCGATCCCTGTGTTAGGAAGATCCCCTGCAGGAGGAAATAGCAACCCATTCCAGTATTTTTGCCTGGAAAATCCTATAGACAGAGGAGCCGTGAAGGCTGCAGTCCACATGGTCTCAGAGAGATGTACGTGATCAAACGACTAAGCACGCACACACGAAAAGTAGGAATAAGGAGTTTTAAAAAATCATCTGATTAAATCCTTGTTCAATTTTTATAAATGCCATATTTCACAACAGGCCTGATATTGGTGGCTTAATGAAGAGGCCTGGTTTATAATGACAGATAAGATCTGCCTGTTAAGATCAGTGACAGCAAACAACAGGAAACGGTGGGAACCATTGAAGAAGAGAGTGCCCCATCTGAAGAGGATAATTATACTCAGGACTTGACAATTGTTGGAAGAATCCAGGTTCAGGCTATCCACTGTGGGATAAGCTATCTGAACTTCTCTTATGAGTATGATGCTATATTAGACTGATCTTAATACAGTTTTAATTATACTACCAGGACTAAACCCCACATTTTAAAACTCTAATTTACAGTAAACCTACTAACCCCAGCTAAATAGAGTAACACTATTACTATACACATATTCTAGCATAGATCAATATTGTGATATATTGTCATTTTTCTTGAATAAGAAAGTCAATATTTAATCTTTGGTTAAAAATAAAAGTATATTTCTTTTAATGAGAGAGCAGAAAACAAAATTCACAGCAGGATAATCCCTGTGCTATTGAAAACAAACAAAAAATGTTAACAATTGTCTGTGCTGCCCAAAGTATTTGACACATATTATGTAATTTAATCCTATAAGAACCCCAAGTGACTGGTTCTATTGTTATCTCCAATTGAGGTATGAGAAAACTAAGGCCCAAGTAAGACAAATGAATTGCCCAAGACTCAGTTCAGTTCAGTTTAGTTGCACAGTCATGTCCGACTCTTCGTGACTCCGTGAACTGCAGGATGCCAGGCCTCCCTGTCCATCACCAGCTCCCGGAGTTCACCCAAACTCACGTCCATCGAGTCGATGATGCCATCCAGCCATCTCATCCTCTGTCGTCCCCTTCTCCTCTTGCCCCCAATCCCTCCCAGCATCAGAGTCTTTTCCAATGAGTCAGCGCTTCGCATGAGGTGGCCAGAGTACTGGAGTTTCAGCTTTAGCATCATTCCTTCCAAAGAACACCCAGGACTGATTTCCTTTAGAATAGACTGGTTGATCTTGCAGTCCAAGGGACTCTCAAGTCTTCTCCAATGCCACAGTTCAAAAGCATCAATTCTTCGGTGCTCAGCTTTCTTCACAGTCCAACTTTCACATCCATACATGACCACTGGAAAAACCATAGCCTTGACTAGATGGACCTTTGTTGGCAAAGTAATGTCTCTGCTTTTGAATATGCTATCTAGGATGGTCATAACTTTCCTTACAAGGAATAAGCATCTTTTAATTTCATGGCTGCAATCATCATCTGCAGTGATTTGGGAGCCCCCCCAAATAAAGTCTGACACTGTTTCCACTGTTTCCCTATCTATTTCCCATGAAGTGATGGGACCAGATGCCATGATCGTCATTTTCTGAATGTTGAGCTTTAAGCCAACTGTTTCACTCTCCTCTTTCACTTTCATCAGGAGGCTTTTTAGTTCCTCTTCACTTTCTGCCATAAGGAGAATAGTAAAGTTCTAAACTAGAACTGGTGAGTGCTCCCTCTTTCTTTCCTCTCTCCACCCTCCTGGCCACTTACATTTCTCTTTCCCTCTCTCCATTTTCACACTAACCATCTTGCTCATATTATACACACATACCTGTACCTTGCTTTTACACATGGTAATGAGTTTCAGAACTATTTATCAACATATTCAGATCTACCTCACATCTACCTAATATTATAGCACTGTTAAATGGATGAATCATTATTGACCACCTCTTTAGAGAAGCAGCATAGTAGCAGTTTAGCACACAGCCTCTAGAGTCAGATTTCTGAAGTTTGAATCTAAAGACTGTATTCTGTAAGTCATTACCACACTCAATAGTTCAATGACCATGATGTAAAATGGAGCCAGGAGGAGAAGGGGATGACAGAGGATGAGATGGCTGGATGGCATCACTGACTCCGATGGACATGAGTTTCAGTGAACTCCGGGAGTTGGAGATAGACTGGGAGGCCTGGCGTGCTGCGATTCATGGGGTTGCAAGAGTTGGACATGACAGAGTGACTGAACTGAACTGAACAGCAAGTACTTCACGATGTTGTTATGAGTTTTAGTTGAATGAATATTTCAAAAGCATACAGAGTCTGATGTAAGTAATAATCTATATAAAGATTATAAATAAGTATTGAGAAGTGTTTTCTTATTTCTAAGGTGCTAAAATTACAAACAATAGATATTTATCAAAGGATGTAACATTTCTAATTTTAACATTGTAAAATGATACTCTGAAAGTATGTCACCTTATATGAGAAGCATTATTAACATTTTTGTCTGGATTAGTTTTTAGGTAAAAAATGAATTCTCACTTTAAATTTTATTGATTTACTTATGAGCGTGGTTGAGGGACTTTTCAGAAGTTTCTTGACTTGTTGTGAAAAGTCAAAGTTGGTTAGTTGTGTCCAACTCTTTTCAACCCCATGGACTGTAGCCTAGCAGCCTCCAAATCCATGAATTCTCTAGGCCAGAATACTGGAGTGGGTAGCCATTCCCTTTTCCAGGGGATCTTCCCAACCCAGGGACTGAACCCAAGTCTCCCGCACTGAAGGTGGATTCTTTNTTCAACCCCATGGACTGTAGCCTAGCAGCCTCCAAATCCATGAATTCTCTAGGCCAGAATACTGGAGTGGGTAGCCATTCCCTTTTCCAGGGGATCTTCCCAACCCAGGGACTGAACCCAAGTCTCCCGCACTGAAGGTGGATTCTTTACTGTCTGAGCCACCAGGGAAATCTGTCTACATTTACATAACAAAAATTACCCTATTTATCCATTCCTCATTTTAAAAAAAAGCATATATTTATTTATTTTTGGCTGCATTAGGTCTCAGTTGCAGCGTGTGGGCTCTCTAGCTGTGACTCGTGCTTATTTACCCCATGGCATATGGGATATTAGTTTCCCAACCAGCGATTGAACCCATGTCCCCTGCACTGGAAGGGGAATTCCTAACCACTGGAACACAGAAAAGTCCATATTTCTCCCTTTTATAAAGGATTGCTTCTCTTTTCGGGGAAGGCAATGGCACCCCACCCCAGTACTCTTGCCTGGAAAATCCAATGGACAGAGTAGCCTTGTGGGCTGCAGTCCATGGGGTCACTAACAGTCGGACAGAATGAGTGACTTCACTTTCACTTTTCTCTTTCATGCATTGGAGAAGGAAATGGCAACCCACTCCAGTATTCTTGCCTGGAGAATCCCAGGGACGGGGAAGCCTGGTGGGCTGCCGTCTATGGGGTCACACAGAGTCGGACATGACTGAAGTGACTTAGCAGCAGCAGCAGCAGCTTCTCTTTTCCTTAATGTTCAGCATGATTTTTTTTTTCAAATTTGTATCTTATTTCCCCAATTGATTCTTTAGATATACTGTAATTATGTTTTCCATATTGAATTTTTTAAATGTACTCAATTTATAAAATTGCTTATATTGATTCCAGAAAGAATTTTAAAACATTTTACTAAAGATTATAAAAATGTATTTCAAGATAATCATAATTATTATACAGCACTATTATTTATAATAAGTACTTTATATTAACAAAACTTAAATGGGCATGCATTATATTTTAATTTACTGGTTATATATAATCATGAAGAAGGAAATGGCAAACCACTCCAGTATTTTTGCCTTGGAGAATCCCACAGACAGAGAAGCCTATAGTCTATGGAGTCACAAGAGTCGGACATGACTGAGTGACTAAACCTAGCCTAACCTGTATATAATCAACTAAGTGTAAAAGACAAATATTTCATATCCAAGCCCTTAAAAATATATGCTTTTTAAAAATATATATACTAAGAATTAAAATAAATAAGTTTTCTTTAGTTTATTTTTCTTTTAACCTTATAAAGTAATTATCTTTTAGGAAATCCAAAATTGTGGATGAGATATTTGGATATCAAAGAGTATAACATTTTCTTTTCTTTTCTCTAACATGGTAAAATAACATCACTCAGCTGAAAAACAAATGTATTACAAACAGTTCTGGTCATTTTTCACTTGTCAGTGAGCCATTAGACACTGCATTATTTTATTAGAGTATGTTGTTGTTATTCTATGATACTTAGATTTCTAATATTCTTTTTTTTTCCTTGCAGTTGACAGATAGTATCATCATTTTCTGAAACAAATGATAATTGCAACTCTTTGCCAAAGAGTGTACCATGACCATACCTATCATTTCTATTTTGTTAATATACTCCTCCTTCCCATTGTATTACCAGAACACAAGAGAAGAATTATTTTGTTTATGAAGCATAATTTGAAGGAAAAGAACTACTTGTTCTATATTCAACACTAATTGAAGCTACAACAAATTCTTTGTATTTAGGATCATATTCCTACTGTTACAAAGGGAAGCATTATGGTAAAACACTGTATTGAAACTATCCATAAAACCAGTCTTAAAATATATAAGATATTATTAAATATTTCAAGATGTGAAGAACAATATGGAAGTTCCTTAAAAAACTAAAAACAGAGCAACCATATAACCCTCCTGGGATCATATATATATATATATATATCCAGAAAAAAAAAAAACCTGTAACTTGAAAAAAATACATGCATCCTAATGTTCATTGCAGCACTGTTCACAACAGCCAAGACATGAAAGAAACCTAAATATTCATTGACAGATGAATGAATAAAGATGTGGTTTATATATACATGGAATATTACTCAGCCATTAAAAATGAAATATGGCCATTTGCAGCAACATGGATGGACATAGAAATTGTCATACTGAGTAAAGTAAATCATAAAGAGAAAGAGAAATATCATATGATATTGCTTATATGTGGAATCTAAAAATGTAATACAAATGAAATTATTTACAGGGTAGAAAGAGGCTCACAGTCTTAGAGAATGGACTCACACTTACCAGGAGGAAGGGTGTGTGGGAGGGATAGTTAGGGAGTTGGGACTGACATGTACACACTGCTGTATTTAAAATCGATTGACAATGAGGACCTACTGTATAGCACAGGGAGCTCCGCTTAATATCATTTAGCAACTTAAATGGAAGAGAACGTGAGAAAGAATATGTACATGTACATGCATAACTGAATCACTCTGCTGTGCACCTGAAACTAACACAACATTGTTAATCAATATAAAAAAATATATATATAAATGGAAAAATACAGGAATTTACCAAAAAAAATTGTATTGACTAGGTGTTTACTATAAGATAGTGTGATGGTTAAATTTAAGTATCAACTTGGCTAGGCAACAGCACCCAGATATTTTGTCAAACACCAGTCAGGTTGTTGCTGTGAAAGTACTTTTTAGAAGAGATTAGCGTTCAGGTCAGCAGACTGAGTAAAGCAGATTACTTCTATAATGTGTTTGGGTTTCATCTAGTAAGTTGAAGGCCTTAAGAGAAAAAGACCGAGGTCGCCAGAAGATGGGCAAATTCTGCCTGCACACTGAGGTTGGACTCAAGCTCAATTTCAACCCTTCCCTGGGTCACCAGTCTGCCAGGCTACCCTGCAGATTGTGGAAGGACTCAGCAGCCTCCACAATCACATGGACCAGTTCCTAAAAATAAATCTTTCTTTATGTCTTTCATTCATTCTGATTCATATTCTCCCCTCCTTCTCTCTTCCTCCCTCTCTTCCTCCATCCCCACCCCTGTATATTTTATTGATTCTGTTTCTCTATAGAATCCTAATACACTCAGATGAAATATTTGATTTGTGGTGACATTACAGGTGACAAATTTAGATGGAACCCTGGTTCTTTCTCTTTTGATTTTCAAGTTTTTAAGGGGCTGATGCCTATACAGCTTTGCTCTCTATGTTATAAATAGTCAATAACAGTCAGAAAATACACAAAAAATTTTAAAAGATTATAGAGTATCTCAAGATAATATTCCAATAGCCTAGTGTGGCAGATTATGGGGACCTGAATTCAGATAAGAGCAGTAAAAAAAGGCAAAGAGAACATCTACTTAGTACCTTAATACTTAGAATATAGGCAGAGTCTACCAGATTTTTTATAAACTATACAGAAGATGAAAAGTATATGTGTTACAAAATATCCAAGAGGTAGTGACCATTTGAACTTAGGAAGAAGGAAAGTATAGGAAGTTAGGATGATTCCATTTCTAACTTAGGAAAGTTCAGGTATGAGAGGAAGATGATGAACACAGACTCACAAATATACAAAGATAGGTAGAGGTTTGTGTCTAATCACAAAAAGTAAATCTTTTCTAAAGATAGATATTTTATCATCAAAATGCAGAGATATCTGATATCAAAATGCATATATCTAACCATATGCATTTGAAATTTCCTTGGGCAAGGGGAGTATATGTGAAGAAGGACTATGAACAGAAATCCACTTAAATGGTAGACAAAGATCCCACTATATATATTAAAAAAAAAAAAAAAGATAAACCAGCATGACATGGAGCAAGTTGACTCAAATTTTGAAATATTACAGGAGACAAAGGAAGGGAAATTATCAGAAGGAATGGAATAATGAACACTGTAAAATACCACAGAGAGATCAATAAAATATAAGTAAAAAGGTGCTCGGAGGGATGGGCAGTTTTCCAAGTTTTCTGGCAACTTTAGCAAGAATAGTTTTAGCAGAGTGATGAGGACAGAAACCAAGCTGCAACGGAGGTACAGAGACTGCAACGTTATTAGGAAAAACAATAGTAAAGCATACTACTTGTTGAAGAAGCTTATTTTTAAAGAGAAAGGAATAGATAATATAGTCACAAAATTTCACAAAAGGTCCTGGACATGTGTGTATAAGTAAAAAGAAGGAACAGCTGGAAAGGAAGAAGTTGGGAAAAAAAAGTGATAATTGATAAAGCAAGGATTTCTAAGTAATGACACAATTAGAAGGAAAAGCCTTGAACAGAATAGGTTTATCTATCTAATGGAGGCAGGGAAAATGAGGTAAATATGAATATGTGAAGAAAAATATATTGGAATAGACAGAAACTGAAATAATGTGTATCATATAAACATAAGAAAAAGAATTCCAGAGATAATCTCCTTTTGGACATGTTTTGTTGCAGATGTTATTCCACCTCTCATATGCTTCTACATTGTAATTAAAGGCTGATTAATAGCAGGGGCTGAGAGAAAAAAGAAACAGAAATCTAAGACTGTCTTATTTCATGAGACTGACTGAATCCTAAGAGTCAGAGAGCCATTTAAGAAGGCAGGCAAGGGCCCTGAGGGCAACTCCACCAAATTAACATCAGGTTGGCTTGGGATCCTTTAGCTCTTTTCAAATTCCATTTCCAGCTGAAATGAATGTTTGCTCTATCACTATTTCTTTCTGTCTCTTCTATGTCTTCAATATGTTCTCATATTAAACTTCCTAACTGATCTATAACTGACATCTGCTGGGACATTCCTGAATGGATCAGCATTTGATTACTACACATTTTTTTCTTTCTTTCTTCTTTTTAATGCTTATTGTGTATAACATCAAAATGAAGTGTGGAGTAGATATCTTGAGACAAATAATGCTGGATGCTTGGACACACTTGCCTTTGTACAGATCCAAGTTACGAGCTTGTCTCTTGACGAGAAGATAAACCTCAGTGAAGTAAAACATTATAAAGACATCTGCCTTATAATGAAAAACTGGATATCTTATGTTTAAGAAGGTACAAGAAATATATTGCAGTTATTCATAATGATGGAAGATCAAAGCAATAAAAGATGTTTTAAGTACACATTTTCTAGTAAAATATTGATAATTATGTCATCTTTCTTTCCTTTTTTTTTTCATCTTTTTTCTCTAGATTTTGACAACTGTTCCAAAGATTTTCACAGGAAAAAAAAAAAACCTGTGTGTTCAAAAGTACCCAAATAATATATGCCATGCCAGTCTGACACAACAGACGGACCCCTGACAGAGTCTGGTAACTATCCAAAATATAATGCCAGTATGATTTGTTTGTGTGTGTGTGTGTGTGTGTAGCTTCAGAAAATAAATAAAAATTATACAGGACCTTTTGTGTCTTTGCACTTTGTTATAGTACACTATCATCTATAACTTCAGCAATTTAGAAAAAGTAATTTCAAAGTATCAACTTTTTAGATTTAAACTAATAGCAAGAAATAAAAAGCTTGTTGATGATAAGCTAAACAAAAACTATTCTGTAGTCTTGATATAATCATCAGAATCATATTTCAACATACTGAGTAAAAAAACATCCTTGAATTGAACCTCAATGATGCAGCAAATAAAATGTTAATAATCATTAATATAGAACTTTCAAAGCCATTGAATTGATCAATGAATGATAGAAGAACAAAGAATATTTAAGATGAAATAGGTAAGAATCTAGATTGCATTTTTATGTAAACTATGGATTAATATCAGCATGTTTTAACATATGCTTACACATTAGGTAAAATGTGGAAAACACAGAAAAATATAAATCAAATATAAAGATTTGTCTTGAATTATCAGGAGTATCTGAGATTTGGCCTTCACATGTGCATGGAATGCTTATAAAGATGATTATCTCAATAAAATACTATTTCAGATAGTACATGTTTAACAAAAGCATCATCTGCTAAGTCCAAACTGAAGATCAATTGATAATAAACACAAATAACACAGTTACCATAAATCAGATATTTTATTCCTCAGAATTTTATAAAATTAATAAAAGCAAATACTGAAGACAATTATTTAGTTGGAAGTCATATTTTACCAAGTATATAATCATTAAATATCAAGGCTAATCTTTCTTCTCTTTATTCTTTGAAATTAATATGACATTCTGGGCTTCCCTGGTGGTTGAGAAGGTAGAGTCTGCTTGCAAGGCAGGAGACCTACATTCTATCCCTGGGTCGGGAAGATCCCCTGGAGAAGAGAATGGCAACTCACTCCAGTAATCTTGGTTGGAGAATTCCATGGTGCCTGGTGGGCTACATACAGTCCATGGGTTCCCAAAGAGTAGGACTCAACTGAGAGATTAATGCTTTCATTTTCACACTTCCACATGACCATTAGGCACTTTGCTCTTGCAATCTTAACTTTCCTGCGCAAAGTTAAGAATTTTGTTGAGCAATATGAACTTCGTCCAGTTTTACCAATACTTCCCTGGTGGCTCAGATGGTAAAATGTCTGTCTACAATGTGGGAGACCCAGGTTCAATCCCTGGGTTGGGAAGATCCCCTGGAGATGGCAATCCACTCCAGTACTATTGCCTGGAAAAATCCCATGGACAGAGGAGCCTGGTAGGCTACAGTCCACGGGGTCGCAAAGAGTGGGACATGACTGAGCGGCTTCACTTTCACTTTCTTTCACCAATACTTGAGCCTGTTACAAAGTATTATTTTTCTTTGAGTTACTTTGTAATTGTTTATCTGTGTAGAGTTTGGTATACTCCCCGCCCCACCGCCCCACCCAAGGCTTATGGAATCCCAAGCAGGAATTTAATCCAGCCCTTAGGCAGTGAGAGCATGGAGCTCTAACCACTGGACTGCCAGGGAATTCCCCATTTTTCTTATTTTTAATTCACAGCAATAAACTATCTGAGGACAGGGACTCTATTTTGTAAACTCTGTTTCAGGCAGTGTTAGCAATTTTAACTAAAAACGGAGAGTCCTACTAAGTTCACTCATTTTAAATGAGTGAATTTATGACCATTTGAAATGCCAGTAAACATTTCATTAAGTACTTTTCTATCTTGGAAACTTGTAGATTGTAATGATGTAGACATAATTAATAACTGAATTATTTCTCTGAAGAAACTTCTAGTAAAGGGAGTATGCCAAAACTGAAAACATACAAGTGAATGTTGTTAGCATTGAGATAAACATATAAAATATGCTATGGAAGAACAGAGGAGGAACTGTCTAGGTTTCTTGCAGGACCGAGGTAGACATACTTGAGGAAATCACTCCTACCCTGAGGCTTGAAGGATGAATAGAAGCACACTGAATGTACCCAGATAGTGTACAAAAGGGGAAAGCTCATGTCAGATTACAGAAATGTGACAGGACACGGATGGCCGAATCTTGAATCTTTGGGACCCTACAGACTGAAGCCCGCCAGGCTCCTCTGTCCATGGGATTGTCCAGGTAAGAACACTGGAGTGGGTTGCCATACCCTCCTCTAGGGAATCTTCTAGATCCAGTGACTGAACACACATCTCTTGTGTCTCCTGCCTTGGCAGACAAGTCCTTTCCCACTAGTATCAACTGGGAATGCTCCACAAATGTTACCGTGGCAAAACCGGGAGAGTCTACAGTGTTACCCAGCATACTGTTGTCATCTTTGTAAACAAGGACAAGATTCTTGCCAACAGAATTAATGTGACTGTCGAGCATATTAAGACTGTAAGAGCTAAGATAGCATCCTGAAATGTGTGAAGGAAAAATGATAAGAAAAAGGAGGAAGCCAAAGACAAAGGGACTTGGGTTCATCTGAAGCACCAGCCTGCTCCACCGAGCAAGCACATTTCATGAGAATCAATGGAAAGGAGCCTGAACTATTGGGACCCCTCTCCAGTGAATTCATAGCACGGTGGGTGTAAAGAGAACAAAGACCTGGACTATAAAAGAAGAAGAAGAAGAATCACTGAAATAAAAGAGAGGAATCTGGTCCACAAACGGCACAGGGCCACAAAGATAAAATAAGGAGTTAGCATTAATAAACACTTAGAGATACATATCGAAAATTCCCAAATGAAAAACAGCAAAAAAGCAGTTATTCACATTAAGACTAACATTTTAAAGATGGTTAAAGAGACAGATGGTGACTGCGGCCATGAAATTAAAAGACACTTGCTCCTTGGAAGAAAAGCTATGACCAACCTAGACAACATATTAAAAAGTAGAGACATTACTTTACCAACAAAGTCTAGGCAAGGCTGTGGTTTTTCTAGTAGTCACCTATGGATGTTAAGAGTTGGACCATAAAGAAAGCTGTGTCCAAGAATTGATGCTTTTGAACTGTGGTGTTGGAGAAGACTCTTGAGAGTCCCTTGGACTGCAAGGAGATCCAACCAGTCAATCCTAAAGGAAATCAGTCCTGAATGTTCATTGGAAGGACTGATGCTAAAGGTGAAACTCCAATACTTTGGCCACCTGATGTGAAGAGCTGACTCATTGGAAAAGACCCTGATGTTGGGAAAGATTGAAGGCAGGAGGAGAAGGGGACAACAGAGTATGAGATGGTTAGATGGCTTCACCAACTTGATGGACATGAATTTGAGCAAGCTCTGGGAGTTGGTGATGGACAGGGAGTCCTCGTGTGCTGCAGTCCATGGGGTTGCAAAGAGTTGGACACGACTGAGAGACTGAACTGAACTGAAAGAGACAGAAAAGAGTAGGTTCTTTATAAAAATACTTATTTATTTTCTGACAAGTTGATTCTTACAAATTCCTTCAATGCATAATCTAGTGATAAGACTGTAAGTCAATGGCCTAATTTACATCTTAATCTAAATATGTGAACAGAAACTGCTGAACTAAGTTGAGGCTAAAGTTAAAAGATCTGTTGGTCTAATGAATACTTTCTGTGTTATTGCAGGCTGTAGAATTGTAGCTGACTCATTGGAAAAGACCCTGATGTTGGGAAAGATTGAAGGCAGGAGGAGAAGGGGACAACAGAGTATGAGATGGTTAGATGGCTTCACCAACTTGATGGACATGAATTTGAGCAAGCTCTGGGAGTTGGTGATGGACAGGGAGTCCTCGTGTGCTGCAGTCCATGGGGTTGCAAAGAGTTGGACACGACTGAGAGACTGAACTGAACTGAAAGAGACAGAAAAGAGTAGGTTCTTTATAAAAATACTTATTTATTTTCTGACAAGTTGATTCTTACAAATTCCTTCAATGCATAATCTAGTGATAAGACTGTAAGTCAATGGCCTAATTTACATCTTAATCTAAATATGTGAACAGAAACTGCTGAACTAAGTTGAGGCTAAAGTTAAAAGATCTGTTGGTCTAATGAATACTTTCTGTGTTATTGCAGGCTGTAGAATTGGTTGGCATGGTGTTACAGGCAATTTTCCAGAAACACATATAAACTGAAATACTTTCTAGTCTGTGGTTTGGCTATATTTATATATATATATCACCACTGCCCTTCTGCAAAACATGCCATCTGCCATTCTGCAGTCATGTAAAAGCTCTGGAAAGGTTTTAGCATCATCAAAGCAAAGCCGAAAGGATGCTTATTAGATGTGTTACCTTTTGATCTCTGTTTTTTGAATAGTTCTGTCACCATTTTTTTTTCTCTGCTTATCTGAACTTTTGAAACAAGAGGAAGATTTTACTCATGTTTCAGCATGTGATGCAGACTGCTAATTATGAACCAGGAATCTCTAACTACACATGTGCTCAGCAATTTATACAAGTTGCTAGAGACTACAGCTATAACCTACTTCATCTATTAAAGCACATGACATATGATCAAAAAGGAAAAATAACATAAACCAAATACAACTACTAAGATAAAGAATCTTAAGCAGCTATCTTCAGGGTGTATAATCTGAACTCTTTAGTATATCTGGCTTTCATGCCAGCTAAGGGAACAAACACCTGCATGTCTATATTCATATTATACATTCAAAATTAAAACTCCAAGAAAAAGGAACAAATTCTCTACTGTGTAATCTAAGTTTTCCTTACCTGAGCATTTATATTAGTTTTAGAGACAGACTCACTTAGTTTCAACTGTGAAAAATAAGTGAGATGAACATCTCTATTTGGTGTGCAATGTAATTTGGTTCTGCTGTTTGGACTTTTAGAACTAGTTTTGAAAGTAAGGACTCCAGGTATAAAACACAGCTTTTAGAATTTATAATTGGTAAACAAGAGATTTCTTCATTACGATGTCACTGAGCCTGTTGTCATTAAGTGATTTTAGTCTTCTTTAGTTCATTTTAGTGATTTTGATATGAAACTTATGTCTCTTCATCTTCAATGATAGCTTTACTGCTACCCTGGTCATACATGTGTTCAGATGCCAAGAAGGTACAGAACAATGAGTGAAGGAATGTCCACTCTGCCATAATAAGCACTCAGTAATCTACATAATGGATATATTCTGCTGAAGTTAAAGGTTTATACTTCGCTGGTGGCTCAGATGGTAAAGCGTCTGTCTACAATGCAGGAGACCCAGGTTCGATCCCTGGGTTGGGAAGATCCCCTGGAGAAGGAAATGGCAATCCACTTCAGGACTATTGTCTGGAAAATCCCATGGACAGAAGAGCCTAGTAGGCTACAGTCCATGGAGTCGCAAAGAGTTGGACACGACTGAGTGACTTCACTTCACTTCACTTCACTTCAGCACAGTATAAAGTTTGGATTTATTAATGAAAACCAAAAGGATAAAGGGAATTCATTAGTAATTTTATCATTTCTTTCTAAATGAAAACTTCTGCTATTCTTCAATATCTGCTTTTTCCTTCCATTCAAGGAGGAATTCACTATGAGCCATGTACTTTTCCCCATTAACCACAGAACTAGAACCAGGCTTTCTTCTAATGTGGTTTCTACCAACTGATCGGAATTAGGACATGGTTTAAAACCCATTTCTATCTTTATTCTGCATGGTAGTATTTAAAACACATTTTCTATCTTTATTCTGCATAGTAGAATTTGCCAACAAAGGTCCATCTAGTCAAAGCTATTTTTTTTTCCAGTAGTCATGTGTGGATGTGAGAGTGGATGTAAATAAAGCTGAGCACCAAAGAATTGATGCTTTTGAACTGTGGTGTTGGAGAAGACTCTTGATAGTCACCTGGACTGCAAAGAAATCCAAGCAGTTATTCCTAAAGAAATCAGTCCTGAATATTCATTGAAAGGAGTGATGCTAAAGCTGAAACTCCAATACTTTGGCCACCTGATGCAAAGAACTGACTCATTTGAAAAGACCCNGAGAAGACTCTTGATAGTCACCTGGACTGCAAAGAAATCCAAGCAGTTATTCCTAAAGAAATCAGTCCTGAATATTCATTGAAAGGAGTGATGCTAAAGCTGAAACTCCAATACTTTGGCCACCTGATGCAAAGAACTGACTCATTTGAAAAGACCCTGATGTTGGGAAAGGTTGAAGGAAGGAGGAGAAAGGGATGACAGGATGAGATGGTACCATCTCATCAGAGGATGAGGATGGATGGCATCACCAACTTGACAGACATGAGTTTGAGCAAGCTCTAGGAGCTGGTGATGGACAGGGAAGACTGGTGTTCTATAGTCCAGGGGGTTACAAAGAGTTGGACACAACTGAGCGACTGAACTGACTGACTGAGAAATAATCGACTTAAAATTATAGCTTCTATTTAAGGCTAGCCTGTGAAAAAATGGAAAATAAAGTTGATAGCAATTCCTGATTTTTTTCCTACTCTTTACTATATAGATTTACTTTTAGCATAGTTTATCTTAAAATTTCATCCCTCTAGCCATGTATACTAATTGGATACCTTTTATCACTTCTTTTTTTAGCTGGTAATCTTCATGTTGGGAGCATCCCTGGTGGCTAAGCAGTAAGGAATCCGAATATCAATACAGGAGACCCAGGTTTGATACTTCGGTTAGGAAGATCCCTTGGCGAAGGAAATGGCAACCCCTTCCAGTATTCTTGCTTGGGAAACCCTATGGACAGAGGAGCCCCGAGGACTCCTGGAGGAGTTATTGGAGTCATCAAGAGTTGGGAAGGACTTAGCAACCATAACAACAAAAATCTTCATGTCAAATGCAAGATTGTTTAGGGAAGTGGATACTTTAAAGTCAGCACAGCATTTTATGAAAATGTGTGTTCTCAGGTCACTGTCTCCAGACTTTGATTTAGCAGATTGGGTTCCACAGTAAGATGTAAAGATGGAATATTTGTATGCAAGACATATGTATGTATGTCTTTCTTGTATGCAAGAAAGGTGGTAATGCCCTTGGGTACGACAACTGTAAGAAAGGGAAGGAAGCAGGATGGACAGGGGGAGTAACTAAGTGGAAGCATTGTGGTTGGTGTTAATCCTCAAAGTTATCACCAGATGAAGCATGGGGCTTTGGCCCACAAAGACTGTGGATGATACTTGCCTCAAGAAGGGGCATGACTTAAGGTGAAGCAACACCTGTGGCTGAGAGCAATTCTTCTAATCCTCTCCATTGTTGTGTGCGTCAGCCAGCAACCATGATTATTTGCTCTGTTGGAACTATATCACGTAATAAACTCATATACCTCAAGCTAGGATATGAACTGGTAACTTTGTTTCAGATCTCTTAAGATTTGTCCAGGTAAACGAGGCTGCATGGTACATTTCCTGATGACCTGAGCATAGGGAACAAATGCCTAGAGCTGTTTCCCTCAACTGGAGACAATGGTTTCTGAAGCTTTCAGAACAACTTAAAATGTTCTCCCAGGCCTTCTGCAATCATATATAACTAAAAGCAATTTTTTAAATGCTTATAACAAAAGAAAGAAAACTATTTCCATCTTAGATAATAAAAACAAATGATTTGGATTCAAAGAAATATTTTCAAATGGCTAAGCCAGTATATTTGTTCATTCATTTTCTATTTACTGGTGTTATTAGGCTCTAAGGACATTGACAGAACAAGTGTATGAACAAACTCTTCACTGGGTTTATTTTCTAGGGGTATAGATATTTAAATATCTTGAAGCTTAATTTCCTCACCTAGAAGAAAGGATTCTTCCCTTGCAATGTTAACATAAGTGATTATATGTAAAATACCCAGCTTCTGTTTCTAGTTGTTATAAGGAAAGGTTCTTTTGGAGACATTTTTGGTCATATGTAGTAAAATAATCATAGAAAAGTCCATTCTTCCATAGAGGAATGGGGTATCCAAGATTACAGTATCTATATCTTTATAGAGGTGAATTTAAATATATATATATATTTTTGTAATTTCCTCTACTATTCCGGGAACCAGAGAGAGGATTTGGGAAAGCTGATCTTGCTCAGGGACTAAAGGGAAAGAGGACATATTCATTTAAAAGGGTCTTTAAAAAAAAACAACCCTCAGCTCACGGGTCTCACATATCAGCTGATCCCCTCTTTGCAGAACTGGTAAAATGTTGAAGTATAGAAGACAGCTTGCAACTGTGGGTGAGAGTTCTCAAAGGTATCAAAGCCACTTGAGCTGCAGAGTGAAATCAAGACATTGAAAATGATTCAGATCTCTGGCCTCAGGTTTTAAAAGTGAGAAGTGAAGTTTAGATCATGAGCATGCTAAAAGATTAAGAGTTAAAACATCTGTTTTCTTTAGGAATAGATTTTTTTATTTAGCTAAATAATTTTCTTTATTTCTTAGGATCAAACAACAAAATAAAAAAATCAGACAAATGCTTACTAGATGTATGAGCTACAATGCATTTTCCCCCCTCTCTGGTTAAAGTGAGATTATGTGTTTTTTATAGGATCAAGTTTAAGAACACCATCTTTAGGTCAGTCTGACTTCTTCAAACTGTTCTTACCAGCTGTGTGACCTTGGGTATGTTCTGTATGATTGTGAATGCTACTTCACCTCTTTAAATCTGTTTTCGTATTGCATAGTGAGTACTGATACATCTGTTTTATGATTGTTGTGAGAATTAAATGAGGTAATTTAAGAGATGTAAATAACCCAGTTACTTTCTAGTAAATTTTTAGTCACTGATTCATTCCTATTATCATTAATGAAGTAATTTTTATTAGCATATTTATTGGGTTTATTGATTTATTAATTAAAACAGCATATGATTTCCAGCTATACTTGAATTTATTCCAAATTTAGTTAAAATGGAGCAAATCCAATCAATTCTGATTTTTCCAGCAAATTATCATTTCTTTTAAATAGATGTTAAGATATTCTTTTCCTTCTTCTGTAGCATTTTTTCCCTGAAGCAGGAGAGAATTATCCATAAGAGGAAAGATACTATGGCCACCTGCAGTGGATCTGCCCAGATGTCATGAGTGTTCATATGGAAAACAGATTTGGTCCTTTCCTGAGTTTTTTCTTTTCTTTTTTTTAAAAATGAGTATGTGGTTTAAGCAAGCTTGTTCTTTATTCAAAGTACTAACTAAATGGATGATAAAATGCTGTCTAAGAGATGTTTCAAATTCATAGAACTATTTTTGTAAGGAAAAATATGTCTTCCCAAAAGAGTAAGTCTGATAGTCTTCAATAATCATTCATTATTAAGTCAAGTTAACAAGTTATAGAATAAAACTTTGTCTTAGAAGAGAAAGCTAATTACTGAACACCTAAAGCTTTTCTTACCAAGCTAGAATACTTAATGTCTAATATTGAAGTTTCTTCCTCAGAAAATAAGATAACTGGTTTTAAGTCTCCTAAAAATTCCTCCCACAAATACTTTCTAAATTAAACTATAATCCCTGCCACGCCTTTCCTCCAACCATTTCTCTTCTTTGTAGAATTAGAAGAGGAAAACTGCTGCACTTATATACGCATGCTAAGATATAATTTTCCAAAGTCTATGCCTCATCCAATTTTTCTAATAGCTCTGAGAGCCTAATATAGTTCCTATATTCAGGATATATAAAGCCTGTCAACATTTAAATTGTCTCTTTCTTTCTCTGTCTGCCTTTTACCCCAACCTAACCCCCCTCTCCATTCTTATTTTAAAATATATTTAGCTCTTGGGACATTTATTAGACTTTTATTCTTCTCAGTATCCTGGAGTCAAATGCTTAGATCTTTAAAATATTAAACTTATTTAGCTCACACTTACTTCACATTGTAAAATAAATCACTAAAGAACATAGTTTTTTTTAATTAAAGTAAAATATTAAAGATGCTTTTCCTCATTGTGTGTGTGTTAGTCACTCAGTTATGTCTGACTCTGTGTGACCCCGTGGACTAAGCCTGCCAGGCTCTTCTGTCCCTGGGATTCTCCAAGCAATAATACTGGAGCAGGTTGCCATTCCCTTCTCTAGAGGATCTTCCTGGCCCACAGATCAAACCCGGGTCTCCTGACTGCAGGCAGATTCTTTATCGACAACCACCAGGAAAGCCCTTTTCCTCATATTAATACAAACATTTTAGAGTATTCTGACTTCTATCCTGCTAGTTTAATAAACACATTTTTGCTTAAGTAAGTCATCCTCAAAAAAACATATTTCTTTAGTATATAATTAATACCAACCATATTATGAAATTTTATAGGACATTTTATATATGTACTTCTATAGTACATATATACTTATTAAGTATAATGATTATTTTTAAATACATCTTTTACTTATTTTTCTTTTCTGGATTTCTTTTGTAGTCCTCAACAAAAAATAGCAATGTATTTTTTCACTAAACATTTTATTTATCACACAGTTGATGAGTAATTCCCAGTCTTTCTTTATCAGAATAATAGTGTCAAGAAATGTACCAAAAGACACAGGCTGTGTGACCAAGTAAGAGTGAGAAATACCTTCAAATTATATAATGCACTCTGGCCTTTTAGAGGCTCTGTGAATTATGTCAGTTATGATATCACTTGACTCTTGTTCAGCTCAAAGTTTTGTAACCTTATTTTAGTAAGTGCTGACTTTATTAATTTATAAACAAATAATATTTATTATTTAACTAATATTTTTAACAATTATTTTGTGCTATGAGTNTACCTTCAAATTATATAATGCACTCTGGCCTTTTAGAGGCTCTGTGAATTATGTCAGTTATGATATCACTTGACTCTTGTTCAGCTCAAAGTTTTGTAACCTTATTTTAGTAAGTGCTGACTTTATTAATTTATAAACAAATAATATTTATTATTTAACTAATATTTTTAACAATTATTTTGTGCTATGAGTATTCTAGGGAGGAGAAACATAGGGATCTGTAAAATGTATTATTCTCATCCTTAGAGTGATAAAATGAAAAAAGAAGGGGTCTTTTTAATATGAATAATATCAACCACTAAAACTGTTTTAAACATTTTTAAAGACACCATTTTTATATTTATTTTTTTAAACTTAATTTTATATTGGATAGTGAATTAACAATGTTGTGATAATTTCAGGTGGACAGCAAAGGGACTCAGCCAAACATATACATGTATCCATCCATTATCCCCCAAATCCCCTCCCATTCAAGCTGCCAAATAATATTGGGCAGAGCCCCCTGAAAGATATCATTTTTTAGATTAAAAAAAAATTATAAGGCAGAAAGTATGTAAATTCTCAAGGCAACACATTTTATAATTAATACAGGTAGAGTTCAAAGCCAGGTGTTCTCTTTCAAACCTTGTGTTGCTAAACGCTGGACTATGGCTGCTCACAGAGCATGACTTTGCAAATATTGCAATGGATTATAGGTTGTTTGAGATCAAAGGCCTGTTCTATCCTATTAACTTTATCCTTCTTCTTAACACAGTCCCTCCTAACATGTTGCCATAGACACTGTACAATAAATAGATGAATAAGTGAACAAACAGATATTCATAACTGATCTAAAAGATCAGTTGCTGCTGCTGCTAAGTCGCTTCAGTCGTGTCCGACTCTGTGCGACCCCAGAGATGGCAGCCCACCATATTGGAGAAGGAAATGGCAACCCACTCCAGTGTTCTTGCCTGGAGAATCCCAGGGACATGGGAGCCTCATGGGCTGCCATCTATGGGACTGCACAGAGCCGGACACAACTGTAGCAACTTAGCAGCAGCAGCATTAAAACCAAAACCTGTTCAAGATCCATTCCTTCCCCTTCCCATATATTGATCATTGGTTATTGTTTACTGTCTTGTTCTTTTTATTATAGACAATCTCCAAATCTAAAATCACAGTTCATTCACTATAAACTTCTCTCTTCATGTAAACTTCTAAACGGGTAAGTCCATATTTTATTCTATTAACATCCACTTCCAATCAAACCTCAAGTTGTGATAACTTCATATTTTTAAATATCTCACAATCTGAGCATCTATTCATTCACTCACCCAACTGATCAGATAATACTCTTTGAGAGTTTCATTCCTTCTCTCCCTTGTTAGATGAAATTAATCAGCATGCTCTCTCTCTCTCTCTCTCTCATTCTTATACTGAATCCTTCTACTTTTCTCTAATTTCAATATTCCATTCTCTTTAAAGCCATTCATGTTTCTCCCCTGATTACTCCCATAGTTTTGCATTTCCCTCCCATGTTTCATTACATTTTCTCTTTCTTCCTTTTCACCCATTCTTCTCACTCTAGCCAGAAGGATATGTGTGGGAATGTGACGGAGACACCCGTGCTATTCCTGTCAGAGGAACAAGCAGAAAGTATAGCTACATAGTAAAAATAATTCATAGCTGCAGAGAAAGGCACCATGCTCCTTATGGTCCTGTTTTTTTATGCCAGACCCATATAATCCACGTCAACTTCCCTACTAAACCGATTTAATTTCGGTCTTTGCAGGAAGTAAAAGAAGGGAATTGGCATCTTCAGAATATTTTATGAAGCATTAATACTTTTCTTCCTCAAAAGAGGAAGAAAAGTTGAACCAAATGTTCCCATTACCTTTACAATCTCTTTGACACCTAAGTTGGAAAAACGCCACTGAATTTTGATAAGCCTTCACACTGGTGATGGGTATCTTACAGTACAAGCATGTAAAAGGAAGAAGAATCATAGTAAGGCTGAGAATACAGCAGCCATGATTCCCACTTCTTGGTGTGCGAGGGTACATGCTTTTCTCTGAGGGGAAGAAGGAATGAAGAAGCAATGAGCACCTGCAGTAGGCAGGTATAAAACAGAGGAAAAGTTCTAAGAAGGTGGCTTAAGAAAGCATCTCAACCTTGATAGGCTCGCCAAAATTAGAGAACTCTATGGCAGGAGGGGCAGTATTTGGGGCCAGTCTTAAAACAAAAAACAAAAAACAAAAAAACAACCCAGCAAGTGCACCACTTGGGAGAAAGAGCATTGGATACAAACAGCTCTCCGAAAGCCAATTGCAAAGCAGTTTGAAGACAAATATACCTATACCAAACAAATCATTGGTCCCCAAATTTGCAGCTAATGTGTGCTTTTCTTATCTGGGCAAGTATTTTCTTTGCCTTTCTCCCTCCATGCTGCTTCTGCAGATAGGAGGCACAGACAAAGAAAAAATGGGGAGAGAGTCAAGAGAGAACAAAATCTGACCACACACCCCACCTCTGCCCTTTTGGTAACTTACTGAAGCTAACAGCAAATGAACCTTCTTCTGGAGAAGAGGTCAACATGACATAGGCAAGAAATTTAATGAAAGCATTATAAAGTCTGAAAAATTCCTGGATGTAACTTTATTTTTCATTAAGTACTGATTCCCTTGGTTGGCACATTTAAGTTCCCTTGTATCTGCTACACAGTCAATGAAGTTTCAAATATTAATGTCGTTCTCACTTATTGGTTTAAATACTATGGCATCACTGAATTGAAATTAATTAATTTATATCTGTTAGTTCTTCCTCAAAAAAGCAAATCTGTGTGCTTCATCCCCTTGCTTAAACATCTTCAATGGCTTTCTACTGAAGTTATGATAAATATCTAAGTTTCTTTTTTCTTAAAAGCCCCTCCATAATTTATCCCAGGCTTTTTCATAAGCTTCATCTTCCTATATCTCCTACTTGCCTGTGTGTTCTAACTTTATTAGTTTCTAAAGGTGTCTTAAATATGCCTTCTCCTCTTGCCTGAGGCTATCACACATACATTTCCTTTTGCTTAGAATACTACTTTTTATCCAATCTACATTTTTCCAATTTAAAAGTCTTTCCTTATTTTCACTTGCACAAGAAAAGAAGGACTTCCCTGAAACTCCGGGCTAGTTTAGTTTCTCATTTTAATTTCCCCTATAGAATGAAGTACATCCCTATTTGTAAAATTCATCACATTTGAAATTACTACAATGTCTTTCTTCCCAACCAGAGTGAAGCAAAGGAATAATGTCAGCCTTCTTTACTATAAATTCCCACTGTCTAGCACAGTTTCTAGTAGATAGTAAGCATTTAATTAATCTCCTATTTGACAAATTTATTAACTGTGGATATTTGAAAGGTACTACTTAACTTAGGCTATCAGAGATCATGTACCACACAAGTTGAGATCGAAAACAAAGCAAAACAATCAAACATTATCATCAGTGGCTCACAAATAAGAAGTCAACTCTTCCTACCTCATGGGAAGAGTTGACTCACTCTGATGCTGGGAGGGACTGGGGACAGGAGGAGAAGGGGATGACAGAGGATGAGATGGCTGGATGGCATCACTGACTCCATGGACATGAGTTTGAGTGAACTCTGGGAGTTGGTGATGGACAGGGAGGCCTAGTGTGCTTCACTTCATGGGGTAGAAGGAAGATCACTATTATTTCTTAATACAAAGTGTCACTTATCTTTTCAAAATGAAGGTATACATAGGCAGTAGCATTCTTCTTGTTTTAAAGGATTCATAATTAGAAATTATCCAAGTCATATTACCTCTTGGGTAAAAATATCACATTAAGAGAGATTATATTAAAGGAAATGATTAAAATTTTCCTCGATGCTTGGACACACATGCATAACAGAGATTTGTGGATTTTTTCTCTCAAGTCTCTATATCTAGGGGTTTCAAGTTGTGGTTGTTCATGAATAGTCCCTATACATTATTTTACTTCTTCAGTCCTCCTGATTGACATCTATTTATCCATGAGGCCATTTCAGAACAGAGCTCATACAGCTACAGAGGACTATCCCTTTTTTTTTTTTTTTGCATTTTATGGTTTTTATTAAATAAATGTAAGTTTATTTATGACTTTTAACTTATAGTTTTATTCCTTTTAGCATGTTAGACACTGAAGAGACCAGAGGACTATCCCTTTTATGGGAAAAAAGTAGAACTTGTCCCTTTATCTCTGGCTTTAAGATACTTTTTCTAAAGGGACAGATATAGATGGATATACATTATTTGGACAGAAAATATATATTAGCATACATACATTTGCATAAATATATTCTACATATGTATAATATGTATGATTTAGATCATAACATCACAATGCCCCTCTTGTTCTCTCTATTGGTCCTGTTTGCCAAAATATAAAATCTACTAAAAGGCCACTTCTTTTCAATCCCTATATATGAATAGATATCTTCTCAAACTGTTTATTGTAATAATTTACCAAACAAACCAGGACACATCTGAATCTTAGTTTCACTCAGTTGTATACATCATGAGAAATGCGGGGCTGGAAGAAGCACAAGCTGGAATCAAGATTGCCAGGAGAAATATCAATAACCTCAGATATGCAGATGACACCACACTTAAGGCAGAAAGTGAAGAGGAACTAAAAAGCTTCTTGATGAAAGTAAAAGAGGAGAGTGAAAAAGTTGGCTTAAAGCTCAACATTCAGAAAACGAAGATCATGGCATCTGGTCCCATCACTTCATGGAAAATAGATGGGAAACAGTGTCAGACTTTATTTTTTTGGGTTCTAAAATCACTGCAGATGATGATTGCAGCCATGAAATTAAAAGACACTTACTTCTTGGAAGGAAAGTTATGACCAACCTAGATAGCATATTCAAAAGCAGAGACATTACTTTGCCGACAAAGGTCCGTCTAGTCAAGGCTGTGGTTTTTCCAGTGGTCATGTATGGATGTGAGAGTTGGACTGTGAAGAAAGCTAAGCACCAAAGAATTGATGCTTTTGAACTGTGGTGTTGGAGAAGACTCTTGAGAGTCCCTTGGACTGCAAGGAGATCCAATCAGTCCATTCTAAAGGAGATCAGTCCTGAGTGTTCTTTGGCAGGACTGATGCTGAAGCTGAAACTCCAATACCTTGGCCACCTCATAGGAAGAGTTGACTCATTGGAAAAGACTCTGATGTTGGGAGGGATTGGGGACAGGAGGAGAAGGCGATGACAGAGGATGAGATAGCTGGATGGCATCAGTGACTCCATGGACGTGAGTTTGAGTGAACTCTGAGAGTTGGTGATGGACAGGGAGGCCTAGTGTGCTTCAATTCATGGGGCCGCAAAGAGTCGGACACAACTGAGAGACTGAACCAAACTGAACTACCTAACACATTACAAGTGTTAAATTTATTAACTGTACACAGTCATAAAGATATAGTTAAATATAAATATCTAAAATATATTTAATGAATCATGATTTAATGCAAAAAAGTCTTCACTGAAAATAAATATCAAAGAAAATAATAGCTGTACATTTTTTATATTGGATATTGGGTTGTAGTCAATTCATTTTTCTTTTCTGACATGTGATATTCTTGTAGCTTTTTAATCTTGACAGTTGCTGAAAAGTTGAGATAAAAACCAAACATCCTATATCATAGAGTGGAATTAACATTTCCAAGTATCATTTTGCCTTAAGTATTCTGACGGGTACTTACCACAACAATACAATACAATAAGTGTTATTCCATTTTAAAATGATGAAACTAAAGTTCAAGGGGTTTAAAATCTCAATGCAGAGAGAGAATTCTCCAGGAAAATACTTCTGACAATTTATGTTTTTCAAGCTACAGTTTTAGGAACACATATGATTAAAACTCAAAGTTTCCATAGATCAGAGGATTAGGTGGGAGAAGGCTGACATATACTTAGATTATACTACACTTCTTTCAAGGCAGGGGTGGCAGTGATTTTAAGCTTGGTTGCTTTTGGACATGCTATTCAATGCTCTGACCAGGGCCCACTCCATGTAATCGTATGTACACCCAATTCTTGAGGAATTCTGCTTTTCCCCCCTAACAAGTACTGCTCCTGGTCAGAAACAAGTACAACAAGGTCAGAAACAACTTGTCCTTTCAGTTGAGTTCAGTTCAGTCACTCAGTCGTGTCCAACTCTTTGCGACCCCATGAATCGCAGCACACCAGGCCTCCTCCCCCAGGTCATACCATGAATAGCAAAGACCCAATTATCTTGATAGCTGTTAGAGTCAAAGAAAGGGCTGTAGAAATAATTCAGATGTAAATTTTAGCATTAACAAAGTGCCAGGTATGGAAGAACAGGGCATGTTCTAGGAACAGGGAATGGAGTGTCAATATCAGCATGTGAGATACTTAGGATAAAACACTGAGAACCCCATCATATTGAGAAATGCACAGCAAGATTAGTAGGGGGAGGAGGCTACTGATTACATCCTTGTATTAGAAATTCAATACCACCCTTAGTCTGGTTGATTGTTTGCACAGAAGAAACCACATTTAGAGAGTCTAAGAAGCATTTTGCTTCCTTGGTAACTTAGTTGGTAAAGAATAGATCTGCAGTGCAGGAGCCCCCAATGTAATTCCTGGGTTGGGAAGATCCACTGGAAAAGAGCTAGGCTACCTACTCCAGTATGCTTATGCTTCTCTGTTGGCTCAGATAGTAAAGACTCCTCCTGCAATGCAGGAGACCTGGGTTTGATCCCTGGGTTGGGACGATCTCCTGAAGAAAAGAATAGCTACCAACTCCAGTATTCTGGCTGGGAGAATTCCACGGACAGTGGAGCCTAGCAGGCTACAGTCCATTGGGTCGCAGAGGTGGGCACGACTGAGCAACTTTCATTTCACTTTCACAAGAAGCATTTCAGGGAGTTACTAGTAACCAGTGAAGCTTATTGAGTGATTTCTATGTGACATGCTATTATTGTTGCTCTTGTCCAGTCACTAAGCTGTGTCTGACTCTTCATGACCCCATGAACTGTAGCATGCCAGGCCTCCCTGTCCCTCACCATCTCCAGAGTTTGCCCAAATGCGAGTCCATTGAATCAGTGATGCCATCCTACTGCATGATTCTCTGCTGCCCTGTTCGCCTTCTGCCTTCAATGTTTCTCAGCATCAGGATCTTTTCCAATGAGTCAGCTGTTAGCATCGGTGGCCAAAGTATTGGAACTTCAGCTTCAGAATCATCCTTCTAATGAATATTCAGGGTTGATTTCCCTTAGGATCGACTGGTTTGATCTTGCTCTTCAAGGGAATCTTGACTCTTCTCCAGCACCACAATTCAAAAGCATTAATTCTTCAAAGTTTAGCCCTCTTTATGGTCCAACTCACATCCATACTTGACTACTGGAAAGATAATAGCTTTGACTATACAGATCTTTGTCAGCAAAGTGATGTCTGTATTTTAATACACTGTCTAGGTTTGTCATAGCCTTCCTTTCAAGAAGCAAGTGTCTTCTAATTTCATGACTTCAGTCATCATCCACAGTGATTTTGGAGCCCAAGAAAATAAAATGTGCCATTACTTCCCCTCTGTCCCATTCTGAAAGCCTAATAAATACATTAGTATACAACCAAGACAATATTATAAAGTAAATATTTTTGTTATCTGTGTTTCATAAACAAGGAAGATGGGAACCCAGGGACTTAAATGAATTGCGAAAAGTGGTACCAGGCCATTTGACTCCAGATTTATGTTTCTTAATCACCACAAGTGGCCTAAGATCCAAGGAAACAAAATATAGAAAGGGGAGATCTGTGCCTGACTGAGAAAAATTTCAAAGTAATGATCCCCTGTTTTTTGAAATTGAGTGAATGGTGATGCCAAAGGGAAAGGAGTAGAAGGGAAGATAAAGGGTATGGCTTTAACTTGTGCATTTTTGATTTCTGTAGAATGTGTATAGACATGTAAGGGTCATTAACTTTCAATGAAAGTTAAAACCATGGAAATTCATGAAGAAAGAAGAAAGAATGTGAAGTCACTCAGTCATGTCTGACTCTTTGAGACCCCGTGAACTGTAGCCCACCAGGCTCCTCCATCTATGGAATTTCCTAGGCAGGAATACTGGAATAGGTTGCCATTCCTCCTCCAGGGTATCTTCCCGATCCAGGGATCAAACCCGGGTCTCCCAAACTGCAGACAGACGTTTTACTGTCTGAGCTATGAATTTCCCAAGAAAAAGAATGAATCACAAAAGAAGAAGAGAGGTAAACTACATGAAGAGTTTTACATCATGAAAAATGTGCAGAGCCAATAATTTGTACTTCCCCTATAATTATGAGTGTAATTCCTTTCCGACTGAGGTTGCACTGGTTAAGTTGATTGACATCTGTTCTCATTGCATTGCAGAGTTTTGACAACTACTTCTTACAAAGTTCACCACACAAATGAGACTAAAAGTCCATGGCCAAAGTCCTAGGATTGTTGGGAGACATTTAATTACCTTAAAAATCTCTATAACCTGGGGAAGATAATGATTAATGGTGTAATCAGATGGAAGGTGTGGAATTTTAAATAGTAGACTGCCACTTAGAGTGTTTTGTTACTCCATTGGAGATGATAAAGCCCGAGTGCATAAATGATGACTGAAGCATTCATAAATCAATAATTGATAAAATATACTCATGTATAGCTAAGTAGATTCTGTCCGGTAGGTTGAATAAACTGATTACAGTATACTGCAGGATTCAGAGGAATTATAGACAAGGTTTTATTCACCAAAGAAAGCTAGTGCCAAGTATTGCTTTATAAAAGCATTTTCCTGGAAAGAAAAAAAGGAAAGAGGAGTACTTGGAAGGTGTGTTTAAAGTAGCAGATTGACCAGGAAGAGGGCTGTGATTTTGGAAACCTTGAGACAGAGGATACTATGGGAATTGTGAGCCCAATAAGGGAATTTCAGATTATACTTCCCAGTACCTTCCCTACCTGATATCCTTTATGGTACCTTGGATAAAATTTTGGGACATTATTGGCATGTTGGCAAGTGTCACAATACAGGTGTTATATAGGGCCAGACAAGCAGGCTCTGATAGTTCAAGGGAAGAGGAAAGGTATAATATCACTGCTTTTAATCCTCTGCAGTGTGTGAAGACCATTTCTGTGTGTGTGCTCAGTCACTCCAGTCATGTCCGACCCTGTGCAACCCCAGCAGGCTCCCTTGTCCGTGGGATTTTCCCAGCAAGAATACTGGAGTGTGTTGCCATGCTCTTCTCCAGGGATCTTCTCAAACCAGGGTTCAGACCCACGTCTCCTTTGTCTCCTGTATCTCAGGCAGATTTTTTACCACTGAGCCTCAGGGATGCTCTGGGGACCATTTCTCGACTATGTTAAAATCACCTTTGAAAAAAGAAGTAGTCATGTGACACCTTTCCTGATTTATTCTTTCACTGTTGATATTTACATCCTATATGAGGTCTCCCCAACTAATCATACCATTGAAATGTCCGGTGTACTGAATGCTTGCAATTGTCATGATCTTCATCACAAGGTCCTTGAATGTTTATGTGTGAAGGACCCTTAGAGATCATACAAAAAAGTACCATCTCCAAGTCTCAAAAGCTAAAGGAAAGACATGAAAAAGATTTCTCCAACTTCTTTTGTTAACCTGAAGATCCAGCTCTGTAATTAACATAGACAATCAGAAGAACATGGCATGACCTGAGCAGGGAACATGGGTGGTGCGAGATGGTTAGGCAAGAGTGCATGGAATGTGGGAGGACGTATGCTGTAGCAAGCAGAGTATGAAAGGATTGCAAGCATGCTAAGGAATTGAGTCTAGAAAGTTCTGGAGAGCATGCACAGCTACTAATTGGATAAAACTTGGTCAGATACAAATTTTAGGAAGATAATTCTGAAGATGCTGGGAAAGATGAGGTCAGAGGGTCTAATTATGAAGATAATTAAATATTCTTGGTGAGTAAAATTAAGTTCTGAACTAAGAAAATGCACCATGCTTTTCACTATCAATTGCCTTAGATTACCTCTACTGTAAATATATTTTGTTTCTTGAGTTAGATTTTAAATTCATTCAGGACAAGGGCATGGTCTTCAGCTTAGCCAAGAATGTAGCATAGGCTGGAAGTTAGTAGAAAATTATTCAATGTGCTTTGAATGAAATGAATGAAATGTGTGAGCATGTGCTAGTTTTGTGGTAGTCATATGATAAACAGTATTCAAATCTTTTCTTAACATATATGCATGCTCTAATATAAGCTAAATTCAAAATATCGTATAAGTCATTTAACTTTGGAGATCTTCAAATTCTTAAATTATAAAATGAGAACTGTATTTAATATACTCTAAATCCTTTTCCAACTTTAATATTCTATCATTTTGGTTTTCACAAAGTTAAGCATGTAGTTATATTTACGCTCTCTATATGCCTGCTTAAACACTTCCCACTGGTTTACCACTGTGATATTATCCAACATGGCTTCTGCCTCCTTGCCAATTTTATAATTCTGATAAAGGAGATTCATGTTGTTCAGGTGCCCTAACATTCAAAATGATTCATATTTTCTATATATTTCATTTTACTGGAGAGTCCTACCTGACCTCATATTCTAAAAAAAATGCATCCACACAAAGAGCATATTTTTCATCTTTCAATTACTTCCAACTTGAGAAGAAAATAATGTAATTACCATTTAAATTTTGTAATCTTTTAAATTTTCTTTCAATATATATTTGAGTCCTTCAGACAATCTGCAATGTGAGAAAAGTGAGTTACAACAAAGTATCTATTTCTATGCATGATTTGTAGATTTTGTAATTACTGTCATTTGTCAGAATCAACATGTTTCTTCCTGAACACTAGAGTTGAAAAACAGCAAATAAAAGGGAGACTTCAAAAGGGAGGGAGGAATATTTTTTTGTTACTGTGAATGGGCAAGATTAGAATGCTTCACACATCTTCTGCTGTTCATACTTCCTTCTTGTTATGCACTCATAGAGAAAGAGTGGATCAATCTAGACATACTCCTTTTTTTCTGACATGTTACTTTCCTGATTAAAAGTTGCTCAGATTGGAGACCAATAGAACTGGGGTTTCCTTATTAGTGGGAGGTTGCCCATTTCTATTAAGAATTGATAAAAGATAATCACTTTTGATAGCCACATATCTTAGGACAATTCCTTGTGTTGATAGAATACTCCTGATTTTGATTCCTTTTGAATTACTTTCTTTTTTTTTTTTAAAAAAACAATTAAAAAATTATCAGTGGGAATATCAAGTGTTATGCAGCGTGATAGGTATATGTTTATACATGATAGAAATTGAAAAAGGAAAATCATAGTTGCAACTGGTCCTTTATAACAGATGAGATTCTGCTGTTGAAGAGGCTGGAAAATGAATGGTAACCTGACTGATATATCTCAGAGACGATATTTACTGGGGATGGAAGACATCAAGGAGGACAGGATTAGGCAAGTCACTTTCATTCTCTCAGCCTTTATTTTTCATACATGAAGATATTTGGGAAAGACTCTCTCTAGCTATAAAATATAAATATAAATATAAATATATAGATGTATGTTTAATGACTGTAGTAGGAAGAAAAAAAAATATGTCCATATCCTAATCCCCTGGAACCTATTATTGTTATTAGATTACATGACAAAGGGGACTACAATTGCATAGATTTATGTTTGCTAACAGCTGATTTTGAGATAGGGAGGTTTTCCTGGATTATCAGAGTAGGCCCAATGTAATACCAAGGGTCTTTACAAGTGGAAGAAGAGTGTAAGAGAGAGCCAGAGGGATGGCAGCTTGAGAAGGACCTGACTTATGAAAAGAGAGAAACACAAGCCAAGGGATGTGAGCAGCTTCTAGAAGCTGGAAAAATGCAAGAAAACGTTCTTCTCTAGAGCCTCCAGAAAGAAACACAGCCCTGCTGACACTGATTCTAGGCCAATGAGACTCATTTCAGATTTCTGACCTCCAAAAATCTAAGATATTAAAATCATGCTATTTTTAAGCCACTAACTTGGTGGTAATTTGTTACAGCTTCACCAAGAAATGTTAAAGAATCTATCATTTCAGATGTGTTGAATCAAGTTATTTCAAAAACTAAATGAAAGAATTTGAAATGATTAATAACAGTTTTACTTATAAGAATATACTTTATCACAATATAGGTAGATGATCATTTAATTATATAACTAAGGATTATCGTATCTGAAATTGTCTTTTTATTCAGCAACATACAAATTAACAATTCTTAAAAATGCCATTACTGTCATAGTGGGGAAAAATAGGCACAAAAATCATTTCCTACAGTCAGGTGGTCCATTTCTAAAGAAGATACAATTAATTCATTTGCAGGTAAGTTAGCTATCTCTAATATATATATACATATATATATATATATAGTTAATCTTCAAACTTTATAAGGTCACACATCAACCAAAGAATGATATAAATAAACTTATAAGATACTAAATAAATAAGTAAATCTTGTTTTCCCATGGTTACAATATTTGAGATATAGTTACTATGAATGAAGACAAACTCAGATTCCATCACCAGGCCATATCCACTTTGACAGAGCTTTACAAAATCAATTGTTTATGACCTTGCTTTCATCCTAATATTGAGATAAACATCTACAGTATCAGCTGGTTCTACTGCATGAAATAAAAATTGTCAGGAAGATTGAGTAGGTGGAGACAGCAGTCTTGAGAATCTCCAAGGAGCTCCCAAAGTAATCTCCCAATTTGACCCCCATACCAGAATAATGAAGCCAGGAGTAAAGGAATTCCTGTCTCCATTTCACGCTGCTTACAGATCTGGCACAGGAGTATGGTCCAAGCCTGAAATCAGAATCAGAATCTTACACACCAGCCCTCTGATTTTACTTGTATATCCTCATCAGTCTTAATATGAAGACAAAATTGACTCTTAACTCACAGAAATGTTGTTGCTAATATCAATTGAACTAAGTCATAAAAGCAAGTTTTTTTTTTAATTTATAATGGAATCAAAATGAATAAAATACTTAGAATAAGTTTTAACCAAAGAGGTTAATCTTATATATTGAAAACTATAAAAACATCATTGAAAGAAATTAAACCATAAACAAATGAGAAAACACACTGTGCTTATGAATTGGAAGACTTAATAATATTAAGATGACACTTCTATCCAAAATGATCTACAAACTTAATGCTAACTCTTTCAAATTTCTAACAGCCTTTTTTGTTGTTGTTGTTGTTGTTAGGTTAAAAAAAGAAATCGATCCTGAAGTTCATATGGAATCTCAAGGGGTTCTAAATAACCAAAACAATCTTGAAAAAATAGAAAATGTTGAAGACATTTTACTACCTGAATGTGAAAGTTCCTGCAAAGCTATAGCAATCTGAACAATGTGGTACTGGCATCAGGACAGACATAGATACTAGTGGAATAGACTAAAGGGCCCAGAAAGAAGCTCAGAAATATGGTCAGTTGATTTCTAGTGAGGGTGCTAAAACCTTTCAATGGGGAAAGGACTGTATTTTCAATTTATGGCACTGGAATAACTGGATGTTCAAATAAGCAAAAGAATGAAATTGGACCATTATCTAACAGCATATAAAACATCTGTTCAGTCACGTCCGACTCTTTGCAACCCCATGGACTATACAGTTCATGGAATTCTCCAGGCCAGAATACTGGAGTGGTAGCATTTCCCTTCTCCAGCGAATCTTCCCAACCCAAGAATCGAACCAGGGTCTCCAGAATTGCAGGTAGATTGTTTACCAACTGAGGTATGAGGGAATCCCTTAGAAAAATAGCTCAAAATGCCTTAAAGATCTAAATGTAAGACCTAAACTGGAAAGCTCTTAGAAGAAAACAGGGGAACCAATTCATAACATTGGGTTTGGCAATGATTTCTTGGACAGGATACCAAAGATACAGACAACAAAGGGGAAAACAGATCATTTGATATTAATAAAATTAATACTTTTGTTCATCAAAGGATATTATCAAGTGAAAATATAATCCATTGAATGAACTACAATATGTGCAAGTCATATGTATGATAAAGCATTAACCTCCGAATACACAAATATAGGAGACATATAAGTGATTATGGCTGTACAACACTGAATTTACTTAATGTCACTGAAATATATACTTAAAAATTGTTAAAATGATTAATTTTATGTTATGTACATTTTGCCACAATAAAAATGCAAAATAAAACCCAGCTTGAAACCTTCAAATAATAACAATAATAACAGAATTAGCTAAAGTTTACTATTCATTTAATTTATTCCTTTCATATTCTGACTGCTTTACCTGTATTCATTATTTTTGTCTTTACAACATTAGTATGTGGAAATTTTATTATCTTTATATCTATTTTAAAAATGTTGAAATGTGGTTTAATAACTTGCCTAAGGTCATATAAGGAGAATGAAATGGCGACCTACTCCAACCTATTCCTAGAAACTACTATGGACAGAGGAGCTTGTTAGGCTCCCGTCCACAGGGTCGCAAAGAATCAGACATGGCTTCACTTTCACTTTCACTTTAAGGTCATATAAATGTCCATGTGGGCAAGGAGACTCAGATTTGAATCTACAACATCTGGCTCCAGATCCATATTCTTATGTCACCAATTGAATCATCCTGCTATTTCCAAAATTATTTTTTAATTCTAAAATAAATCAAATAACAGTTTCATGATTTATTCTGAACACAACATCTTCAGAGCCAATAGGTTTTTAGTTATATTTAATGGAAACATTCTAGGGTTTGGGTTTCAAAGCAGAAGAAACTCAGTACAAAAACTGGCCATGGATCTCCAGCACTAGCTTTGTCCTTGCTGTCAGCCAAGGTCTATGTTGGGGTCAGTAAAATGCAACATGTGAAACCAATGCCTGAAATCATTTCCCTCTCACCTCCCCTTCACTCTTCCAGTCTTGGAGGCCTGGTCTGTATCCCTAAGCCCTTCCAGACCTGTCTTATACAAGGGATGTCTCTATGGACTTTTTGAATGAATCAGAGCCCAAATATGTAAGTCTTTATAACTAGTCCAATCAGGGAACTTCTGGAAAAACGGTTTCTGAAAGCCAGCTGATGACTAGACTACATTCTCTAAAAAGATAAGCAGATCTTGGCAAAGTAACTTTCCTCTTGGGGCAGTCATTTTGTAGTAAGATGCCATCTTGTAGTAAGAAATTTAACTTCTGCAGAAATCAAATTTTCGAGTCCCCAAAACCTCGATTTAGGATCCCGCATACAACTTCTGGGGGGAGGGGTGAATTTCTTGAGAACAGACACATGCCATATCCTCTTACAGATGGCTCCTACATCTTGTGTAATTTGATATTTCTCTCTGTTCTGCAGTTAGGTGGCTCAGATTCTTAATTAAAAGATTCATTTCGATGGCAGCTTTTGTAAAGCAAATATCTGCACATGAAGGAAGAGGAGAGAGAACAGAGGGAGGAGGGAACACGGTCTGCTTTCCACCAGATACTGAAACGTTACACTAATCTTTTTCACACCTTGTGGAGTTTCAATTTTCCCTTTAAAATGTGGATTAAACAAAGTTGCCAAAAAACATATGCTTTCATGTCAAACATTTCACTTATTTGGGAGGCTGAAAGCAGCTTGAAATTGTTCACTGTCTCTGCCTGAGGAGATGGAGCCGTGTGGTTTTGGCTTTTAGTGGTAATCTTCTGGAAGCTGAGGTGTGGACCCTGCAGGTGTGGCATGGGGTGGGCTGTTGGTGGGCTGCGAGGACCTCTCAGGTGGCTGCTTCTAGAGGACAGAGGAATCAGGTCCAGTTCAAACTTGGATGCTGGCCCATACCTCTTTGGGCTCCAATCTTAAATTTCACAACTAATCACAGTTGGGATGAGTCAGTACTTGATAGAGGAGACATCAAGACAAATCCATCTGCTGTAGGCAGACTGCTAAGACAGTGGGCAGCTTTCTGCTGCTTGACTGCAGGCCTGACCTTCAGTCTACCTTCTAAGCAAGAACTAAATCATGCATTTTCATGAAAGTGGACTTGTAAATGTGGCCCTTAGGAAATGGAAGGGCAGATAGTTGTGGTTCTTGACATGGTTGTTCCAGAAATTTAACTCTTATGGGCTGTCCTAACTGGCCAATAACTCTAAGGGTAACTGTCAAACAACTTAGGTTTGAGGAAGTAATGTTGCAATTTAACAAAAGATAGAAGAAATAATGGTTTAGACCCATATTGCAGAGACCTAAGGCAGTAGTTCTCAAACTGATAGCTTTGAGACTTTAAGATATTAATTTAATCTCTCTGAACCTCAGTTGCCTCATTTGTCAAATAATATGCCTACCTTAAGTTTTGACCAGGGAAGTCCTGATGATAAAATAAAATGTGTACGATTATATGATTTTAATCTGACAGATTACATTTTGTTTCTCTTAGTTCTTTGATTAGGTTAACATGAATGATAGTGATAGCAGGTACTTATAGGAAACTGTATATTTCCTAAGCTATGAGCTAGAGTTTTCAGATAAATCACATCACATAGTCTTCTTTCACCCAGTCTGTGAATTAGGTAATACTGTTTCTGTTTTACAGATGAATAAATCAAGAATTTCTGAGATTTCAACTAATTTGGTCCAGGTTATTCTGCAATACTTGATTAAACAAAAAAATGAAGACGAAAAGGAAAAAAATCAACAGTTGCTGGTTGAGTTCTAAGCTAATGCTTTTTTCTATATTGTCCTCTGTCGTGAATAGCAAGGTAATGTTTCACTCAGTCCTTAGTGCCTCACTTTGTTTATCACAATACATTTGCAAGTTATTTGAATATAATGATTTCTTCTCTGAAGAATTTGAATTTCTTTTCCTGGTCTTCCCTAATGCCAAAATGTCTTTAATGAATTCATGAACCAAAAGTACAATTGTTAAATGATTTACAACTCAAGAAACACTGAGCTAGCTCCTCTATTTTTCTATAAAACACTACTTACCTTAGTAAATGATGTTAATTAGTTAATCCATTCATTATAGGAACAACTGGAGACAGAATGTGGAATTAGCCTTTCTAGGGCTGAGTTGTAGTTCCTACACTTGCAAGCCACATTCAACTCAACTGTTTTGTGACTCAGGATCCTCATCGATAAGTTGAAAAAATAAAGGACCTAATGATTTTGTGATTGTTAGTGGCTAGAACAGTTTCTAGTATATAGTGAGTGCTGTAGAAGCGTCAGCTATTCCTCTGATACACCTATGGTTTGAGATCACTCCCCTGGTGGCTCAGATGGTAAAGCGTCTGTCTACAATGTGGGAGACCGGGGTTCGATCCCTGGATTGGGAAGATTCCCAGGAGAAGGCAATGGCACCCCACGCCAGTACTCTTGCCTGGAAAATCCCATGGATGGAGGAGCTTGGTGCAGGCTACTGTCCATGGGGTCGCAAAGAGTCGGGCATGACTGAGCGACTTCACTTTTTTTTTTGCAGTGTGATTATGATGGGTGTGAGTCAGACATGACTAAAGCAACTTAGCAGCAGCAACATTCCACTGTCCAGATTTCATTCTTGACAGTTACTATTACCCATAAAGCTACTAGGGGACTAAATTATCTTGTGGTTGTATCATTAGAGCTTTATTCTCTCTCTCTCTCTCTCTTTTTTTTTTTTTGAACATTTAAAAATCTTCCAAGGTCCTAAAGGGGAAATGGATAGGGAGCTGAGTTACATGTGAACTTTCTAATAACTTTTGTTCAGAAAAAGATGTATTAGGAAGAGTAAGTGTATGGGAATTGGATAGAGTTGAAGACAAGGGTAAGAGGCTAGGGTCAGAAAGAAGTAAACTGTGTATGGTGGGATTCCACCAAAACACACCCTGTTTTATCCAGAAATGTGTCTCTGATTAATGTTGGGGAAGAGCCAGTGTCATGGTGATTCAATGTGTCATCATTTCCATATGGAAGGCACAGATGTCTATCTTTCCAGCCTTGTCCTTTTCCCTGAGTTCCAGGTTCTGACATCCAACATCCTCCTGGAAGCCTGTCATGGCAAATCAAAACCCTTAAGTTCAAAATGGACTGATGACTTCTATCCTCAAACTTGCTCCTATTTCTGTGTTCCTCTCTACTACTATTCATTGTAACCCAAACCAGTCTCCCAGTCCCTTTGGTCTGATAAAATTTTATTGTGATAGACTTTTGGCATTTTATCCTATCTTCATTTCATTGATTCAGAAATTCATGCTATCTCATTTGTACTTCTGTAAGAGATTGCAGATTCTTCTTTTCTTTTGTAGAGCCCATATTTACTTTGGAGAGTAATCAAAATGGAGGCCATGGTTTGAATATTCCCTTAGGCCAAGCAGTATTAGTTATGTAACCTAAATCTAAAACTGACATGATTTCCCCAAACTGTTGACTCTGACCTTAAACAAATGTTCAGTTCTCTTCCTGTCTGCATCACCTTATCCTGGCCAATAAGCTACTAAGTAAGCTTATACAGTGGAAATAAATATAAGTTTCTTGTAGCTATTCATAGTAAAAAAGAATGTACACCCTCCTTCATGCTTTATAAAGTAAGCTGTAACTGCTGAAGGCTGTGCTTATATTTCAGTTTGAAGTCTACCTGTTTGTGAACTGATTGTATCTCACTCAATAAAATGTTCATAACCATTAAAGCTCTCTGAATTTTCTTTTGATACTACCTTCATCTACACTGACATTAAAAGTCTTTCTTAATATGAATATAATTATATCACTGCTTTGTTTCCATACTGTACAATTTTAAGGTTAAAATGACATGACATTGACCATAAAACTTCCCAAGGCCTATTCCCTGCCTCTCTGTCTCCCAGTCTAATATATTAACAAATTCACTTCCAAATTCTCAAGTGAAAAGTGAAAGTGAAAGTCGTTAAATTGTGTCTGACTCTTTGCAACCCCATGGACTATACAGTCCACGGAATTCTCCAGGCCAGAATCCAAATTCTCAAGCCACTCATTTTAGTCTTTGAAACTTTGTGCATGATAAGTACACACTGAAGAATGCTTAACCCCCAATCTCTGCTTCTAGTAATTACTTGGCCCAGGATGTATCATTTCTACTTAAATATCCTTTCCACAATCTCACGGAAGTCTAGGCCTCCGATTCACATTTCTGCCTGACCCCCTTCTGACTGGACCAAACATCTTCTCAATGACAAAGACAGGCTTTTGTCACTTTTGCTTAGTTTCCTACACACCTGACACAATGTCTGGTTTAAAACAAATTTTGGTTAATCAGTGAAGGAGTGTCATATGCAAGTAAGTTGCCTTTGGTTACATTATTGGCTGGAGAGATACTTTGGGCAAAATTATCCAATGCTTCTTTATCAGGAAAGTTTAAAACAGGTAAGGATATATATGTGCTCTGTATGCTCAGGTGCTCAGTTGTATCTGACTCTCTGTGGCCCCATGCACTCTAGCTCACCAGGCTCCACTGTCCATAGGATTTCCCAGGCAAAATACTGAAGTGAATTGCCATTTCCTACTCCAGGGGATCTTCCTGACCCAAAGATTGAATCCCAGTTTCCTGCATCTCTGCATTGGTAGGTAAATTTTTTTAACACCATGCCACCTGTGAAGCCCCAAGGATATATCCTGAGAGGTAAATAGACAAGTATTGTATATACTGAATACAATATAACATGTAAAGGGCAGCCTATAAATAACAGTTGCCATGGACTCAATCAGTAGGACACTGGAGTAGGATTCATGAAGGAGACTCAGGAGTCTGTTTTCTATTCTAAATGACATATGTGACTCACACTGCATTATAACCTTCACTTTAAAAGAGCGTTGGGTTTATGGTGGTTGACATCCCACATTCTTTTTATCTTTACAGTTGTAGGTGGCAAAAATTACATAATATTATCATGATTTGAGTTTTACCTTTGATTTACTATATCTCTATAACTTGAGTCTTTGAGTTTACAGTATGTCTTAAAATACAATTTCAAGACATGCTGTGATGCTAGAGAACATAGCCTTTGTGGATTAAAATATAAGTCAATTCATTGAGCATTTATTGGTTACTAAGTAGAACCATCATAGTGTTTTAGGCATAGTGAACATTGCAAAAAATAGGATTAAACTCAAGTACTAAATGAATGTAAGTTCAAAGGAAGTAAAAGCTAAAAATAAGAGAGAGGAGAGGAGATTTCTTATGCTTTGACCTTTCTCAGTGACTACAGTAAGAGCCTGAAACATGTAAGATATCAGGGTTATTGAAGACGGCTGGATAGCAAAATCATGAATTTAATTGCACCTTCAAATCTTTCAAGAGTGGTGACAAGGGACAATGGAATGCAATCAGGCACAAAGGTAAAAACTGGCAATATCGGATATGTGTTGGGAACTGGAAGTCAAAAGGGAGATGGGATTTAGGTTATGGTGTGGAGTCAGGCTTTACCAGAGAACTGTCTCCCATAGGGAGACCAGGATGGAGAAAGGGTTTAGACATGCAGGCAGCTGGGATTGATCAGAGGCAACAAACAACACGACAGAGACACTCCCAAGTGTGAACGGAGCTGCACATGGCAAATAGAGTTCCGCCTTGAGAGAAACAGATATAAGGAAGGGACTCTCCATGGTGGTGCCCACAACATTGTGTTGGTTAATTCAGAATAGTAACCTCTCTCCTTGGAATTCACAAATCTAGAAAAAGCACTCAGCTAAATCATGAATTGGCCTTGTATCTTTGATCATGTTTGATATTTCATCTCTCATTGCTTTGAGTCCATGTTTACATATCAATAAATAAGAGTTCCACCTCTCTGTCCAGGTGTTTGTTTGTTCTGGAGCCAATGCCCTTTAAAATGTAAACTTTAGCACCTTACCCTCTTGTATTCATGACTGGTTTCTATTCCCAAACTAAAGACATTCTTTTTCCTCTTGAGTCATTCTGGTAGCTCGGGGAAGGCAATGGCACCCCACCCCAGTACTCTTGCCTGGAAAATCCAATGGACGGAGTAGCCTGGTGGGCTGCAGTCCATGGGGTCGCTAAAAGTTAGACAGACTGAGTGACTTCACTTTCACTTTTCTCTTTCATGCATTGGAGAAGGATATGGCAACCCACTCCAGTATTCTTGCCTGGAGAATCCCAGGAATGGGAGAGCCTGGAGGGCTGCCGTCTATGGGGTCACACAGAGTTGGACACGACTGAAGTGACTTAGCAGCAGCAGCAGCATTCTGGTAGCTACCTCATTGAGGACACACTTTTCACTCAGTGAGAAATACCTTCTTACAGGCAAGGAACTATATCAGTTCAGTTCAGTTCAATTCAGTTGCTCAGTCGTGTCCAACTCTTTGTAACACCATGAATCTCAGCACGCCACGCCTCCCTGTCCATCACCAACTCCCGGAGTTCACTCAAACTCACGTCCATCAAGTCGGTGATATCATCCAGCCATCTCATCCTCTCTCGTTCCCTTCTCCTCCTGCCCCCAATCCCTCCCAACATCAGGGTCTTTTCTAATGAGTCACCTCTTCACATGAGGTGGCCAAAGTATTGGAGCTTCAGCTTTAGCATCATTCCTTCCAAAGAACACCCAGGACTGATCTCCTTTAGGATGGACTGGTTGGGTCTCCTTGCAACAGTCTTCTCCAACACCATAATTCAAAAGCATCAGTTCTTCGGCACTCAACTTTCTTCACAGCCCAACTCTCACATCCATACATGACCACTGGAAAAACCATAGCCTTGACTAGATGGACCTTTGCTGGCCAAGTAATGTCTCTGCTTTTTAATATGCTATCTAGGTTGGTGGGCGCCAACATTTCACTCCTTTGCTGTCCAAATATCATGGTTCTGGCTGAAAAACTCAAAGCAAACGTAGCATTCATCTTATCTGTCTAAGATTATAATGATTTACTCACCCAGCAACATTTAGATTTATCTAAATTCGATTTTTTTAAACTTGCTTGTCTGTTATCTCTGTTAGAAAACATGAAGGTTTTCTTACTTGTTGATGAGGGAGCTGAGACTCAGTTTGCAGCCTGTTTATTCTCCTTCTCTCTCTGTCTCTGCCAGCTCCATAAACACCCCTGCCCACTCTGACACCCTCATGGATGTTCTCACAGCTGATGGAGAGCTCAGAGAGAGGAATAAGCAGCCTGTTTCAAATTAACGAGCTGTTTGACTGGGACATGAAGTTGGTTTAACAGCAGTTTTCCTTAAATGCAGAAGTTTATTCTTAGCTCTTTCTTTTGGCTTCTGCAACATGTTAACAGCTTGTGCATTTTGTAATGCCTTTTTTTCATTACCGTGGTAACCATTAAAACTTAAGGTGTAAGTGACTAGATATTTGGTCAAGCTATTGATTGCTAACATGCTGGAAAGCAGTGCAAATAAAACCACATTTAGCTGGCTGCTTTTTATAGTAGGCCTCTCCTTAATTAACCTGGCATGTGAGATTCCATAGCAAAATGACAACTATTAAGTTAATAAAATATTAGGAGATAATTATTCACTTCAGAGAGAGTTGACAGTAGCATATGTTTATACAGTGAGTTCCTTAGTTGATTTTAAGATATATGATTATGTTGACCACATGCTGATTTACAAGCAATTCTTAAGGAGTAAACCTTTAGTTACTAAGTCACAGATCAGAGTCAAGAGTTTGATTTCAGAGCCAAATTAAGTTGGTAGGTATATATTTTATGTCGATCTCACTACATCTTTGTTTCTGTTTAAAACATTCCAATGATCGGTTCTATCAAAAATGGTATGGTAACTAATGAACTAGCTAGAACTTCAACTTGCCAATGCTAAGGTAATTCAGCCATGTATGTCAAGCAAAAAAAAAGAAAACGACAAGTTAACAAATCCAACAAAACAACAAAAAATAGCTAAGTTTAATACATATAATTTATATATACATATAATTTACTATTTAAAACTTTTTTTTAAATTTTGGTTTTATATTCCTGTTTTACAAGTCTTCATTCCATGCAGCTCTATGCTAGGCACCGTAAGAGTTTCTAAGAGTGTGAGGCAAAGTTCCCATTTTCAGTGACTCTGGCAATCTGTTGGGGAATAAGACTTACATGAAGAAAACAAGTATAAAACAAAAACAATAACAAAATACATCTGTTACATGTTAAAACAGATGCCCTAAGAAATAGGCTCTGTGATTCAATACAGAAAGTAGAAGAATCATCATGAGCTTGATAGGAAAAAAATTTATATAAAAGGCAAAATCTGCCCTTTATATTCGAGATCAGGTGAGATTTGGCTAACCAGACGATAGAACTAAGAGGATGGCATTTCTGCAGAAGCATTTTTCATTACAGTGAAATCAAAATGTTGCTTGAAAGTACAGGGTCATGTAAATGCTGGATGAGCTAATGGTTAATCCTCAGCTTGAGATAACATTTTACTTAAGATATTGACATTCTGTAGAAAATATGAAAATATTTCTTCATAATTTAAATGAAGATGACAGCCTTTTCCTGTCTAATATGGTGACAAATTCATGCTAAACACATAACAAAGTTTGTTGCACACTTATCTTAAGGCTGTGATATATTTCACGCAGAAGAAAACACGTATTTAAGAAACTAACTGGATGAAGCTTGCAGGCATCTTGACAGTACCACCCAAATCAGAGAAGTATGTTTCTTAGTAGAGATTTTTAGGTATCATGTTTACTCTTATTATCATCCATCAGCAACAGTGATTAAAATGTAGATGGTGATCTAAGCTGAAATAAGAGAAATGAACACCTAACATCCACCTGTTTAATGAAAATACATCTTAAGGAAGTTTATCTTCAGTACTGCCTTTTATAAAGGCAGCCTCTAACATTGCCTCCTTCCAGTCTCAATCACTGGCAGATGTTTATTTAATCAAGAATCTCATTCATTATAGGCACCTAAAGAGAGAGCATTGTGTGAGAATCTGTCTTAATGTTGAAACTGGGAGGATTGCCCTGGACTTTATTACCTCTACTAAAAGTAGGATAGATTTTAGCATTTTGTTTGTCGATCCCAAGATTCTCTAACTAGACTACTTCCTGCCTTTCTAGTTGTTCACAGCATAAGAGCCTTAATGAATCACCTCCTTCCCAGATTGATTTGTTGTTGTTTAGTTGCTAAGTTGTGTCTGACTCTTTTGCAACCCCATGGACTGATTGTAGCCTGCCAGGCTCTTCTGTCCATGGGATTTCTCAGCTGAGAATACTGGAGTGGGTTGCCATTCCTTCTCCAGGGATCTTCTGGACCCTTGTCTCCTACATTGCAGGCAGATTCTTTACTGCTGAGCCACAAGGAAAGACCTCCAATTGGTAGTTATCCATTAAACAATAATAAGAGCTTGAGGAAATGGAAAACTTCACTGCATGATTAAATGAGCAGGAAAAATATTGTCACTTTTCCATTTCATTTATATGCATTAAGTAATTGACCCCAAACAGATAATAATCTATTTTGCTGTTGGGAACAACAGAACAAGTCATTATGCACATACACACACTAACAGGCATGCACATACACACACTAACTCTCCCACTTCTCCTTTCTGGCTCTCTCTAGCATGAGATTCTATCTTAAGTTTAGCATTTCTTTTTCACATTTGCATTTATTTCTGTGAAAATGCTACTATCATTGTAATTAGAAAACAATGCCACTAGTCAGTGGAACCTCAGTGTGAGTAAGAATATTATCATTCAAAAGAAGCAGTTTTGTTGAGCGAAAATGCACAAATATCTGGGGGCACTTTGGAATCTACAGAAACATAAGTACTCTAAAGTGAGGAAAGACCCTGGTGGTGAGTTAAAGTCAATGTGTAATCTATTTAGGAATCTAGAGAACTATATTCTCATCCTGGCTTTAAATGACAGCGCCAATTTAGGCACACTAGCTAATTTTGTTGAGTCTCATTTTTTTTTTTTAACTGCCACACAAAATGATTGAACAAGGTATCCTCTAATTTCCATTCTAAAATTTTATTTATATAGTTACAATTGCAAATTTGCCAAGGATACATTCTTCCCTAGTGGACAACTGCTAATAGATGTAACAGAATAGATTAATGACTGTTGCTGCTGCTGCTAAGTCGCTTCAGTCGTGTCAGACTCTGTGCGACCCCATAGACAGCAGCCCACCAGGCTCCCCCATCCCTGGGATTCTCCAGGCAAGAACACTGGAGTGGGTTGCCATTTCCTTCTCTAATGCATGAAAGTGAAAAGTGAAAGTGAAGTCTCTCAGTCGTGTCTGACTCTCAGAGAGCCCATGGACTGCAGCCTTCCAGGCTCCTCTGTCCATGGGATTTTCCAGGCAAGAGTACTGGAGTAGGGTGCCATTGCCTTCTCCGAGATTAATGAAGAGTCCCATCTAATAATTTTTTAAAAAATCCTTACAGAGTAAGCCAAATTAAGTCCTATAGTATTAATATCGATCTTTCCCATTTTCACTACAACCCTGTTTTAGATAGAATTCTAAGATGATCCCTGAATTCCCACCCACTGTTATATACACTTTGTATAACACCTCCTACTTGAGGGAGGGAAGAACTTGGGAATAAGACAAAATAGCTCTCTGCTGGCCAATTACAGAGGGAGAAGGAATCTAAGTGATTACTCCTACTGGTCTGAAAGAAAGATAACATCCGTGTTGTGAATTGCCTGTGGAGGCCACATAGCAAGGAACCATGGGTTACCTCTAGGAGCTGAGCAGAATCCCTAGTCAACTGACGGCTAGCAAGAAAACAGATCATATCCAGTCATACCAATGCAAAGGAAATTAATTTTCTAATATCCAGTAAGCTTAGAAGAGGACCACAGGCCTCAGGTAAGAACCACAGTGCCAGCTGACATCATAATTTCTGGCTGGTAAGACCCTGAGCAGAGGATCCAGCAAGGCTGCATCAAGACTTGTGACCCACAGAAACCGTGAACTAATAGGTTTGTGTTTTTTCAGCTGCTAAATGTGTAGTGATTGGTTATATAGTAATATAAATCTCATATGGAGCCCTTTGAGTATCACTTTATTTCTGAAGATTGAGTTTACATAAACAAATGTGAACATGTTATGAGAGAAGATGCTGGAAAAAAAAAAAAAAAACACCAGTACACTTGACAGAGTTGGGACAAAAGGAATCTATGGGCAAAACAGACAATGTGAAACTGGGTTGCCTTTGGTCTGGTATAACCTCATTGAGACACAGGCATTTGGATCAGTACTCACTTCCATGTTCATCTAGTTCTTTATATGCCCACACTTGTGCTTGGTGTGAGTACATGCTGTATGTTTGTATTTGTTTAGTAATGAATCACATCAGATATTTTAGGACTAGTTGTTAAATCTCTTATAATGGATATAACTGTGCAAGTTTGCCATTGGGGAAATTTTCTCCTGACCTCAGCTGGTGATCAGCTTATGCCCTGAAGCATAAGAATTGAGAGGACCTATAATTTTATCCAAGCTAATGTAACAGCAGCTGCTGTCCTTGGTGCTTGCTCTCTGATTAAATTCCCAAATTAGGGATTGCCTTTTGTAACCTGAATTCTGTCATGGTGGTAAAATTTGACAATAGCTTCTCTTATTTTTGCCTCTCCCATCGTGGAGTGTGTCTTCAATAACACTTGGACCATCTCAGACCATCACATATTCCTCTGGCACTTTATTAGAATTTGGAATTTTGTAATCCTACTGAAAATGAGATTGCATGCTTTCTAATGTAAGAAAGGAGAGCGAGCCCAATTTCAGCTCTAAAACTGCAATTGTTTGCCTACCTCCAGGGACACATCTCACAGATTGCCATGAAAATAAATTGGAAAGTTTACAATTCCAAATCATTGCCTACCATGTATTACTACACAGACAAAAACAAACACTACCACCACCATCATCACCATCAAAAATATACAAAAACATACCCAAGAACTTTCATCCCTTCATGAGGGGAAATTTATTACAATTAGATTAGACTATAACCATTCAGAAAGTGTGTTTGTTTTCTTCTGCTTTAAAAATGATTTATTATTTATTACTGTTTTTTTCCAAGACTATCTTCTTCATTCCTTCAGGAAAGGAGCAGTTTGGGTCTCTGTGTCATTACCAAAGCAGAGCAAAAGCCTTCAACTGCGGACTGCTGCAATTTCCACCATAACAGTCAACCTAGCAATTAGAACCGTTTGTTACAGTGACAGCAAAGAGAACCATTTTCAAGCAACAAGGCAGAAGAGTAGGAGCTGGAGGAAGCGAGAGCATGCTCATTCGAAGGGGACTAACGCCACACAGCAGCTAATCCTGGAATAGCAGGCAGTTTAGGGAACTGAGGCTACACATAAATTCATGAACTCTGGTGACAGGTCTGATTCTCTGACTGAGAATGAAATTGGCTCAGAAATGTTGGCATTTGAGGAGAGACAAAGGATTTTTATTTAGTTCACTTTCTAAATTATTTTAATATTAAAAATGAAACTAAAAAGATGAACATTTCCACTGTTAATTCTGGATTAGAGATAGTATTTCAGGTTCAGAAAATATCTCACAATAGAAACTTTGCCAACAAAGCCATATTTATTTTACAACAAAGATTTGAAATATAACTTCAACATCTTAAATCTGTTGTCACTTAGTCATTTCCCCTGATTTTCATATATTTTAACTAAGTTTAAAGTTTCATCGGTAGCTTGAGAGAAAATGCTGTGTTTGATATTTTTTTCCCTTCCTTTATTTTTCTCCTTGTTCTTCCTTTTCTTTTTTAAAATATAGTCTCCTTACCTTTGGATTTGGTTCTCTATTCCAGCAATGACAAACTGCATAGCTCTGGGATCTGTCAGTTTCTCTTAGATGTTTATTTCTTCCTATCTCTAATAAAGCAAGATACAACTTGCTCACCTCAAAGAAACTGAGTATTAATGAAATAATGTGATGTGTTTGACTTTTCTCAGAACCAGGTACTCTTCCTTTTTTTGTTCAAGAGCTATTATTATATAGAGATTCAATAAATAGCCAACTACAGATCATTCTTAAACATTGAATAAGTATCTTGCTAGATATTTTGGTGGCAGATATTTGAATATATCAATTTTTCTATCTTGCAATGAAAAGAGCCAGGTTATACAAACACCCTTACGAATTCTTTCTGAGAGGAAGTGGTTTGCCAGGGATGTTTCACTTATTGTGTGCCTTTCAAGAAGACAGGCATTGTTAATTCAGGAAAAAAAAAAAAATGGTGGTTTTCCTCTCTGCTTTGTTTTAGGAAGGATGAGACTCAGTTGTTGTTTTGTTTTTGTTTTTGTTTTTTTTATTTGTTTTGCAACTACTGCTTTGGCACCAAGGCAGTTTCTGCCAGAGTCAGAGGTGAGGTTACGCTTGACTGAAGAAATCTAAGATCAGTTTGTTGTCTCATTCTTCAACATTAAATGCAGCTTGAAATATAATTGTTAGTCTGTGCACTCTCTGCTTTAAAGGAAGTGTTCCAGCACCTTGGAACAGAGAGTGTGGTTATCGGTGATCAACCAAAATGTGTACCCTAAACGAAGGCTAACCAGAATTTTCAGGCTGAGAGAGAGAGAAAGAGAGCGTGTGCAAGGTGCAGGAAAGAAAACAGATGAGAAGGAAAAAGCATAAAAGGCAGAGCTTGTAGTAGTCAAAGTATTGTCTGCCTTGAAAGTTCTCAGGCAAATTTGGAAATCTGCAAATAAATTTGCAAAGAAAATATATTACTCAAAATTTGTCTTCATTGTTGTCTTACATAAAAACCTCTTCTTGTACAACTTCATAAATTCTACTATGGAGAAAAGATGTCATTGGGATAAGTGAATTGCAATTTCCCCTTTTGAGGATATTTGCATGTAAAAAGAGAGCTTTCTGGGAAAACTGTGTGCTGGAAGCTAGAGAGGGTCAGGTAATTCCTAACTAGGATTTTTGAAATGCCTTGGGGAAGCTCAGCAAGGCTTGTTGTTCTGGCCTTGTATTCAATTGGACAAAAGAGTAAAAAGAATAATCACCAAATCCCAGTTTTGAGGCTCCACAATTTGAGATGTTATTGAATCAGGAAGTTGTGACACTGATTCCAGATCACAGATCATATGCGTCCTAAAGTGTCCTCTCCATCATGTTAGGTAGAGTGACAAGGCCAACACGTGTGTCATGCCTGACCAGGAGAGTAAGACACAGTGTTTTGAGCTTCAGTTCAGTTCAGTTCAGCCACTCAGTCGTGTCTGAGTCTTTGTGACCCCATAAATTGCAGCACGCCAGGCCTCCCTGTTCATCACCATCTCTTGAAGTTCACTCAGACTCACGTCCATCGAGTCCGTGATGCCATCCAGCCATCTCATCCTCGGTCATCCCCTTCTTCTCCTGCCCCCAATCCCTCCCAGCATCAGAGTCTTTTCCAATGAGTCAACACTTCGCATGAGGTGGCCAAAGTACTGGAGTTTCAGCTTTAGCATCATTCCTTCCAAAGAAATCCCAGGGTTGATCTCCTTCAGATTGGACTGGTTGGGTCTTCTTGCAGTGCAAGGGACTCTCAAGAGTCTTCTCCAATACCACAGTTCAAAAGCATCAATTCTTTGGCACTCAGCTTTCTTCACAGTCCAACTTTCACATCCATACATGACCACAGGAAAAACCATAGCCTTGACTACTTACTAATAAGAAGTGTTTCCCTCCTTGAAAGTCAGCATATGATCCTAGAAAGGGAAGGGTTCTATTATCAGACAGGTGAGGGTGTATGTCCCCACCTGATCATTTACTACTTGTATGATTGTAGGCAATTTCCTCACACTCAAGGACCCTTGGTTTTCTGATTAGTACAGGGACATGATTGTATTTACGTGGAAGGCTTTGAGAAAAGTCAAATAAAGTGATGACCATAACAGTTGCCCATTTGTGTGTCCTTGCTTGTGCCAAACTCAGCAAAAGCCTATATATGTCTTAGTATGTAATCTTTACACTCTTGAATAATAAGCATTATTTCCAAATTGAGGGTGAGGAACCTCAAAGGTTTAATATAGTTCTCAAGGCCACAACTATTAAGTAAGAGAAATACATTCAAAATCAAGTCTGTTTGAAGCAAAACCCTCCGAAGCTGTTGTTCTCCTCTAGAGTCAATGAAATCTGTCTCTGTGTGCCATGCACCTTTCTGATTTAATATATCTTTGATGACACCTTGCTCTGAATGAGTACTATGCCAGTCCTTGGGTCATAGCAGAACACGGGGCCCATGAAGTAGGGCAGGAGAGACTGCTCAACTAAGTTGCAGTACCTGTTCTGTGTCTTGTGTTCTGTAATAACACTGGCATCCTTTTCTTGAATTGGAATCCATTAAAACCTTTAACGTTGACTCTCAGTCAACTCTCAGTCCCCAAGGATTTCTCTTTTCCTAACTAAATACCTACAATTCCCTCAAGCATTTATCAGAGGATTTGGCTTCTAGAATTCTCAAAATCCCAGCTATTCTTTAACTAAGTCTTTCCTCTAATCACAATAAAGAAAACTGTTATAATAGTAATAAGAGAGAGAAAGAGTATAATTCAGTCTCTTGGGAGAATTTTTAATCAATTCTGTTTTGATAAAAGCTGTTTTAGGCTTATTTTACTCTACAATATTTTTCTTTAAAATTCATCCAGCAAGGATTTAGAATTCCAGACACTTTTCTGGTCAAATTTTCTTTGCCATCTCTAAGTAGAGTGTAGCATGATAACCAGCATTGTGGCGTGTTAACCAAACTTGCCAAAGTGCTCATGATAGATTATGCTCTCCCACTAACCAGGTCAAGCCATATAAAACATGGGTATTGATCTTTACCCTGACAACCAAAAGAAGAACAATATTGGTCCTGTACTTCAGCTATCACTTTTCCATTGTCTAACTATACACCTTTATTGAATAGATTGGAATACAGAGGCCAACGAGGTTGAGGATTTTTCCAAGGTCACTGATTTCATGTAGGAGAATTGGAATTACTACTCATGCTTCCTGCCCTCCAGTTTAGTGTCATTACTTCTGGGATCCTCATCAGACCATTTCTACAAGTGAAATTCAACATTGAGAGTCTCACTTTCCAACCTTGCAGGCTTCCCACTGCTTAGTGCAATCACCATCTCATCCCTGCAGCCATCTCCTTCCACACTGACATATGCATACATGCATGCACACACAGGCACATACATACACACACAGACACATTCTTGCACCCACATGTACCTACACTCGTGTACAAACATACACATGCATGGAAACACACATCTCACCCAAGTATACACTCAGTCATGCACATTTACACACATTCATAAGCAGATAATGGAGAAGGCAATGACACCCCACTCCAATACTCTTGCCTGGAAAATCCCAGGGACGGCGGAGTCTGGTAGGCTGCAGCCCATGGGGTCGCTAAGAATGGGACACGACTGAGCGAATTCACTTTCACTTTTCACTTTCGTGCATTGGAGAAGGAAATGGAAACCCATTCCAGTGTTCTTGCCTGGAGAATCCTAGGGACGGGGGAGTCTGGTGGGCTGGACAACTGAAGCGACTTAGCAGCAGCAGCTACAGCATAAGCAGATAGAAACACACTGATATACAGGCACACATAGTTCCTATTGGTCAGCATAGAACAAATTTATCCATTCTTTAACTCAAAAAATTCATATTCATATGAAAAAAATTATTCTGGGGTCCCTCTTCTTTGACCATTGCTTGGGATGAACCATAATCCCCTCTGTATTACTCAGGGCAGTTCACAAGTCTCTCCTGTTTTATGCACTGTGTGACTTTTGCACATCCCTTTTTCTGTTGCACTGTGTAGATTGTAACTGCTTTCTGGAAAGAACCATATTTTTCTTTGTTTTGTTTTCCTGTAACTTACCAGAAAGCTTGTCATAATAAGTGTTTCCTGAACAGAAATAAACTGCTGATACTGTAGTTACAAGCAGTAGAGAAAGAGGTATCCTAGGGGAGGAGACAATACATAATACTTTTCTGCTCAAGCATTTTCCCCTCACCTTGCATTGATTCCTAAATTTATGCTAGAATTTCTATGATTCATTCCTTCACTTATACAGTGTTTCAACCTACTGTGTGATAGACAATGTTCTAAGTGCACCAAAGTTAACAAATCTGGGTGTCAAACACTCTGCCTTCAAAAAAGTTATCATCCAGGTTAGAAACCATTAGCTTGTGTTTGAGGGGCTCTGAGGAGCTCCAGTTCTTCAACACAGAGAAAATCCTGCAACAGGCTAGATAAGCAGTGATTTATTACAATAGGATACCTGTGAGGCTTAAAGGTGGGCAGGCAAGTGGGCACTGTGCTGTCCTGAGTACTCAGTGGGTTATATTTTCATAATCAAAGACAAAGAGCGGAGAGGGAAATTATCATCTTCTTCTACATTCTTTGAGTCTTCCATCATTAACTCCTCCTACATGTTAGGCAAGGTAGTTTTGACTCTATATGTCTCATCAGGGACTGTCATATCACTATTAAAAAATTATTTCAGGTTTCAGGGTAATGAGAGTCATTCACTTTGAAATGTCACCTTTCTGTAAATTACTGATTTTGGTGTGGGCAGAGAACACGTTCTAGGGGTCATTAACTTGTTGACATCACTAGGCAGAATGCAGGCCTTATTTATTTATTTTTTTAACTATTGTTTTACTGTCTTGTGGCATGGCTAATACTTGCATTGCATGCTTTTTTGGTTAAGCAAGTTTTGTTGCTTAGCAAGCCTATTTAGCTTTGATGTTAAGCAACTTGAGTCAAACAATCCCTCATTGTTTTAAAAATTTTCCCATTGCTTTCTTGAGTGATCATTAGCTTACTGTGGTCTCCCAAAGTCCTTTAAAGTTCTCTCTTTATAATTCCCTAGTGATAATTTTGAACTGATTATCCTATTCTATCCCTATCAGGTTGAGTTGGGGATGGAGATGGGGTGGGGGGCGCAGAAGACGACAGATATCCATGAACACTGCCATAACAGGAGTACTAAGAAAAGTGAAAAAGAAATGCTATGGAAGTTTAGAAAAAAATGAAAGAGGAATCTGAGAAAGCCTGTGGTCTGTGGTCTCTTTTCCTGGTACTTGTCTGCTCCCACCCTTGGTATCTGTTGTTTGTGTTGTTGTTGTTGTTTAATTTATTTATTTATTTTAATTGGAGGATAATTACTTTACAATACTGTGGTGGATTTTGCCATACATCCACATGAATCATCTCCAGTATCTGGTTTTAACTGAGTTTTATAAGAAAGACATCTTCTTAAATCCCAAGCCATAGAGAACCCTTCACTTACATGAGATTAAGTTTATCTCTTCATTAGCGCTGAATCCTGCTATAAGTAATCCTATTTCAATCCTGAAACAGTTTTACATTGTGGTGGGAAACAGTGGAAACAGTGTCAGACTTTATTTTGGGGGGCTCCAAAATCACTGCAGATGGTGACTGCAGCCGTGAAATTAAAAGATGCTTACTCCTTGGAAGAAAAGTTATGACCAACTTAGATAGCATATTCAAAGGCAGAGACATTACTTTGCCAAAAAAGGTTCAGCTAGTCAAGGCTATGGTTTTTCCAGTGGTCATGCATGGATGTGAGAATTGGACTGTGAAGAAAGCTGAGGGCCGAAGAATTGATGCTTTTGAACTGTGGTGTTGGAGAAGACTATTAAGAGTCCCTTGGACTGCAAGGAGAGCCAAGCAGCCCATTCTGAAGGAGATCAGCCCTGGGATTTCTTTGGAAGGAATGATGCAGAAGGTGAAACTCCAGTACTTTGGCCACCTCATGAGAAGAGTTGATTCATTGGAAAAGACTGTGATACTGGGAGGGATTGAGGGCAGGAGGAGAAGGGGATGACAGAGGATGAGCTGGCTGGATGGCATCATGGACTCGATGGACGTGAGTCTGAGTGAACTCTGGGAGTTGGTGATGGACAGGGAGGCCTAGAGTGCTGCGATTCATGGGGTCACAATGAGTTGGACACGACTGAGTGACTGAACTGAACTGAACTTACAGATTAGGTTCAAGTAAATTCACACACTGGCTCTCTTGTGAAATCCGAGAAAAACAAAGGCAAAGGAGGGACCAAAATGCCAGAGATACTGGAAAACCTAAGTATCTCAACTACTTTTTTTAGTTTTAGATGGATTTCAGATTGAAAGCCTGGGACAAAGAGAGGAGAATGCAGTGAAGAAATAAAAATGATGTTTTTGACAGGAAGGGATAGAAAAGATGAATTGAGCTAACTACTAGAGAAAACAAGAATAAGGAAAAGCTTTAGAGAATTCTCCTATCACTTCCCCTCTTGTCCTCAGTGCCTGCAGGGGCACTGGGGGCTGGGTCTGTTTTGTTTTGTATCACGAAGTAGGTACTTTCTCCCATCTGCCTTCTCTCTGCAGGACTCTCTACCTCCTTAAAGACAAGAATGGTTGCAATTTAGACAAAGAAAAACCATTTTATATGTGTGTTAGACCTATGGGAATGATGCTCATTTCCTCTCTAAGTTCTTCCACCATATCTTATCCCTTTATATAGACTTAGGCCAACCTCTATTGCTTGATCTATTTTACCATAACTATGGACAGAAACTTATTATTCAAGTTCAGGAAAAGATGCCCACACAAGAAATAAAAGAGAGGGAGCACAGCTTTCTAATAACACTATAAAAGAAAATGCCAGACAGCAAACCCACCAGGGAGCAGGACTAGGTAAAAAGAAAAAGGCAGAACTCAAGAGGGACAGACCATTATGACAGTATTTATTGTGGAGGATTCACAGGTGATCAAGAACTACCAAGGGAGATCAATTTTCTCTGTACCCTCAAAGTCAACTCCCCTTTCCTCCACCAAACTCTTTTCCTTGCAATATCCTTAGGTCTGCTCACATTTTTCAGTGATCAGAATTCTTTCTTCAGAGATACTCATGATTCTGAATTCAGAGTGGCAACTCTCTCTTTTTTTAAATACATTATTATGATTCTTCATTCTCTCCTTGGTACCTATGCTTATGTGCATACACATATACACCTGTGCCTTGTGGACTGACAATACAAAATTAAGGGAATACGTATTGATTGTTTTGGGTCTTCAAAGTATTTTCATGAGAAGCATGTTCATGAAAATCTCACAAAAATCCGACAACCTGGGCATTGTTAATGTTGTTACTGTTTCACAGATTAAGAAACTATGGAAGACAGATAGTTAATCAATAATAACATACCAGCTAGTAAGTGAAAGAGCTTGGATTCAGTCCTTTAATAGCATATTTCATTTAGCCTTCTTTTTTGTTCCAACACATCAGTTTGCCTTTGCTATCATTATCTTATCTGGTTTCCAAGGCTTAACCTCAAATCTTTTGTTCTCCAGGATGTCCTTTCCGAATACATAATTTCCAAATATACAATAACACAATTATCATCTTTAAAGCTTGTTATTATTATACATTTTGAAGGTGTTTTATACTATCTAGCTTGGTGATGTATAAGCACAAATGTTTTAAAATCTTACCTAAAATGCTTATTGAGTTTTGCCATGTGCAAGGTATACACAGTAAAATTATTAACTATTTTGTAGTTAACTCAAATCAATATTGTATCTCATTAATTATATTATAAACTTTGTAAAGTATAACCATCTTTTATATTTTCCTTTTGTTCCCACAGTGTCGACCACATCCTCATCCCTGTAGAGTCTGGACACATATTATGTGTGCCATTAAATCCAACTCCATGATTCATAGCAAGTAAAACACAAATTATTAGTTTCATTAGCCTTCTAATGTTGTTTTTATGAATTCTGAATGGCCATTTCAACATGTTCTTATGTCTAAGTTGTTTAGAAAATACCAAACCTTTCTGACTCCAAGGATTTGGCAGATCTCATCTGTGCCAGCCTTTAGGGTGAGCTGAGAAAGCCTGTTTTGACACATCAATTTTAGTTCGTGTTTTATTTTCAGCTGTTAGTTTTTCATGTTGAGCCAAAATATGAGGAATATCCCACCAGCCATATTGTATTACATTATGAAGTTGAGAATTACATTAACAACATAATCTAATAGCTTTTTCTGAGATACAAAAAATATGCACTATTGTTTAGGAGATATTTTCAAGAAGAAAATGGAACCCCTCTGGACAGCAATTGATATGGAAAAAATAATTCCATCCAAGTGAGACTTTGAGTTTCTTTTTCTGTGACAGACGTCACCCTCCCAGCCATTCTGCCAGCCCTCCAGCACTGTATGCTATAATCTAGGAGACTTGATTTTTAGTCATCACCCTGGTACATCTCTGAAGCATGAAAATAAAATTGCTAATTGCAGGTAAGTATAAAATCTCCCTGGAAGAGCTTACCTTTGACACAAAATTAAAGTTCAAAATTTTTGTACTTAATAGGCATTCAGTTGTGTCCAACTCTTTGCGACCCCATGGATTATACAGTCCATGGAATTCTCCAGGCTAGAATACTGGAGTGGGTAGTCTTTCTCTTCTCCAGGGGATCTTCTCCAGGGGATCTTCTCAACCCAGGGGTCAAACCCAAGTCTCCCACACTGGGGGTGGATTCTTTACCACCTGAGCCACAAAGGAAGCCCAAGAATACTGAAGTGGGTATCCTATCCCTTCTCCAGTGGATCTTCCCAACCCAGTTATTGAACAGGGGTCTTCTGCACTGCAGGCAGATTCTTTACCAACTGAGCTAAGTACTTAATAAAATGGACCAAATTTAGGAAAGTTTCTCTCTCTTGGTGTGAGGAGTTGTAGACAGTAAGTTATCTCCAACTTTATAAAAGGAAAAAAAAAAAAATCTGTATGCTATAATCTAGGAGACTTGATTTTTAGTCATCACCCTGGTACATCTCTGAAGCATGAAAATAAAATTGCTAATTGCAGGTAAGTATAAAATCTCCCTGGAAGAGCTTACCTTTGACACAAAATTAAAGTTCAAAATTTTTGTACTTAATAGGCATTCAGTTGTGTCCAACTCTTTGCGACCCCATGGATTATACAGTCCATGGAATTCTCCAGGCTAGAATACTGGAGTGGGTAGTCTTTCTCTTCTCCAGGGGATCTTCTCCAGGGGATCTTCTCAACCCAGGGGTCAAACCCAAGTCTCCCACACTGGGGGTGGATTCTTTACCACCTGAGCCACAAAGGAAGCCCAAGAATACTGAAGTGGGTATCCTATCCCTTCTCCAGTGGATCTTCCCAACCCAGTTATTGAACAGGGGTCTTCTGCACTGCAGGCAGATTCTTTACCAACTGAGCTAAGTACTTAATAAAATGGACCAAATTTAGGAAAGTTTCTCTCTCTTGGTGTGAGGAGTTGTAGACAGTAAGTTATCTCCAACTTTATAAAAGGAAAAAAAAAAAAAAAGATTGTAATTCTTCAAACAACCTACACTAGTATTTCTAAAGTCTTAAAAACATCTAGATAATCTAGAAAATCAGGATTCAGCTTCAAACCCTCTCCCCAGGAACCTTACTCAAATCAGCAAAGAGATGGTGCTGAATCTGAACCTCAGCATCTATCATGTGATGAAACTATGTCAAAGGAAGATAGCAGGGCAGACACAAGAGCCACACAAGAGTCATTCCTGCATGAATGGGCTTTAGTACTGAAAAGTAGGCAGTAAAGGCTGATGATCTGGGGAGACAATGGAGACGTGAGTCTGCTCATTGGATAATTCCTCTCCCTCATATACTTTTCCACCCTTTCCATGTCCTTCTTGATTAATAATATCTGAAACTTAGTGAAGGACAAGCTAAGAAAGCCCAGAACTGTGCTAATAGGAGATATTTTCAGCTCTGTATTCCAATAGGAACAGAGGAAACTTATACAAATTTAGAGGCAGTAGAAATATTTTCAAACTTGATCATTCACAGTAATGTATTCAAGTTCAGTTCAGTTCAGTCACTCAGTCGTGTCCAACTCTTTGAGACCACATGAATCACAGCACGCCAGGCCTCCTTGTTCATCACCATCTCCCGGAGTTCACTCAGACTCATGTCCATCGAGTCCGTCCCTTAAATCTATTTCTCACTTCCACTGTATAATCATAAGGGATTTGATTTAGGTCATACCTGAATGGTCTAGCGGTTTTCCCTACTTTCTTCAATTTAAGTCTGAATTTGAAAATAAGGAGTTCATGATCTGAGCTACAGTCAGCTCCTAGTCTTGTTTTTGTTGACTGTATAGAGCTTCTCCATTTTTGGCTGCAAAGAATATAATCAATCTGATTTCGGTGTTGACCATCTGATGATGTCCATGTGTAGAGTCTTGTGTTGTTGGAAAAGGGTGTTTGCTATGACCAGTGCATTTTCTTGGCAAAACTCTATTAGTCTTTGCCCTGCTTCATTCCACATTCCAAGGCGAAATTTGCCTGATACTCCAGGTGTTTCTTGACTTCCTACTTTATCCTCACACAGATTAGGAAAAAGATTTTTATTTTTGACATAAGTTCAGAAAATAAGCATATTACAGACCAGTTAAAGGGCTGGGAATAACAATTATGTTAGGAAAAAAGATATATTTATAAATAGCAACTGCTTTGTTTTAAAAAAATCAATTGAAAACTGGGATGATAAAAGAATAGAGTCATGAGAAAGGCAGTGGCTGACTTGAGAGAAGAACTAATGTAAGCACATAATCACAGTGCAGATTCTGAAAAGGTACACTGAGCAGTCAGAATCAAAATTGAAATAACAGAAAACCAAGTAAATTATGTGGAGCACAAGTTTAAGGGCACACATATCACAGAATAAATGAACATAAAAATAGAAGGAAGGAAGAAAAGTGGGAGGGAGGCAGAAAGAAAAAAAAAGAAATCAAGAAAGAAAGAAAGATGGAAAGGAAGAAAGGGGAAAAAAGAAAAAGGAAAGAAGAAAGAAGAAATGTGAGATGTCACTGGAGAGCATCCCATGTAAACCTGTGCACTTATAAGGAGAACAAAACAAAAGAAACCAAAAAACAAAAAGCAACTGCTCTAGAAGAACTAATAAATTTAACTTGACAGAAGACTTGCTCCTGAAGATGGGAAGTCTTCAACATATGAAAGGTAAAATGAAGTCACATCGAAACATATACTAGTAAAATAATGGAATATAAAGAATAAAGATACGATTCTAGTATATATTCACAGAACAGAATATCATGCATTGTGCTTAGTCACTTCAGTCATGTCCTGACTCTTTGTAACCCCATGGACTGCAGCCTGCGAGACTTCTCTGTCTATGGGGATTCTCTAGGCAAGAATATGTACGGGGATTCCTCCTCCAAGGAATTTTCCCAACCCAGGGATCAAATCCAGGTGCCCTGAATTACAGGAGGATTGTTTACCATCTGAGCCTCCAAGGGAGCCCACAAAATAGCATGTATGTAGAATTATAGGAAAATTTATGATAGGTTTATCTTGCATTTTGTCAATGAAGACATTAAAAATGGAATCACCTTGAAAACATAACACAAGTTCTAGTAATAATTATTAGTTTACTTGTCCAGGCATATTTAAATTCACAGATTATAAAACTGATGACTAAGGATTATATTTTTTTCTTAATTTTTGATCATAAAATAATTTGTGTTCAAACTATTAGCATGGACACTTGATATCAATTTCTTTATCATTCAGTTCAGTTCAGTTCAGTTCAGTCGCTCAGTCATGTTCAACTCTTTGTGACCCCATGAATCGCAGCAAGCCAGGTCTCCCTGTCCATCACCATATCCCAGAGTTCACTCAAACTCACGTCCATCGAGTCGGTGATGCCATCCAACCACCTCATCCTCTGTCATCCCCTTTTTCTCCTGCCCCCAATCCCTCCCAGCATCAGAGTCTTTTCCATCAGAGTCTTTTCCAATGAGTCAACTCTTTACATGAGGTGGCCAAAGTACTGGAGTTTCAGCTTTAGCCTCATTCCTTCCAACGAACACCCAGGGCTGATCCCCTTTAGAATGGACTGGTTGGAACATTCAGAAAATGAAGATCATGGCATCTGGTCCCATCACTTCATGGGAAATAGGGAAACAGTGGAAACAATGTCAGATTTTATCTCTTTGGGCTCCAAAATCACTGCAGATGGTGACTGCAGCCATGAAATTAAAAGACGCTTACTCCTTGGAAGAAAAGTTATGACCAACCTAGATAACATATTGAAAAGCAGTGACATTACTTTGCAAACAGAGGTCCATCTAGTCAAGGCTATGGTTTTTCCAGTGGTCGTGTATGGATGCGAGAGTTGGACTGTGAAGAAAACTGAGCACTGAAGAACTGATGCTTTTGAACTGTGGTGTTGGAGAAGACTCTTGAGAGTCCCTTAGACTGCAAGGAGATCCAATCAGTCCATTCTGAAAGAGATCAGCCCTGGGATTTATTTGGAAGGAATGATGCTAAAGCTGAAACTCCAGTATTTTATCATTACCAGAGTCATTTAACTTACTAGGTTAAACCATTAGGGATTGCAAAGTTTCAACTTGTTTTTGAGTTATAGAAGTCACAACCAATTTCTGGTTCAGTCTGAAAGCCATACCAAGCCCAGTATTTCCCATATAAGTTTATGAGTTATATCTTTCTTTTGAATATGTGCTACAATCAATAGAAACTATAAACAGCTACAAGTTTTCATTTTAATAATATTAGTAAAAATTAAAAATCTTAAAGATTTTATATGTATGTTGACAGTATGTATTGTCAACAGTGTAACTACATGGCCTAAGCTTACAAAATACTTTTTCAAATGGTTTGTTTATAATGCAATGTACACCTACCATCATAAGATAGTACCCTCAAGAAAAATAAAGAAATTTCAGTTAAACTCTTTTGACATCGATTCTCCTGGGTGAGTTTTTTGAACCTCAAAAACCAACACTGAGGTACTAATGTGTCTGCAACAGAATTATTTGTTTCTTGTAAGAGAGATGCTGAAAAGATTTGGTATTTCAACTCTCTTTGTGCTGAAACTAGATTAAAATTTCTCTTTTGTGTCATGAGCAACCAAATTCCAAATGAAGAAAGAGTCAATCTCAGCTTTTCTATCTAGCCAAGATGTGATCCACGTGTGATGACCAAAGATTTCTTCAGTTGTTAAAGAACTTGAGAAAAGTTACACTCATGTGCAGTTTTATTTTTAAATATATATACATTTCCTAATGCAAACTTTTTAGAAGGTGTATACTTGTTTTATAAACTCAGAATATAAATGCTATATTTTTAAACTATACTTCAGGTAAAAATAAAATATTTTATAATAAAATTAATTGAAAATAGAAGCTCCAACTTGGGAGGAAAAACTGTGGATATTTAACTTTGTTAACTTATTAATAAAGGCTAATTTGATAAAGAAATTACAACCGAGCTTAACTAATTTCATTATTTCCTAATTTTTTGAGTCTGTGTTAATTACCAACATCATTATGAGTGGGTCTCCTCAGCTATAACATTACATAATTCCTGAATCTGTCCATGTGGTTTGTCGTGAAGATGATGCACAGTCACTCATGTGAAGTACTGACAACAGTATCAGGTCACAATGAGCCATTGATAAAAAGTCACTTTGATTATTGTTACCACTGAACATACTGGGAACTCATTAGGTGGTATTTCATTCTCCAAGACTATAATTTAAGAAATATTGACTTGGCAGTGGGATTTGGTGTCATTTTCTTTTAAAATATTTCTTGTCATCTATATTTTGGCCCATTTCTTTACTACATATTACTTAGACAATTTTAACTATGTGCTAATTAAATGACCAAAACTATGAAATTTATTTTTTTTCCTTTATTTTTTTAATTTGTAAAAACTTTATTTTTTAAAATATACATTTATTTTAATTGGAGGCTATTTACTTTACAATATTCTATTGGTTTTGCCATACATTGACATGAATCTGCCACAGGTGTACATGTGTTCCCCATCCTGAACCCCTGTCCCACCTCCCTCCCCATCGCATCCCTCTGGGTCATCCCAGTGCACCAGCCCCGAGCACTCTGTATCATGCATCAAACCTGGACTGGCGATTTGTTTCACATATGATAATATACATGTTTCAATGCCATTCTCCAAATTATCATCCAACCCTCACCCTCTCTCACAGAGTCCAAAAGACTGTTCTAAACATCTGTGTCTCTTCTGCTGTCTCACATACAGGCTTATTATCACTATCTTTCTAAATTCCATATATATGCTTTAGTATACTGTTATTGGCGGGGAAGGCAATGGCACCCCATCCCAGTACTCTTGCCTGGAAAATCCAATAGATGGAGTAGCCTGGTGGGCTGCCGTCCATGGGGTCGCTAACAGTCGGACAGACTGAGCGACTCCACTTTCACTTTTTTCTTTCATGCATTGGAGAAGGAAATGGCAACCCACTCCAGTATTCTTGCCTGGAGAATCCCAGGGATGGGGGAGCCTGGTGGGCTGCCGTCTATGGGGTC